>SELE01000007.1:600000-1026147 GCA_009805495.1 Pezicula neosporulosa
CGGCCTCGATGTTCTTCGGATCAACAGTGTCTATGCCACTAATGCCAAACAGCTTCTGCTAAAAGGTCGGTGGGACAGACTTGATCAGCGTGGTAAAAAAGCGCAGTATATGGCCTTCCATGGCCTGCTGATACGCTTCTCATAATAAGTCCAATCCGAGAGGCCATTTGTATGGTATTCGTTGCAGTGATTTGCAGTCGTTCTGCTCGATGTAAAGTGCATCGGCCTGTGATATGTAAGTGATGTTATTACCCCGAGTACGCAGCCTTAGGGGGCACAACCTGCAGAGTTCGATATCGACGAATGTACAGGCAGGGGACCAAGAGCAAGAGAATGATGGCAACGACCGTTTTGAAGCTCAAATCTGCCATGTTGTGAGAAGTATGCTGTGTTTAGGTTGGGAGCTGGTTTGTGAATATCATTATAGTGCTCTCACAACCAAAGGCTCGAAGATCAAGCCGCCAGCCTCATACCATCCGATCTTAAAGCTGGTGGATGTTACACAAGACATGGCTGTTGGGCGGCAAGAATGCAATAACCTGCGGCCTCCCTTGGAACGAGGGAAAAGCCCGCAAATTCCACGAGAGCGGCCAGAATATACCCTTGCTTATCCAGGATGTGAACTGTGGGGGTCTTACAAGAAGGCTTTCAGTATCATCAATTCGTTTGTGCGTGCTTTTGTTTGCATGCCTTGATGGGAAGGTGTCACTAAGTGCAACAGTAAATGAAACTTGATAGCTGCAACCGAGTCATATGACGCAAGCACTGCATTATGCAAGCAGATTGATCATATTCACGATGCTCCGAAAAGGCTTCGTGTAGGATATCTCCAGTATGCTTTGCAAAGGCGACAACGATGAATTGCTGCTGTTTCTACTCGATATCACAGTGCACTGAGATGAAGTAGACCTTGGTCGTTAAGAGTTTAGACGACGTTTTAAACTTAATTGGCCGATATGCAATCAGAAACTCAATTGCAGCCCTACCAACTCGCTATTTTCCGAGGGCCCGAGCTGTACATTCATTTATTCTCGTTACCGCATTTCGATAGGATCTCAAACTGTCTTATCGGAATTACCACAATTCCATTAGCACCTATTTTCAGCTCCTCGTTCTTACTTTTTGGAACACGTATCATTGCATACGGCGTATCACCATCTTCGATATTTGCCTCCACACCCTTCTGGTTGTGGGTCGTACTGCTGAGGGGCTGTGGCCCAGCCTCCAGCTTTACCTGGCAGAAGAGAGAGAGTACAGCGTAAACCGTGAGTGAGAATGGTCATTACTAATGATGATGGCTTTTGCTCAGCCTCCAAATCCTCCGGATGCTTTCTACATGGTGGCTAGTCGTCGATGCCTTAGGATCTAAATGGTTCATCTGTAATGCCCGCTCCTCTCTCATCTCATTCTATCAACATGTCAAGCACGTACTTCTGGCCTCAAGAACGAAAGCATCAGTACTCGTCACGATGGACCCACTTTCGGCCATCTCTTCTTCTGTGGGGTTGATCGACGTACTCTACAGGGTTGGAAGCTACATTAGAAACGTAAAAAAAGAAGCAGCAACGATCGAGGAAGATCTTGACGACCTACAGAACGAAATCGAAGCCTTGGCTGATGTGGACCAATCTTTGAAGGAACTCAAGGAAGTAATGGAACAGGCCAGTGAAGAATCGCAAATAGTGCAAACACCTCAGGCACGTGAATTTTGGGACAGTGTCGAGAAGAATAGGACAAAATGCAAGGAAGTTGTGGAGAAGTTGGAGAAAACCGTCAAGGATATCATAGGCAAAGGCCAGATTGATAAAGAATTGACAAAAAAGCGGCCGGATTCGGAGAAAGGCCAAAATCCAAAACCGAACTCCAAATATTTGACGCCAAGCAGGATGTCATCCAAGCCTACAGGAGTGGTAGATGGTATCGGAAAGACGATGCGAAAGCAATTTGCGTATCCTGAGCTGGGAAGGATTCATATGAGTCTTGAAAAATATAATCAAGGCCTCCTGGTACTGCTGATTTGTCTAAACACGTAAGTTGGTAAGATAAAGCCCTTGGTGAGTTTGTTACTGATCAGTGCATAGAGTATACACCCAAGGCGCCCAAACAGCAACAGGCAATCTTTCTATTCTCCTCTCAAATAAAATGAATGACTTGGACCGTCAACTAAAATCACTAAAGTCAATCATAAGCTCCTCGGATGATTCTAACGTAAGTCCTCCGTCCATCTTTGATAGTATTTCCATAATAAAGGAGCCATCAGCTTCGCAATATTATAGCGACCGCCTCCAGATTCGCTTGCAAGCCACTTAACAAACACTTCTCACTTCCTCGATCGGTCACTAGCAGTTTCGTTGGTCGCGAAGTATTATTGGAGAGCTTGCGGCTAGTGCTCGACGATGAGTCTCTAGAGGAAAGCAAAGTACAGAAGCGATTTGTGGTACAAGGACTGGGTGGTTCGGGGAAAAACAGAATTCTGTTGCAAATTTGCTCAACTCAATCGACAGAAGTAAGCTCCAGTCAGCTAGCTGAGTTAATCATAGCTAACTAATCGCCTTGAGATTTTGGGGAGTCTTTACGATCAACGCTTCTACCAAGGAGTCAGCAAAGCAAAGCTTCAAAACTATCTCAAACATAGGGGGAGTTGAGCTGAATGAGCGCGCAGCTAAGACCTGGTTGTCGAGTCTTGAAGAGCCTTGGCTTCTTATCATCGATAACGCAGATGACCCAGCAGTTAATATTGAGGAATACTTCCCAGAGGGTGAGCGAGGATTCATCCTTGTAACAACACGAGTCTTTATTAACATTCATCATGGGACTGTGGGACCAAAGTACTACCAGTTTGAGAAACTTGAGACCGATGCTGCAACCGACCTTCTACTGGGGAGAGCCTTGGTTAAGAGACCATGGGATGAGCAAACACGCGATTTGGCCAATACAATCACGTCAGCATTAGGATATTTACCTCTTGCGCTTGTACATGCAGGAACGGCTGTCTCGCACAGACTGTGCGAACTTGGAAACTACCTGCATTATTTCAAGATGCGTTGGGAAGAAATTCGCCAGTCGAAAAAGGATAATAACCAGGCCGATCATAAAGACCCATACATGAGTGTCTATTCAAGTTATGAGGTCATCTATCGAAAGCTTGAAGAAGATAAAAACCATGAGACTAAAGATGCAGTCGAGTTACTCAAAATGTTTGCATTTTACAGCCGCGAGAACATTACCTTCGATTCACTTGTTGCCGCCGCGAAGAACCCTGGGCTGGAAGCTGCGGCAGAAAAGAAAGCAGAGAAGGAGAAGATTTCGAAAGGCACGGAGAAGCCAAAGTCCTGGCCGCAGTGGTTCAAGACGCTGTTGTTCGGACTCCGCACTGAGATATTGAAGGGTCGAAGCCGACCGGTCGTACCAAACATGCTTCATGACATTTTACGAGGGTCAATCGACATCAAAGTATTCGAATTTCGCCTTCGAAGAGCTCTACATATCTTAGAGAAGTGGTCACTGGTGATGTATTACGGAGACAAGAATAGTTATTCGCTGCATCCTCTAGTCCATGTCTGGGTTCGCGAAAGGCCCCGGATGACTCTGAGAGATCAAGCAGTCTGGTCTCAAGCTGCAACAACCGTTTTAGGACAATCCATTCGGCTTCCAGTATTTGGCACATTGACAACAAAGGAGATGGAGTTGAATAGAAGTCTCTTACTTCACATCATACATTTACGCGAACGCAAGAAAGAGATTCGAGAGAACTATTTCAAGAATCGAAATGCACACCGAAGACTTTTGCCGGCGATCAAACCGAAATCTGATACGGAAGTGACGGATCGACTTCAGTCTATCCAAGCAGCTAAGTTCAGCTATATCTACTTTATTTGTGATCGTTGGGAAGAAGCCGAAATACTTCAAGAAGCAGTACGGGACTTCCTAGTTCCACATCTAGGCTTGGAGCACGAGGCATCAATACGAATATCGCTGTTCCTAGCAAAGACTTACAGCCTCCGTGATGGCCGTTTCAATGACGCAGCTGATTTGACCGAACAAGTACTGCAGGCCGCTGAAAGATCCTTAGGAAATCGACATCCGACGACTCTCAACATAATGGTTGAGTTGGCAAACTCCCGGAATTTCCAGGGTCGGTTTCCGGAAGCGCAAGATCTGTTAGAAAGAGCCATCGAAGGAATGAAAGAAGTGCATGGAGACAATCATCAGGAGACCTTGTGTGCTATCGATAATCTTGGCCAGGTTCACTGGTGTATTTTCTCCTTTGAGAGAGCAAAAGACTATCACTTACAAGCACTCGAGGGCATGAAGTCTCATCCTCAGATGGGCGAGGATCACGACAGAACATGGGCTGCGAAGGAAAATCTTGCAATGGCATACCGGGAGCTCGGCGAAGCAGACTTACACAAAGCCGAAACTCTGATGACCGAAGTCATTGAAAAGCGTCAGAAAATATTGGGGAGAGAGTCGCCACACACACTCAAAGCCCAATCTAATATCGCATATATCAAGCACGCCATGGGCAAACATGCCGAGGCAGAAGAAATAATACGGAAAGGACTACCAATTGCAGACAGGAATCTCGGTGAAGACCATCATGGTGTCATGTCTGCAAGATCACGCCTAGCAGAGATCTTGACAGCGCAAAAGAAATTCGACGAGGCAGAGAAGATATACCGGCAGGTGCTTGATAAGAAAAAATATGCTGGTGGCGTGCGTCGAGAGGGAGTCATCAAGGGTGATTTCAAAGACCGAATCTTCGTCCTCTCCAAGTTCGTGCTGTTTTGGGAGGTGCAGGACAAGGGCAAAGAGGCTATCGAGACTTGTGAGGAACTTTGTCTTATCTTGAAGGATTCGGTCCATCCCATTGCACAGATTGCTAAAGACAAGCTGAAGGACTTGCAGTCTCGATTTGAGTCTTCGGAATCTGTCTGAGTCTGATGATGTACCGAGCAACTGTATCGAGCGATAGTGTTAAGAAAAGGGTCCTTAGCCTCAATAGCTCCCGAGAGACTGTTCCAATATCAACCTCAAACAGAATTTGAGATGAGATCCTGCAAACACTGTAGGGGGGAGAACCGGGAAAATCGCGAATAGAGACGACTAAGCATAGGCGATGTTTTTCGTCTTCGCCCGAGACAAATTGATAGGCAAGTTTTGCCTGCCCTGAATTACCCATTACGTGCAAACATCGAGCTGACCCTTTTAGAAAAGAGCATGCGTGCATGCATATTCCAGATGCTTCTTGCTTGTGAATATCCCACAGCTCTCGAATTCCGAACATCCCATCCCATCCCATCCAATCGCACTTTGCTTTTGTGAGGCTACTGTCCACCGATTCTACGTAAACGACAGATATACATTCGGAATTTGTTTATATTTGTTTTGGTTGAGTAATAACCGTGTTTGGCGGAGATGCGAAGGAGCGAAGGAGCGAAGGACGAGGGATAATGTATATAAAGGATGAATTGGTTCGGGCATGCTGTGTGCTGTCGGTCAAAGTCTCGAAGAAAGGAAGATGTGTGAGAACTCGAAGAAAATTATGCAGAGTTCAACTACCTTAAGAATTCTTTCAGTGATTATTATTATGAAGGTTACGGAGCCTTACCTTAATCCACCCACCACCTAAGTCCTCAGAGCTCGCTTACATGGGTTCAGAAGAAGTAGCCGATCTGACGCTTCTCGGGATGAAAAAGTTGATGAAAAAAGGTAGCACAGAATATGCATGTAGAAGAGATCGGCTCACAAAGGGTGACTGGTCGACCTATCAATCAAAAGCACGCACGAGCATGCGTATCCAAGGCCATTTTCCCTCTCATTCCTTCGGCTGTGTTACGTGACAAACGGGGTCTTAAAACTCCACTGTTTCAATTGGGCTGCTTAGGTTTGGTTAGGTGAATTCCTACACCTGCAATTTCTTTTCTAAAACCTGCTTGTTGCCTTCTCACCTCGTACAGTTTCAACTCTGGAAAGATAACGCATGCATACATATCTACCTTACTTATACTATTGAGGTATAGTATGGTATGGTATGATATTCAACACGTCATTTCTTTTCGAAAAGAGCCTCAAGGACATACCTACCCCGATCATCTCCTCGCAATCATATCATTCAATTCTGCGAATTTCAGTTTTCCGTCCTCAATTTTCAGGTTTGCCTGCAAATATGGCAAACGTACTTGTTGTACCAGTGCAAACCAAAACCAATAAGCCTTCCTCAAACGCGAACTCCTTCACTCCACCCGACTCGGATTATACTATGAAAGATATCTATGATGCGATACCAGCGCATTGTTTCGAGCGATCTAGTCTTCGGTCTCTTCGATACGTCATCCAGGATTTCGCAATGGTGTTTACACTGATGTACCTCGCAACCTATATTCCACAAACTCACACCCATACCCACGCTCAAACTCACAACCCCTACCTAACCAACACAGCCTGGCTCATCTACTCCTTCACCCAAGGTCTCCTCTTCACTGGTCTCTGGGAACTAGCCCACGAATGCGGACACAACGCCCTAAGCAAAAGAAAATGGGTAAACCACACACTAGGAATGCTAATCCATTCCTTTCTCCTCGTACCCTTCCACTCCTGGCGCATCACACACTCAACCCACCACAAATCAACCAACAATCTCGACACAGATATAGCATTCGTGCCAGACCTCAAAGAAACCTGGGAATCTAAACGTCAAGAACGGAAAGAATCTCGATTTCATAAAGTATACGACGTTCTCCAGGATACACCGATTGCAGCATTGGTATTCTTATTCTTTCATCAACTTATTGCTTTTCCTATCTATCTCACGCTTAATAATTTTGCTTTGGAGAGGATTAGGGCTGTGCCTTGGTATAAGAGAAGTCATTTTTACTTTGGTGGTGATGGTCCGAATTTCAAGCCGCATCATACGAGGGATATTGTGATTTCGGATTTTGGTATTCTGGTTGCTCTTCTGGTTCTTGGGATTGCGGTGGAGTGGTTTGGGATTAGGAATGTTGTGTGGTTTTATGGGGTTCCTTATTTGTGGACTAATCATTGGATTCGTAAGTTTTGTTTCTTCTTCTGAAAGCTCTACCGTCCCTGCGCAAATCTCTCGAAGAAAACCCGTACACGCTCTTCATTCCTCTTTTCTCTTTTACTCTATCCTCTCTCTTTTGCTCCCCACAGAGGAGCCAAAACCGCAAAATACACAAACTAACACCAAATATCGTAGTCGTAATAACCTACCTCCAACATACCGACGCAAAACTACCCTACTACCCCTCCAAATCCTGGACATTCCTACGCGGATGCGCCTCAACGATCGATCGAGACTTCGGATTCATAGGTCGAGTGCTTTTCCACGGTGCCATCGAGAATCACGTTCTGCATCATCACGTTGCGAGGATCCCGTTCTATCACGCTTCTGAAGCGACGAGTTGTATTAGGATGGCTATGGGTGTGCATTATCGTGCTGATTTGGAGACGCCTTATCTTTGGGCTTTTTGGAGGAATTTTAGAACTTGTCGGTTTGTGGATGTTGGGGATGACGGGGGGAGTGTTTATTTCTTTGTTAAGAATCGGTGATTGGGAGGAACCTTTTTGATAGTTTTTGGAGTTGGGAAGGGAAGAGAGATGGGGTCTAGGTCGGAGTTAGGTCTATTAATGTCTAACGTTATGATTTCATGGTAGATAAGTCTATGATTGATTGAACTTTCGGTGATTTAATTACTCCTAAAAACCCACCTGCCTGGCTGATGATCTACCATATGTAGATAGACAAGGAAGAAACTGCTAACTGATCGCAGCTATTCAAAGGCCATGTAGTAATCGTACAGTACAGTCTAACCATTCACTTATACACCACAATTTCGTCTCGACGCCTTAAAATCCCTCCATATCATTGTGGATTCTCGCAGCCTATCCTCGCCAGGAGTTCCTTTTCCAGTAATCCAGGTCTTCTCCTTGTAGTTGTAGGCCTCGGATTCAGACTACTCACCTCCTGATGCGTAGAAACGAGACGTGAGACCCCATCATTTCCACTAACACAAATATTCAGATCAGTCACATCCATCTGTTTCTTCCGAATTATATCCTTTTCCTCCACGATATCTTCATCACTTCCTTCATCCTCACTTCTTGTATCTTCTGCTTTTTTACCCATCAATATCCCAGCCACGACGTTGAGAATCATGCAAAACCAGATCATGCTCAGTGCCTGTAAAAAGCATAACATGCCCAAGAAGATCCATTTCACTTCCCCATTCAAACATATGACCCCTTCGGCGTCTTGGACAGGCCAGAGAAGATGTGCGAAGTAATCGGGTTGTGCTGGAAGATTTGGCAGACGTTCGTATGTACTGCCCGAGTAGCATCCAAATACCATCGTATCTGGACCTGGTACATCGTTGTATATATCGTAGCAGAGCTGAAGATATAATACGTGACGGGCTAGAAGCCATGTAATGACAAATAGGGCAAATACTGCATTACAGGCCTTTTCCTGCCGAACGTAACGCAGGATTTTGGCAAGCTGAAGTCCCAAGGTATCAAAGTCAGCTATTCCTCGCTATCAAAGTTTCTGTGAAAAATAGGTAAGCTTACTGGGAGGAGGAAATCCACAACATCCATGAGGCACAGAACAACATTCGCAGCTCGGGTATAACGGTACGCGTAAGTTATCGTTATCAAGATACAAGTGATGATGTGATGGGTGAGCATCTGAGCATGATCCTTACGGCGCTTTTCCATGTGGATCACCAAAATCTGTTCAAGCCAGAATGCCAATTGAACGAGATTGTACCATTTGAAAGGTCCTGACATCTCCCGTGCTGGCCATATTGCCCATATTGCTTTATTATCCAACCAGTAATCCGATCCGATCCAGAGGTACTGTTAAGAATAGCTTTATCAGTGACAGCCTCGCCCCAGAAATGGATCCTGACACCTTCGTTACGTGGAGGCAAGTAGTGGTGGACTTACCATACCCAATGTCCAGAATATTCCGTAGTACAGAACGAGCCAACCTTGCTCGGCGAATCTGAGTCGGCTTTTCTTGGGTACTGCTAAGTATCCTGCTACGGGGCGTAAGATCCAGTCGATTGTGATGGCTCGAAGCGCCATGAAGTTTACAAGCCAACCAAGGACAAAGTACAAATCGTCGAAGCCTTGCTTGTAGGTCCCGTCTATTGATGCATAGGATAAATTAAGAATCTTGGTTGTGTAGAATCTGGAATAGGGATGCAGATTGTGAAGTACCACTATAGATACCATGATAAACGACGCAATTCCTATGTAAATAGCTATAAGAAATATGATCTAGAGGAGGAATTCCACGCGATTCGCGCGCTACCATACCGATTTGACGCTGCGCAATCCAGCGCAGAAAGTGAGGATTGTGCGCACTGGTATTTTGAATGGGTGAAGTCATTTTCGTCTCCTGTTTAACAGGTCGCAAACGGGCTTCTTGCGAGGTTGACATTGAGTCTGTCAATATGGCGGTGATGAAGAAGATGAGGACGACAACGAAGAGTACGAAGAAGACTAAATGAGTTCAGATATCGTGCTTAAAATTGGGTGAGAGGAAGACTTGAAGCCCAGTAGAAAAAAAAAGATTGGAGATACGAAAAAGAGGGGATTTGGTGAAGGTGGGTGGAAGGGTTGGTGGTACAGCTTGCTCTGGTGTAATTTGATAACTGACGTTACACACGGGATGGGGGTCCAACAGACCCGCCATGCCACCACGAGCTATTCGTAAATGACAAATAAGGTGTTGCAAAACTTTGACCTTGCCGTTGGCCACCCTAGGGAAGCTGAAATGGGTAGTCGGTAGTCAATGCTGTGTCTCCAATCTGAGTCGACATATTCACTCCACTTTCACCGCAGAGGCAGACAGAGAGACGTTTGGCCTTCTCTTAGAACAACATCAACATCAATCTCAACACTCAGCTCAACTCAACGAAGTATGATCAGTCAATCCAACATTTGCCATGGCATCAGACCCTGAAAACTACGCTCGTACTGTGAACATCGGCGTCGCTCTGCTTGTCGTCTTGCTGGCGATCCTGGGCGCTTGCTTTCATAAGGGAGCATCGTCTCCTCGGCCAGGATATGGTAAGTCAAATATCTAGCCTTTAATCGAAAAATAATTGTAGCTCACGAGCATTTGTAGCAATAGCAAATGATCCTATCTTGGCTCAGCACGAGAGAGAACAGCTGAATACCTCACCCTGTTAGCTGGCACCAGCCCAAGTACATATGTATGTTCACAGTTGACCTTGAGCAGCAGTATCGCGTCGAACGAAGAAACAACAAGATCCCATCCTCGGCTTGCAGGTCAGATAGCACAAGATAGACGCAGCGGTTATGGGGGTTGGAATATGAAATTGGAGGTGGAATTGGAATTGGAATTAGAATTGGATAGGGCCAAAGAAGGATCAAAAAATGCAAAGCAATGTTCTAAGCTTTCAGAACTACTTCCTGCAGCTGTTGGGAAGGGTGGGAGAATACAGTACAGTGGACAGCCAGCTGAAGATGCGAATGCGATTGCCAGACAGATAGAAAGATACAGGCCATTCGTACGAGAGACGTTGTTATAAGGTTGGAAGGTTCTCATTAGGTTCATCATATTAGGTTCTTACAGTACCAGGTTATTAGGTTTAAGCTACTACTGTTGCTGTACGGTGCTTGGATATTAGGTACGTGCTCACGGTACTTCATTAGCCTTTTGTGCTAGCTAGCTAGCTAGCCATCTGGTGTGTGGTGTGATGCGCCGCCATCGCGCTTGGGACGGTCAGTGATGGTTATATACCTGTAAGATCAAGCGCGCATACATAGATCACCTCGAAAATGGCATCTATGATACTTCGTTTCATTCTTACTGACTGACTCATGAAATTGGAAAATGATCAAATCTGCGTTCTTCATCTCCATAATTCACACTCACCTTTCACATCTCACATCTCCCATCACATTCCCGAAATCTACCACCCATCCCTCACGCGCCCACACAAATAGGGTATCCATCTGCACTGCAGCACTAATGTACCTCCTGTCTGAAAGCCTGCAAGCTTCCTCCATGCCGCGCGATGCCTTGCATCCTATCATAAACAGATTCTTGACCCGCCCGTTGATCGGAATCCATCTCCAGCCGATCACCGGATATATCTCAAGCTGATCTCGTTAACTTAGCTTCCGATTCCTTGGTTCCTCGGAATCTGTGCCGACGCGCTTAGGTATGCATCGCTTAAATTCATGATTCGTCGCAGTTAATCTTTTAAGGTTTAAGGTAGGTAGGTAGGTAGGTAAGTAGGTAGGTAACTACTATAATCTACAACTTAATTAATAGCAACACTTCTCTTGTAAGGTAACTTACTATCTACATAAATTAGATAGGTTATCTACCTGGTTCAGTCGAGACAATCTGTGCTTTGGTAAATTTACAGCCCCATTCGTGAATTAAGCGACTGGTAAACTCATCAGTACAGGAAATCATTGCAATAAATTGACTCCGAAGGGAGGGAGTCTCCTTACCTACTTACCTATAGAAAAAGAAAGGAGTCGCCCACATCACCGCCCTTAACTTTCAATCGGGCAATTAATTGCATTGCCGTGCCAAATCTGCGGATTACGGCTACCTGCAGCCACTACTCACTCATATTGGTCGATAACCGGCCGCCGGTTATCTGACAGTCCCCCAAACCCAAACCAACCTTTCCACGAGGACGGAAACGAGACTACAGGCCCACCTACTCTACTTAGCGGTGTTGTAGCAAGTTAGTTTGTTAATACTATATCACCGATACTCCCGAAGCACTCGGTTTTTCAACCTCAAGATTACGATTATATTAAGCCTCGATTTAGTGTACTGTAGCTTTACTCTTACATGACGGACCTGTAACCTCACTTGTCTCTATTAACAAGGATATCTGTATTCTATAAAGTACTCTCAGCATGGTAAAGAGCAGAGGAAGATCACTGATGGATCCACAAGGATATTTCGACATCCTCAGAGTGTCTTTGAAGTTAATCAGTACTTACAAACGACTTATCGAATATAAGTCTCGGTTGATCAAGAAAGGCCCACTTTACTGTAAATCTGCCCAGCAAAATCGACAGAAGTAGCTACTCCTCTCGATTACTTTATCTTTTGTTCCTTGTATCCGATCACATCAGTACTTTCCCAGAAAATCTTCTACATCGACGTGACCTCTCCTGTGATAGTAAAGTGAGTAACTTTGTTTGCAAAAACAATTTCAATATTGGAAGGATTCAATTCAGTCAATCGAGGAATTCCAATCAATGTGCTACCAATCAACGTGCTACCAAGACTGACTAAGGTATCGATTTAAGAACCGTTATTACTTCTTCTCATTATAGATAAAAATAATTGAATTTCACTATAGAAACACAAGCTTTCTAACTTAAGCTACTTATAGGGGATGTATAGGTATGTATGGACGACAATAAAGCCTGTGAATGAATGGATTCAATTATAACCACACTCAGATGTCTAGGTGTCTAGACACCCTTTGGAAATTAGTTAGTTCTTATCTATCATGAGAACGAATGACTTTCTTACACACACACACACACACACACACACACTAGCAAAATTATATCAAAGTATGTATTTACTACAAGAACTACCTACGAGCAATGAATTCGACATCCTCAATAGAACGAAGTCTTCTTTCACATTCACTATATATGTCAAAAGCTAAGGAAACTTACTACTACAGACTACAGACTACAGACTACAACTTGTATCCGAGGCTCTGAGGCTCCAAGATATGGAATTAGACATGAAAAAGCTAGCTTAGAAAAATCTACCGATGATGAAGAAGTTCTTCATACAATATAGTACAGTGTAGCTAGCTGCTCCTAACTTTTTTTTTCAAAAAAAAAAAAGAAAAAAACATTTTTCTCTTATTTTCTCATTTCTTTCCACTTTGAGTCTTCGAGTCTTCCTTCCACAACCGACCTTCTCATCGAATTTTCTGATTACGAGTGAGCAAGCTCTTCTTATTCTCGACTTGATTATACCTACTAAGCACTACAGTTGGTTACGTATTTTAGCAAAAAAGAATTGGAAAGCGTTACTTTGATTGCGGGAATCACTAATTCTAATGGCCCTGTTTTAATTATGTCTCTCTCTCTTTTGGAGCGGGAGTTATCATTACTTTTGAAGATATGAATGACCTTGTTTCAGAGAGAAACGAAAAAGGCAGAGAGAGCGTGCGAATGGATAGACATCAGGCATGAATCACTTTTCAAAAATTCCTTGGTCTATGGGTTTCTAATATGGTATGCATCTTGAAGAATATAGTAAGCACAGAGGTGTCAGTCATTTTTTGCAGCAGCAAGAATTCAGTAATAGTTAAACGCAAACCAAAGCATTTGATATCTCAAGTCGAATTCAAGACAAAGGACCTTACCCTCAACACCTCGATCTCGGTCATATCTTCCTTACTCAATCTCCAACACTTTCTCCCAATCCTGCTTCTCACACACCACTCCTTCACCGACCCCAGCTTCACCTCTACTCCCAGATCAGCCGGTTGAACAATATTCTTATCAACCTTCCCTCCATCATATCCAAACTCGACGCAGAATCCTATCATATCCGCATGATCTTTTTCAAGTTCAGGGTCTCCCATGTTGAAACTTGGGGTTTGGTTGACAAACTTGATATCCTTGCCTAACACCTCGGCTAAAAATCTCTTGGTTGAATTCTTGTAGAGTGAGCCATTCATTGACGCCAATGACTTCTTGCCTGTTGAGCGTAGTAGGACGTAGGTATGTACGATGGCACCAGTGTCGGCGATGACTGAGTAGAAGGGAAATGGTGATGTGGCTAGAGGTTCGGCGACTGACAAGATGAGAGTACTCTTGTTCTGATTAACTAATTAGTTCCAATATCTCGTATAATCTTGAAGGGGTAAGGGAAAGGGGGTGGAGTCATGTAACGAGATATTTCAAAGACATACCAACTTAGGCCGCATTAGAGCACCCGTAGGCGAAAAATAGTTTTCCAGATAGAATCCTGCATAGAGTACGGTCGTCTTCTCCCAAAGCTTTGGATGGGCTAATCTACCATACTCCTCGGCTATGGCTTTCCCATCAAAGTGGTAGACATGGGGATACTTTCCTCCACTTAACTTGCTCGTGTTGGGCAAGCTAGAGAAAATAAATCTTTCAAGCGTGCTAACTTTGGCAGCTGCGTCGATGATGTTTCTGTTCTGCTGGGCTTCATTTTCCCTGCTGATAACTCCGACGCTCTGGCCGGAGGCAGAAGCTTTCTCTCGCTGAGAGGGGTTGGCGAAAGATTGCCAGAAATCGGTGACGCTGAAGATGACAGATGCACCTTTGAAAGCAGCGTCGAGTGAGGAAGGATTGTCAAAATCGCCCGCTACCAGCTCAACTCCAAGTGAGGCTAGGGAAACGGATTTAGGCGAGGATGGATCTCGAGTAACGCCTCGAAGTGCATATGGAGAAGGCGACAAGGAGAGAAAGTATGAAATTACTGACCCTCCTCTGTTAGTAAAGAAAGAGTTAGCAATCACTTCTTCTGTGGGGGATTTGGAGATATTGTTCCCGAAATATGTCTCAAGAGCAGATATCTTGAGAGAAAACGTCTTGAAATAGGATATCTCAAGAGGAACTCCTCTTAAAACACTCCCGAATTAGGAACGAAAGTGCTGTGCTGCCTCAATACGTACTGGTTACCTGTGGCACCAAGAACAACGAGAAGAGGCTTTTCCGAGGACATGGTGATGGCTTGTAAAAAAAATTTGATGGAAATGATGATATGAGAGTTTGTAAGTGAGTGCTGGCTGAATTTATAACATAGTTCCTTGAATGACGGACGAATATGACACTCCGCGTTGTATAGCTGTTTGACTAATCAGATGATTTTTTGATGCCATCCTGGACCAATTCAGCCTAGTTCCCACCAGCTCTAAGCTCGTGATCTCTTCTATGCCCATTATGACCAAGTGCGAGCAGAACCAGAAACATATCTCCATAGAAATTAGGGGCTGATCCTTCAAGATTATCAAGATTTTCCCCAAATTCGTGATAAGAATTGAGCCGTTCCCCGACCTCCTCACCAGTTCTGGCTCGGGCTGCTGCAATCCAAGCCTGTGGCGACTGCGCCATCCACAGGCCTGCGCGCCTGTCAAATGGAAGGGACTCTACGAACAACCAGTTGGAGCAATATCCATACTTAAAGCTGGACATAGCCATCGTGAGTGCGTATGACATGATAATAGTCCGTCGAACACTTTCTCCGAATAGCCACCCCTGCCATGGAGACTGATTTCTAGGCATCTTGGTCTGAGCAGATGCCAACAAAGTTTGAGTCCATTCAGATAGGACGTTTAGAGATTTCTCTGCATCTTGTTGCTTAGGGCTTGAAGGGCTGTAAGGGCTTAAGGGACTATCTTGAAATCAATCGGGGTTCTGAATCTCCGAGGGTGCAAAAGTTGCTATTGAGTTGTAACTTTGGATGTACGAATGTGCAGGCTTCCCGGCCTTGACAAGATCTGGCACTGATTGGTAACCCAAACGAATAACCTCCAAAGAATCTTCATGTCCAGGTTTACAAATCGCTGGATCGATATCGGATGCGCGGAATTTGAGGGTCCTCATGATGCAGTACCCAGGAACATCGCAATTTGAGGGGTTTGAGGGGTTGAATGAAAATTGAGGTAATTTCTCAGATTGCCCAGCCGGTGCATTTAGAGGTTCAAGATCGTACATACACTCGAGACCCTTCTGGGTGCAACGGATGCATCTTGGCAATTGGACTACGCATTTCCGCTTAGAGGTGGTGCAGTTGCGGCAAGCTTTGCGAAGGATAGTCATATTGGATTGGATTAGATGCAGAGATAGTTAGAACGTCAAGGAGGACTTGAAGTTAATGGAGTACTATAAGGGAAACAGGAGATAGCATCTCTTGTTGTACAGTACAGTACTGTAGGCTACTATGGGCTGTTGTCAGCGCTAAGGGAATAAGAGATCTGCGGCGTTGCATAACCGTACAGTATGCCTCATTCGGTTTAGTTCCCACCAGTGCTGAGAAAACGTATCATATACCTCGTAGCAAGTGGTAGTAAATATGTAATCTAGTCAAGAACAAATGCAGAAAGTGTACTTGATTTCCCTAGTGCGTATACACCTAATTATGTCTAGTCTGATTTCTACAGTTTAAAGAGTTGTATCTACTTTCGCTGTAGCCTCTCTTAGTCTAAGCTTAACACGCTGGCTAGGAGCACTCGTCAATTTCAATTCCTGACCACCACCGCCTCTATCAAATCCTTGCAGCGTATCGAACCGCTGGAGAAGTCTCACAATAACAAAGCTTGCCTCAGTGAGCGCAAACTGCTGGCCGATGCAGATACGCGGTCCGCCGTTGAAGGGGAGATATTCCCACCCAACTTTTCTACCTTCCCAACGCTCTGGACGGAAATCATCTGCATCTTCACCCCAGAGGTCTTTACGGCGGTGCATAGCATAGACGCTATACTCGACATCCGTGCCTTTCTTCACGTAGACTGGGGATAAACCATCAGGCCCGCCACCGCTGGGAAGCGTAGTATCGCGAGTAGACAGGCGCCCGTTGAGTGGTACAACCGGGTAGAGCCGAAGCGTTTCGTGGAGGGGGTGTACTGGAGAAAAGAGCAGCCCTTTAGGCGCGCAAACGTGATCTCTCCTACATCATCGCAGTAATCACCAAACTCTTCGATAATTACGCGACGGAGCTGGTTGAAGGTTTCGGCGTGCTGGGCCAGAAGCAAAAACACCCAGGACAGTAGCGACGCGGTTGTGTCGCGACCGGCAAGCAGGATGTTCAGAATCTGTGAGCGAAGCTCGATGGGATCTTGGGTCTGTGCAGCTAGTGCATCGAGGAAGACGTATTTCTCTTTCTTGTCGCCATACTCAGCTTGCGTCTCGTAGGGCTCCTTTTTCAACGCCAGCTGCACATAGTAGTCGACGAAGGTGTGTACATCTCGGCAGTTTCTCCCGAAATCCGGTGTGTGCCCAAGCCACCACAGATCACCAAAGGCGAATGCACCTGCGAGCTGCCACTGCACTTTATCGAATGCTAGAGCAAAGCTCGTCACGCTCTTGTGATACCTCCGTGCTGGCAGAATAGTTTGGTAGGCTATGTCGTTGGCTCTCAACACTCTCGCCGAAGAGGAACCCGGTTACAGTGTCGATAGTGAGTCGGAAGAAGAGTGGTTGTATGTTGACAATATCTGTCCACCCATCATTATTGGTAGGGATGGCCTTCATAAGGTGCTGTACGTGCCGCTCTTGAAGGTAAAGATCACTAGTCTGATCTCGAGCAAGTTGTGGTCGCAAAAGAGCCCGGGAATGCTCCCACTGTTTGCCATTTGAAGCAAACTACCGCATTGTTAGAACTTCTTACATTTATCAACGCAGAGAGAAAATGACTTACGATCCCGTGCCCAAGAAGTGGTCTGAAATTTTCAGTCCTCCTTTGGCCCATCTCGAAATCCTTAAACTGCGTAGCAAGCACTGCCTGGACATTCTTTGGGTCACTGGTGTATATAATCTGCTGGCCAGCAATGGTGTATCTCATCGTAGTGACCTGGCGACCCTCCCTCGCACTGATATCTTGGACCCGCTTGACATGCAAATCCAGTAGTCGTTTGTCCCGCAATGCCTTGAGCGACTGGAGCATGAAATGAATGCCGAATGGATCTCTACGATTGTATATGGGCGCTGGTTTGCAGCCGAGCTGCTTTGCTTGTCGAATGTGGCCCCAGTAGTTAGCGATGCAGGTAATCATTTTGAAGAGGATGAATGCAATAGCGACCCAGAGGCCGAGGAAGATGACTGGGTGCATGGTGATGTACAATTGGTTGAGACGCCTTCTAGAATGAAGATGGGAAGGGGAAGGTTTTCGAGGTGATATAAGTAGGGTCTTGGTTTACCGGTATATCCAAACCTTCGTAGAGCAAACACGAGTAAGACAATAAAGTAGTATATAAAATATCGACGAAAAGAGTAGAGCTAATCAAACAGCAACTTCCAGGCTCTTTGCATCGGAACATGGTTTTGTAAAGGCTTAAAGGCCATATTAGCAGAGCCGGCTTACAAAGTACAGCACGGGTATCTTCGCTCCTGGATTCTTAGCACGGCTACCGATGGCCAGAACGTCGCATAACTACGGTCAACTTCGGAAGCAACGTCGATTATATACATAGCCGGTTGATGGGAGGAGTTATATAAGATGTAGAGTGGAATCACAGAGAAGGGGGAAAGTTCACTTCTGACTTGCTGTTCATATCTCTCTTCTATCCTGAAAATTCCTATACCAACAACAGCCTCAACAATCCCTCACGAAAATGAGCTCGATCCAGAACGTAGTCGTTGTTGGCGTAAGCTCTCTTCCTGAAGAATATCGTTTTGTTGACACTGACTTATCCTAACGGTAGGCTGGGGGCAATGTCGGTCCACACATCATTGCCGCCCTTTTAGAATCGTCGTACACTGTCACAGCTCTGACCCGTGCTACATCATCCAGTACCTTCCCTCCAGAGGTCCATGTAGTCAAGACGGACTATACTCCATCGTCACTGGAATCTGCACTCCAAGGTAAAGACGCGGTAATTTGTACACTTGGGTACGCAGGATTGGCGAAACAGTTTGACATTATCGACGCAGCTGAGAAGGTTGGCGTGAAAAGATTTGTGCCGAGTGAGTTTGGCTCACCCAAAGGAGACAATGATTTGCCAGAGTTTACGGCCTTGCTGGGGAACAAGCTCAAAGTTGTCGAGTATCTGAAGGAAAAGGCAGCTAAGAATCCGAATTTCACTTGGTCGGCATTTACAACGGGTACTTTTTTAGATCGGGTATGGTCCCCCAAAACCTATGTTCGAGTGTCGTTATGGCAGGCACTGAAGCAGTGGATACTAATGCGCGCATTTAGGCTCTCGCGACCTTCCCTGATTTCGGCTTCGACGTC
The DNA here is from genome assembly GCA_009805495.1 of Pezicula neosporulosa. Classification (NCBI taxonomy): domain Eukaryota; kingdom Fungi; phylum Ascomycota; class Leotiomycetes; order Helotiales; family Dermateaceae; genus Pezicula; species Pezicula neosporulosa. The sequence goes on from SELE01000007.1 coordinate 618,983, forward strand.
CAGAGACAGTGTGCAACCATCTTCGACTCAGGAAACGAGCCGTTCACCGCCATGACAATCGCAACCATAGGCAAGCCCGTCGCGGCCTCTCTAGAGAAACTAGAGGATACGAAGAACCGCTCGCTTCACGTCTCCTCAGTGAAGACCACCCAGAATGAGATTCTGGCAGCTTTCGAAAGTCAGACGGGTACGAGATGGGAGAAGAAAACGGTGAGCACGAAGGACGTCTTGCGCGATGCGAAGGCCAAGATGGAGAACGGGGATTTTAAGGGAGGGTACGTTGGGTTCATGGTTGCGAATATGTTTGAAGATGGAGCCGGAAGGGGAGTTGTAGATGGCGTGGACAATGATTTGCTTAGTGTGCCGCAGGAGCGCCTGGATGAGATACTTGAGAGGATTTTGGTTGAGGTCTAATGGAAGGGAGCGGACGTGTTATTCGATAGCAAGCCAGGAACCGAGACGTATTGATATAACGATTATAAAGCTGAATAATGTGATGCCTTGACACTTGTGAATCCTCTTCTGCTGTTCTCTTACTCTCCATCATCTCTCATTGTCTCGTCCCGCGATACGATAGGTAACAGCATTTTGTCTCTTGGCTCAGCTTCTTTCAGCTCGGCTAAGATCGCAGGTTATTTCGGCAGACGTGAGTAACTCACTTCTATAAGAACTAATAAGTTAAAATAATCTAAATTGATGAAGCTATTCAGATTAATAGAGTTTCCGATTATTCCGGTGATTTGTAAGACATTTCTGAAAACTTCGGACTAACACTAGCACTTCGTGGCCTGAGAGGTTCCTGCCCTGAAAGAATGCTTGTTACGATATTTATTTGTTTTTCATTCGTTATTATCATCGGCAGCCCACTCCTATGTCTGCGTCCGTAAACGATAGCGATGCAGGGCCACAGGAGAGTAGTACCCGACGCCGTAATTATCAGGCGTGTCTCGAATGCAAGAAGCACAAAGTCAAGTGCCGTCTAGGCAACTCCGAAAATCCTCAGCCTCCCTGCGTTAGATGCTGTAGGGCTCGAGTAGCATGTGTCTTTGGTCCTGCGCGGAAGCTCAAACCACGCGCCAACCCCAGAGCTACTTTGCACGTCGCCGCCCATGATGACGGGTCACAGAATGAGCATCCAGAGCTTGAGGGCTCAACTGACGATCCGAGAAACGCAGACGCTTCAGGAAGTCCTAGTGAACCTATGCGTCCAACGGAACATACACCAACCCCTGACGATCCTCGCCCAACCGAGCCAAGCCATCAAAACCTTTCTCGATGGACACAGTTCAATCTCTGTCGCGACGGCTATCTCACACCCCGCGAGGCCGAACATCTGCTTGACTACTTTTTCCGATGGATGCACCCACTCTATCCGCTGGTCGATCACAGATTCAGCGACGTGGCGAGCTGGGGCTAATTGATGGGCGAAGACTCCTTACTATGTACTACTATTCTCGTTATAACTTCCAGATACACTTGGCATCAGACAGGATCATTTTCATCTAAAGCAATTGAAGTTCACAGTGCCATATACAAGTATCTGCAACTACAAATCCAGCGCTGCTTGTGGGCTGCCGATCCAGAAAGGCATAGCGAAGCCAGATCGTTAAGCCTTATCGAGAGCATCATGCTGATTGTTGAATTCCACCCACGCAGTCTAGACCTAGTGGCTACTCCGAAAGACATTACAGGCTCTTACGCACTTGAATCATTTGGATATACTCCTACCCCTTGTGCAATGGAGCCGTCGTCGTTGGAGGCCGAGGTCCGTCACGCATGGGATGACTTCAAGCCGTTGAATACCACCTCATGGCGGCTCCTCTGTATGGCAGTGAATTTAGCAGATGAGCTTGGTCTTCATCAGGTTATCACGATAGGATATGAGAACAGCCACGGCGGTGATACAACCCGCCGCGCACACGTCCGAGAGTTTCTTGTATGCCTCGTTTGGGAGAGATGTTACCGACTCGGCCGTAGATGTCTCATAGATCACCCATCCGACGCATGGAAGCCAACACAAGATTTAGCGGTCCGTCACCCTTGGTCTGACCTTCTTGAAAGCCGCGCTGAGCTGTACAGACTTATTCGGCTCATTGAAAACACACTGTATGCTTCCGCCCGCCACACGGAGAGTATCATTGCCTCTGGAAACTACAAGTCATCTATCAATGACTTCTCAGGCCTGTTGGCCGCATGGAGAACACGATTCGACCGCGTTAAGAAATCTTCACCGCCGTTCAGTAAGCTCCTGGATATGACGTGGCATCACACTCGCGTCTTTCTGTATAGTATTGGTCTCAAGGCTTTTGCGACTACATGTAAAAAATCAGCATCCAGCAGTTTTCCCCTCGAAGCTACAGGCAACTGCTCAATGAGCAGACCATCACATATCACTCAGGCCAACCAAGTCTGTCAAAACCGCGACATGGTCGGAGAAATGATCACGGACTCGGAGCAAATAATTAGACTTGCCTTGGAGTTACATCGGGATGGTATGCTTGGGCATGTTCCTTTAAATATACTATATCATACGGCCTCTGCATCCATGGTTCTGTTGAGGGTCCAGCATCTCCACCTCAGCACACGCACTGATCTCATGGACCTCTTGAACCAGGTGGTTCAGGCTTTGGAAGATTCAAGCGTTGATGATGCATACGCCAGCTTTCGGTTTGCCTCTTTACTCAAGAAGATGATTCAAAAGGTCGAGAAGGATCGGACTCGGAGCCCCTCTCACATGCGGTGTCCTATTCAGGCTTCGGAGAGTGGAGAAGGGATGGTGGGAGCACTTGAGCCGGAGTCATATACGATGCCACCTGCTCATGAAATCAGTAACGTAGGAAACTCGTCCACACAAAGACCATGTAAAGCTTTCGGAGGTTCACTGCAAGACCAGCTACTCTCTTTTGAATTCGACGATGAATGGGCTAGATGGTTGAACTCATAATGTCAATTTTTATCTAAGATCCAGCGATTTTTATTTCTCTCCCGTAGCGTTCCTCAAGTCCTCTCTCAATTCAGCTTTCTCCCCTCCTTGGTGTTCAAGAATTTATTCCTCCAGAAGAAATGTCAGCGCCTATTCAGTAAAGCTTCACTCATATTTACAGTATAGCAGTCGGATAAGTTCCGCGGACTAACACTTCAAACAGGTGATGTACTAACCTCTCTTCAGCCCATTGCATCAAGATAAACCCTAAAATCATCGGTGGTGCCCAGTACAAAATTTGGCGCCTTGTTCTCCTCCAAGTATTGAGAATAGCAGCATTAAGTGTTCCTGCTACAGGATTCATCTGGTTTGGTGATAATCTAGAAGTTGTAATACCTTGCTGCGGACAGAGCTCTGACGCTGCTCCCCACTCAGGCTTATGCAGTGCGTGAATGCTGAGACTATATATATATATATATTATACTACGTTAGCGGTTCTTGTTTATATAGGAAATGAGAGAGAGAGTGTGTGTGTGTGATTCACTCACTGCCCACGGGTGTCCCGATCAATATACTTCATTTTAAATAAACTAAATTATCACTAGGATGAAGAGAGACTGAATAGGTGTAGGAAGGAATCTGAATGTTTAAAAGTATAGATAGATAGGAAAGACTGCTTTGGGGCTAGATTATATAAATCCACTTGATACGGTGACTATGAAGTTAATGATGTTCCAGCTTCAGCTTCTTCGGCTCGCTTAAATCCGGCACGGAGACTGACGCTATTTCACGACATGGTCTCGGTGTTATTTAGGTGTCGCTTCTTCTATCTCAAGTTCCGAAGTAAGCCGCGTTGCCCCGGGACCTTGCTTCACTGCTCCTATGTATAGACTAGAGAGCTGTACCTCGGATTTCGAGAATTGACAAGCACATTGTCTAAGTAGATACTACTCATTTTGGTGCTATTAGAAATCACTTCTTTTATTCTCTCAAGGTTGTTATACTGGAATGCCCGACTTATAGGAACGAAGATGATATAGCATCAAATACCTCTTATATAGTTCTTAATATATACGATACATATTATTAAAATACCACTTACTCTTTTCAAACCAACTGTCTATTCATACCTCAAACAAAGTTTTAATAACCTAATAAAGATCAACTACTTCATCTCACTCCACCACCCACATCACCACAACTTTTACCTCTCTATATATCCATCCCATCCCTCCTGCCTCCACTAACCCACACACACTAACCTCCCAATTAACCCCATACAAAACTTACAAGCAACCACAATCCTCAGCCGCCCAAACCCCATTAGTAAAATGTTTGCACTCCCCAAATCTCGAAGCAAGATCATAAGCATTACAAGCCTGATTCTTACAGAAGTACAAATTTGCTATACATACACATATAATTAACATCGATTAACATCAATTAACATCAACTATTCCTTTTCGTCACCCCGCCAAAAAAAAGAGAGAGAAAAATACATTCACTCTTCATCTCAATCCAGAGAGAAAATACTTGTCTTGGGGTGAGGAAGAGGAAATAAATGATATATACGAAAGAAGTTACTTACGTCCACAAGTATCAGAACAAGAATCAGAGTTCACGAAAAGCATACTCTGAGATCCAGAAGGTCCACCAACTGCACCACCACCTAATGAGGCATAACTTGTTCCTGCGTAGTCTCCACAGGTTGTATCCCAATAACTAGGTAGGTAGGGTTAGTATTAGTGTTTCCAATCAATAGAAATAAAAAAAATCTTTTTGGTCATGCGGTGGTGGTGGTGACGATGATACTTTTGTTTAAGGAGGTAGGTAGGTATTGGTTGTAGGATGGGATATAAAGACAGGGAAGGGATACGAACAAGTTTACTTGAGCAGTTCCTAGTACGAGAGTTATTGGGAGGAAAATTGCTGCTGCGAGAGTTGCGGAACGCATTTTTGTTGTTGTTGTTGTTGTTGTTGTTGTTGTTGTTTTTGGTGATCTAGATAGGAGGGAGAGAGGGAGGGAGGATTGATTGGAGATTTGTTGTGGTATAAGATTTGATAAAGTAATTGTTATGATTCTTTGTGATCAAGAAATGAAATGTAGATAAAGGGAACCAAAGAAGCTTTTATATTCTACCTGATATCGGTATGTAAGCAAATATTCAATGCAGCTGAACCTGCTCCACTTTTTGAAGTGGATAAAAACAAATAGGTAAATAGATAGATAGGTATATTAGTCTATCCCGTTTCTACCATTCAATCAATACTCTTTCATATTTTAAGTTTCAACTAGAGTAACCATAACCTAAAGCGGGAAGTCATTTATATTATAATGAGCGCTAGAATTTAACTTGAGTAGTAAGCTTAACTTTCTTCTCCACTACCACTACCACTACCAATACGAAAGAACTTCCAAGGTCAGAGTATAAATTTTCATTCTTACTGCTTAAGCGTTACTACCTAAGGGATATCTTAGATTTAATAGAAAAAAACCTTAACCTTGAATAGATACCTCCCCTAGCGCGAAGCGGGTATCAGGGTATCAAGGTATCAGCAAGCAAAATTAAGCGAGATATTTAGATAGGCTACCTTAAAAGAAACTACGAGAAGCTTGATAATAAGCTTACTATTTAATGATCCCGAATTGATTCATTGGTAAAGGAGTATCCCACGAGAACTCTATATTATTTGCGGCTGAGCTGAGATGTGTGGCTTTTTTGGATCAAATGATACTATATACCATACATGGGGCGCGTTGAATCAATCAATCCTTTAGAGTAGTGCGGACTAAGCAATGCGCGTTGGTTTTCGTACTCCCTCCGGGTTTTTTTTCGTGTACTACGAAGGTATCAATTGCATGTTAAACAAAATTTGTTCGCTCATCTATCTATCTTATAGGTTTCGAATTATGTATTTATAACGTAGGTAGGTAGGTAGGTATGTATGCTAAAAAGAAATGTATGAAAGTTTAGTTTTCATCATCTTCATTAAGGGTATTATATCAAGATGGGTTCCCCTACTGATAGGTAGTAGGTACAGGGACGGGTATGCATGTAATCATCAATCATCAATCAGCCCTCGCTTAATTTTTAAAAAAAAAATACGAAGTCAGCTGCGCTGCTACATAGGCGAGCTGCGAGGCTAACGAGTGACTGAGTGAGTGAGTAATCAGAACATCAGCTTATTTTCATTGGTCGATTTTGAAAATTTTAATTATGAATTGGAGACTTGAAAGGTGAAGAGAGCTCTTTCCGGGATAATTGATATAGAAGCTAGGTATTGAATGGAAGGAATACTCGCTTTCGAGTTACGTAACCTACACAACTACCTCACTTTGTATATAACCTCACTTCTTGCCCATTTTAGCTCTTTACATTTCACACTTCACACAATGAAAAGAGTTGCCCAAATAATCATTCCACAAAAGCTAAAAGATATGTGGAATAGGCAAATGGAGCAACATATGGTGGCAAAGGTGTTGTATTCTATAAGGAGACTATTTAGTAGGAAGAGCCTACTTATGGTGGTAGGACGTCACATGACCATTCCTCTAATTTACTCGACAAGATATCTAATGTCACCAAGTCTCTTAACATCTCATCTAGCAAGAATTCTTTTTTTTTTTTTTTTCTCTCTAAATGCTACAGATGAATTAGATAGCTATCCGGTTCCTAGAACATTAGATATGTGACGAAAGCGACTCTGTTTCCAAAAGATAGATAAATCAGTACAGTTGAACTCAAAATTTGAATATCTCCTGTAAAAAGTAAAAGACGAGAATTTTAAAAATGGGAGGGGGGGTGGGAGTTAAAAATTTAAGCGAGAGGCACTTGTCAGACTCTTTACTAAAAATCACCTAGGTACCACAGAGCCAATCATTGTTCTCCTCATTAATAAATCAGGTTGCTCCTCCTGTAATTGAATCAATTTAAATGTTTTAAGTGTACTCAATCTGAGATCTCGATATGTTAGGTTACTACCAAGTCTATTTCGTAGTCTATACCATGTACTGTCAGTATCTTAAACAGACAGGCATGAGAATATATTAATTATTAACTAGTCTCTATCATATCTTAGGTCCTCCCACCAAAAGGACAAACTCCCTCCAATAACAACAACGATAACAACCACCACGCCACGCTACACAACAACACCACCCCATTTTTACCTTCACACGCAAACACCAAACACCCAATGCAACAAATCCCAGAACCCGAGAGAAAAAAAGGGAGGTCAGGGGTATCTAAAGCTCATCAAACCCTCTCAGTCATCTGAGTAACAGGAACAGCAGCCTCCTCATCAGTAGAAGTAGCCAACCTCTCCTCATGAACAACATCATGACCAGCCCCACCCTTCTTCTCACCACCCGTCAACAACTCAGTATCAAGAGCCCTCCTAACAACATGCGTCCTCCAAGCCGGTCTACCAACATACCTCCAACCCTTAGGATCCGTAAAGATATTCTCCACATCCTCAAGAGTCTTTCCCGCAGTCTCGGGGAACATGAAGAATACATGTAGGAACATGGCTGCACAGAAGACTCCAAAGACGATGTAGACTTTCCATTGGATGTTTTCGAATGCGGGAGGCACGAAGTAGCCGAGTGCGAAGTTGAAGCCCCAGTTTGCGGAGGTGGAGAGCGCTACTGCTTTTCCGCGGACTCGGAGGGGGAAGAGTTCGGGCGGGTAGACCCAGGATGCGGGACCCCAGGTTGGGGCGTATGAGGCGACGAACAGGTAACTACAGGCTATTATTACTTTTGATGGTTTGCCTGATATGACCCAGGATTCGGCTGCGATGCCGTTGAGTCCTCCTGCTGGTGCTGCGTGTCCGTATGTTGCCATGATACCTATAATTTTGTTAGTTAAGTGAAGCGAATGTACTGAACACGAAAGTGGGCAGCGTGATAATCAAATTGAACTGACCTCCATCTATGAAGAGAAATATCATCATGAGAGCAGCACCGACTAGTAAAGTTGGACGACGACCCCAGCGATCGAGCCAGATAAGTGCTGGGATTGTCATTACGACATTAATCACGTATTGGATTGAGGAGGAAAGTAAAACATTGTTTCCTTTCAGACCGGCCATGGCGAAGATATACTGAGAAATATTAGCAGGGAAAAATCAACTACGGCAGATTGAAGATGAGCAGCAGTGCTTACGGTGATATAGTACATCATGACGTTCATTCCCGTCAATTGACTCCATATCTAGTACTAGTTAGCAGGGAATAACCAAGATAACAATGCTATGTTCAAATACCTGTGTGAAAATACCGATATGAAGACGATTAAGCATCATCGGTCTAAACAGCTCTCTCCAAGTAACATCCGAATTAGCGCGATCAAACTCAACCTCATTCTTAATCTCCTCGACCTCACGAGCAACAAAGACATTCCTCTCATCACCATGACCATGAACAAGAGCCAAGACGGAAACAGCTTCGTCCCAACGATTATTCTTAGCAAGCCATCTCGGGGACTCTGGAAGGATCAACAGTCCGAGGAATAGAAGGATTGCTGGAGTCATTTGAACTCCCCATGGGATTCGGAATGCTGCTGTGCCGGAGATATAACTACAGCCGTAGGAGATGTAGAACATGATCATGATACCCCATGTGATGGCCCATTGCTGAGTTCCAACTAATCGGCCTCGCATACTTGGCGGCGCAAGTTCGGAGATGTAAACTGGTACTTGGGCTGAACAGATCTGTATCTTATCTTATTAGCGACAAATCAACTTAATGAAAGTAAGAGGAAGAAGCTCACTCCAACAGCAACACCGTTAACTATACGGCCCACGATCAACATTGCGATATCTTGCGAAGCGCAAACAATAATTGACCCGATGACCCTACAACAGTAATAGTCAGCAATAGACCATAATACGTCCCTTGAAAACAGCAAGGTATATTCTTACCAAATTATAGAACCGATCATAATAGAATGTTTCCTCCCGAACTTATCAGAGAGAAACCCGGATAGCAAAGAACCCATCCAAGATCCACCAGCCATAGAAGCCGTGATTCCACCTTGAGTATTAGAAGTTGGACCAGAACAATTATCCGCATCGTTGAAGCCTGGGCCGTCGGGTCCTTCGTTGAAGTAACATAGATATGCAGGAGTGCTGATGATTGCACTCATGCTCGAGATATCGAAACCGAAGAGGCCACCTCCTATGACGGAGATGGCAGTGATGACATAAATGTTTCCAGTATGCCACATTGTGTATAAGATGTGATATGATTTGATGTGACTTGATGTGATTTGATATGATATGAATTGCTTTGATTTGATTTAAATGTAAAGAACATTTTTGGACTGAAAGTACACACACACACTGTACAAGATATAGTTGGAAGAACTGTAGTAAATCCTTGTACGGTACCGTAAGTAAAACAGGTGATTATTTCCCTCGCTGAGCAATTAATTGTCCCCAAAAAAAAAGAGGAAAGAGCATCACGCAATATTCCATCGTACCAGCCAGTCAGTGATCTTCACTTCAGATCACTTACGGAGGTACCTACTAGTTCAAGAAAATCGTCTGTTGTTACTACTTGTGAAAAAACAGGTCTAGATATCGATGGATGGATGGAGTAAGCCGAAGCACCAGCACCACCCCACGGGGTTCCCCTTTTGAGTCCGGGAGCACCCTAAACCCGGAGGCTTCATCCGCCAAAGCGGCTACGCGGCTATGTGGGCTACGTTAATCAACAAATAAGACAGTACACTTTCAGCCACCCCGTTAACGCTGTAAGTACCATGACTACAGAAAGGTACCTACCTACCTACCTAGGTACAGCGCGCCTCTTAGAACTTTTTTTTGATTGCTTTTTTTTCTCGTCCACCAGGTCAACGCTCTTCAGCGGCGCAGCAGCAGCAGCAGCAGTGCAGCCGATTCCCAAACGTATTGGAGCAATGGCCAGTTCCTGAGACTGATTGATGATCATATGGCCTGAAAAGAAAACAAGAGAACAAGAGAACTGCCCTCGTGAAGGACTTCGGCTTGAGAAGGCATTCGCGACCATCAGCTGTTGATTGGTTGATTGATTGATTGATTATTCATAATAGCGAGGCGAGTCTAAGCGATGGAACAACATCATGTTCCATCAGACCACTTTTCTATCTGCAAAACACATGTTACTGTATTCTCGTTATTATTAGTGCTTACGTGCCTAGTGTTCTAGACCTGTGATGTGATAAAGTTAGTCAGTTACCTACCACTACACACTACTCACCTCAAGAGACAAATAAAATAACATGTTACTTACAGCCCGTGACCGTGACTCACTCACTCACTAACTATCACCAGTAAGTAAAAGTACTTCTTGTAGCAAGTCAAGATTTATTTCGCTCATCTATCGAATTGACCAATTCGGGCAACGAATTCGTCAAATTCCATGATTTCATAGGTAGAGTATATCCTCCCTCATAATGTCTAAATTCCACCACCACCACCACCACCTACCTACTACTTCCATAAATAGTCCAGTCCAAAAAATAGAATTATTTATATAGCAACATAGACACAGCGTATCTACTCAATATACAAAGTAAACCCTTCTCCTCTCCTCTCCTCTCCTCTCCTCTCCTCTCCTTTCTCCCCCCACAAACAAAACAGATTATCTAATACAACCCCAAATCCAATCCAATCCAATCCAATCCAATCCAATCTAACCAATATCTATCATTTTCAACCAACCAGCCAACCACAAACCACAAACTTTAAACTATAAAAAAACCCCCCTCAATTCTATAGAAAATCTACTACCTACCTACCTACCTACATACCTATATACATACTTACTATATACATATGATACAACCTAGAACCTACCTACCTATCTATTTTTGAATCAGAAATCGACATTTCCATCCACAATCACCCTGTGACATTCTAAGTATACCCGACAATATCACACACTAGGTAATACTCTTATAGATTCATTACCTGCCACCTAAGATGTCAACACAAACTTTGTTGACCAGACTTTGTCCTATCTAATAATGAAGTAGCTTGTACATTAGATATAAAGTAGTTATTCCTAATATAAACAGAATACAATATTCAAATTTCTAGTATATGTTCAACAATTAAAACACAACACAATATCACATACAAGCTCGCAACATCACGATGAACAAGCAATATAGTGAAATTAAGTTTGACGAAATCAAAAAAGCCTTTAATTCAATTCTTTTTTCCTTTCATCTCTCATCTCCTTGCTATCCTTCTAGCTAAGCTACCTAACACTACTTATCTATAACATCGCTTCCTCCCATGCGCTGCATCCGTCCATCAATCATCCCTCAATCCATCCCTGCGCTCAACCAAGACAGAAATGGTAATCAACAGAAACCAGAAGCAAGAACAGAAAAGAGACTAGATCTGTGTATAACAAAGACTAAAATAAAACAATATTCCCTCCAAAACTGCTAGTTAACATTTCAAAACAACAAAACGTACAACTATATCCGTCCTCCGTGAAACGCCTGGTTCATAGAAATAACAATAAATACTAACAAAAAGACAAATGGTGCTGCGTCATGTGATGGACGTAATGTGGTGGCAGATATCTGCTCTTTTAGCCCAGATTGGCTAGTAAAAGATGACCCTTGGAGGAGCCGGTCTTCTTCTCATTCTCTCCCCTCTCCCTCGCTTCCGCTTGAGTTTGGACCACTGGTAGTTCGAACACTCTTGATACTCCTTCTTTTCAGTCGATGCTCATACTCGAGCGAGGGAGAGCGAGCTAGTCAATGCCCACCAAGAGCGCTGATTCTAGCGCCAGCTGGTCGATGCATCAGGCTAGCCTTGCCATTGCCAACAACCTCCATCGTATTGCCCTCGTTTTCGCTGCGTCCCTCCAACTCTTCTTCACTGTCTTCCACAATCTTGGTAGGAATGTCAGTGCCGATATTGTACTGGATGCTGCTACGCTCGGGAGTGGTTGTTGCAGAGCTGATCGACATGCTGGTGCTAGAGCGGTTGTGGATAAGATCTGGGGTTGGAGGAATGGAAGAGGCACGACCAGATGGGTGGAGAAAGGAGTCATCGCCATTCTCAGATCCTTGGGTAGAGGGTGAGTAATTCTTTCCGTCGTCTGAGCCGACAGTAGATAGGTTGCTCTGGCGGTTGGCAGCCCGAGTGTTGTGCAGAGCAAGCTCCTCAGCCTCGACCTCAGCGTCGTGAGCAAGCTGCAGACCTTCAACTGCTGCAGCACACTGTTCGCTGATATTGCGGATGATATGAGCAATAGCGTCTGTCTTGTCTCTCAGATGACGGTCCGCAACGTCAATGATGCTGAGTTGGCTGAAACGCTTACTATTTCTAGTAGCAGTAATAAGACGATTCTCCATTTCAGGAGACATATCGTCCCCAGTTTTGCTAATTCGGTTGGCACGAGATGCTACGCGAGCGTCCTGAGCCTCGCCGTTGTCCTCAGGTCTGCTGCCTTCCTCAGCAATGTCCTCAAGGTCATCAGCGTCCTCAAAGCCTTCTCCGAGATACTCATTGAGGTCGTTCTTGCCGATTTGGCGAACGATGTGCTCCATGTGGTGGGTCTGGCCGCTAATCAAGCTACGAAGATGGAGGACCACACGTTGAGCCTCGTCACGCTGGCGAAGGATGGTAACGTTGGTGTGCTGAAGTGCGGAGAGCTCCTTCTTGTTGCGCTTACGCTCACGCTCAAGTTCCTCAGCAATCTCTTGCTGAAGGACGAGTGCTTCGAGGGCATCGTCACGCTGCTTCTCAGTGCCAGAGAGACGTGTAGTAAGACGAGCGGCATCGTCCTTCTGTTGGTCGATGAGACCCGAAAGACGTCTATTCTCTATTCTCACGCTTGTGGTTCTCGATCTTGACCTTGAGATCTTGAGTCTCCTTGGTGAGCTGCTCGGCAAAGGCTTGGAATTTGAGGAACTGCACAGGGTTAGTAAAATTAGACCGATCTGTATGGTGATCAAACATACCTGCTGTTTCCAGCTCTCAAGCTCTTCAACGAGGAAATTGTTGCGCTTCGATACTTTACTAAGCTCGGTGTCCATGCGGCCCTTGAGATTAATGAAATCTTGCCAAGCCTCAAGGGCATCTCGGGAGTACTGGTTGCGCTCCCGAACGATCTCATTCAAGTGTCTCATAGAGACCTTGGTCATCAGAGGTTTCTTTACAGCACCACCGAATACGGCCTTCATTCCAGTGTTCCGTCCCTAGTTTTGAAACAATGATCAGCATGTTGAAACTTATAGCCCTATACCGAGATCCGTCGGGAATATGAGCTCAGACTTACCATTTTTTCACAAACATGATCCATGACCGCCATAATGGAATCCTGGTTCCACCACTCAGGGTCCTGAATTGATTCTACTTCCCCGCGCATCACGATAATTTGTCCAGCAGGAACAAGCTTGCCCCCACCGTATGCCGATCGAAGATGTTGTGGTACTCCAGAAGGTGTAACATCGCCATTGAGAGCTTGTGTCATACGGTTCACCATCTTGGTGCGTTGACCTGCCGTAAGAGCAGTTGGTGGGCTGGATGTCAAGACGAAATTGCGGTCCAAATCAACCACAAGGGCATCAGTTGGCGCAGTGAAGAGCGAGCGGCACTCAGCTGTGATACCGAGGATATATGGTCCTGGCTCCTGAACCAGCTCCTTTGCGTGTCTGGCGTGCACAACTGGAACGTACAGACCACTCCATTCGTAAACACGAACACAGTACCGAATGGTCTCAGCGGCCACAGTGAGCATTGCCGGGTAGTGACTAACGAAGATGATACGGCGAGTTGGCGAAAGCGCTGCTTCAATGACACCAACGATATTTGGAATAGATAGACAGGAGAACAATGGCCACATGGCAAAATTTTGGAATCCTGTTGGAGACGAAGGGAACTGGTAGCAAAGTGCATAGTCCTTCATGTCAATACGAACTAGATCATTAAGTCTGGGTGCTGGGAAACTAAGAATGCGAGAAACTTCCTCGGCGTGGAATAGGTTGGTGGCCTTGTTCCAGTGAATCCACATTCCACGAAGGTAATCGCCTAGAAGATTGTAGAGAGGGTATCTCGAGAGGAACGACAAGCAGTACGGGATCCAGTAGGTCTCATCGGGAGAATCGTAATAACCCTCCTCGGTTCTGCGTCGAAGATCGCGAATAGTCTCCGCACGCTTCTCATCTGCCCTTGACCAAACGCGAAGCGCAATACCGTACAGAGTATGCGACGAGTCTTGCTGGAGAACAAATGAGTGGTGAACACAGTGTGGCTGGTTCCGTCCTGTGCAGATTTCTACATCGTGTGGGAAGCATGCCTGTACCCAAATTAATATTCATTGCAGGACCCCTCAGCCAAAATCACATACCCTCATAGCTGCGTGTAGAGCCCTTGCGATCTCATTATCCTGCTCCAAACGTGGACTGCTCCCAAGAATCTCTGGCAACCAAAATTGTCCAACGGCACCCTTCATGTGTCCAATCTTCCCTTGCGCGGGCGCAGGAGCTTTTACCCATTGCGACGGCTCTCGCGCCCAACACCACATACCATGTATGCATGAGTGAGGGTTTTTGGTGTTCGTTGCTGAGGCTTCAGGTTCAGCGTAGAGGGGATGGGTTGTGTAATTCGAGAGTGCAGAGAAGATGTTCTACTGGGGATGATTAGGTTCGTATCGTTTTCTTGGTTGCTGGTCCCAGGACGGCGGTCGCTAGTCCTGGGCCTGGCAGAATGGGCGTTCAATGATGGACCCATGGTGTCCAGTTCTTTTGGATATCGCAAAAGTTGTCGTATCCCAACCACAAATAATATCTTAGTCCACAGTCGTCGAGAATATCCCTGGTATCGCTAGAATAGATATGGATGTCGCCGAAGATAGTTAGGGTATTTGAAAGGAATGTTAGTGACGACGGTTCGAAGGACAATGAATGTGGGATTAAAAGATAAGCTGTTTGGGGTTAAATCGAATGCCGAATCACTTCGTCGTCGTCGCTGCTCGACACCAGCAAGCTGCAGAGTCAATTGCAATTGCTTTGCCAGGTGGGTCGTCGCGCTGGCAGACAAGCAAACACAACAACAACTGGTTTGTCGTCGTGGTCAGTTGTCTTCGTCGTCGACCTGCGTGTTAGGCAGAGCGTTCAAGCCTGGGCGGGTGCGGAGAGGCGGAAGGGGGGGACGTGGAAAGGAAGAGAGGAGAGAAGAGGAGGAGGTTGAAGGACAAAGAGAGATCAGACCCAGACATGAAGAAATGGCTTTGGCCCAATATGTTCAGGGGTATCCAGAATATTGAAATGGCAGATCATGGGTAGCTTTGCTGATACAGGCTACAAGTTGCTGGGGGGGGGCCTTGCAGAAGACAGAGAGATTGGATAGCATTGGATCCCAGTAGAAAACTCCACCGATGGGAAGGAAGACCCTAACGGCGGCGAGTAGGCGAGCTTCGTAGGCGAGTTTCCGAGAGGCTTCCCTGGAAGAAAGGTCGAAGGCTACCACCTACGTTGAGCTCCCAGGCTACTTCAAGCTCTGGTTCAGCACACAAGCCTCCCTGAAGCCGTCTCAAGCCCGCTGGAGACTTAGGCGGCATTGGGCCCCTTTTGGGGCATGTCTCCCATATCTCCCATGTTTTCAGGTCCCCTCAGGGCCTCAGGGGCCTCGGTGCTCGTTAAAATTCGTTAAGATTGGCAGTGTCAAGCAGCAACTCAGGCCGCACAGAAATAATACCGTACACGCATCCATTATCCTTGTCGGCCGCCGCTGGCTCTTTGGGGATCCTCGGGACATAGCGCAACTCCGTACCTTAGCGGAAAAGCCCTGTGTGCAGCGCTTGCCCCGAGCTGGACTAGAAAGAAGACTGAGCGAAGGCAAGAATGGACGAATAATCGTGAGATCTCTTGTCTGTTTGGTGCTCACTCCTCTTCTGAAAGACTGGTTGATCACCAAATGGCACCGTGACAAAATAATGCCTCTTCACAACTTCTTGATTGTATCGATGTACTACCGTGCTGTACGGTATTTTTGTGGTTCTGGGCTTCTAGCAGCAGCTCGAGTATCTTTCGTTCGTACTGCACGAAATCTACGCCCCCCCCTTACGGACACATACGTGCAAATCCCCCACTTTCTTCGATGATGAGTCCTGAGACCGCTGGAATTGCGGCTGCTTTTTATAAATGTATTCCCTTATCAGATTTGCCTCTATGATCTTCCTCCTGCTTCAAAATGTACAACATCGTGCTCTTCCAGCAAGGAGTGCAGGTCTTGGCTCCCTAAGAAAACAAAATTTGAATGATTTTCACGGCCACGAGTGAAGAAGAAACATCCATGAAGCCAGGCCGGATCAGCCTATCACCGCGATACGGCCGCGGGGTGTAAGTGTGATAGTGAGTTCTCAGATAGCGTACTGTACAAAGAGCGAGAAGTGATGTCTTAAATTAATACTGGGGTCGGCATATTAACCTAACGACCAACGTTCAGAACCAACAAGCCGAAGCGTGCGAAGGGCCTCGAAGCTGCTGCTGCTGCTGCTGCTGCAAAAGTAACTCTTTTTTTCCCCCCTCGTGTGAATGAACACACCAACGCGAACAAGAAACAATTAAGTACCCTGCAGATCATGTCATCCATGGACCACCACCACACAATAGTCCACGATCCACGATCCGTTCCCTTTCTCTTCAGCTCTGCGGTAGAAACAATTCAATCAATCAATCAATCAATCAATCAATACAACGTTAAACGAATAACGTCTTTCGATAAAATAATAATAATAAATAAATAAGTAAACCACTTAATAGGTAAGATGGAATACGTTCGTATCTTATAATAATAATAATAGAACAACTTGCAGAAGGGGGGAAAATGGCTTTCTTATGGCTTTGGAAGCAGGAAATTGAGCATGTCTGTTCTTGTCCTCCGAGAGCTCGGCTCGTGCAGAAAAGAGAAAAGAATATACACAGACAGTCGCGTCTGTCGGTCGTCGTCCCACAACTTCCACGCCGCCCTGAAGCTAGGCTATCCTGGGACTCATGGATCCAGGGATTCAGGGATTCAGGGATTCAGGGGTAGGCAATGCAAGTCTGCAGCTCTCGGACCTTTAAATGTATCCCGCTAAGAGAAAGAAGGGAGAAATTCTGAACCCCTACCCCTCATACGCCTTACTTACTGTACTTACCAATCACATTCGCCACCTATCAAACCCCATTTTGAGGCGGCGTCGATTGACTTGAGTGGTAAGTGGTAAATCAAGTGGTGCACTCTCTGCATCTGCGGGTGCTGCTGCAACTCCCCTCTTGTCTCTGCAACTCAGCACTATTTACAGTACCGTAAAGTACCGTACTGTGGAGAGAGAGAGAGAGAGACCTGCAAGATGAACGAGAGAGAGATCGGGCCACCACTAATCTCCATGATAGAAGCGATACCAATACAGTACAATCAATAGGTAGCTATGTTCATCTTCGTGTATAAAATTTTATGTTTTCCAGGACAGTGCTTGCTTGTATAGACATAAAATACTAAAATAAATAAATGAATACATAAACAAAAAAAGACACATTTAATTTCCCCTTCTTCATCACATCAAGATTCTCCAATCATCACGATTCCATCACATGAAAATATACTCCGTACTGTACTGTACTGTATGTGTCAATACCAACCTCCTCCTTTTACGAGTAAGTACACTACAGTACTTCAACGCTCAAGACTACTACCGATACTATCACTATCACTATTACCCACAACATGAATCAATCAAATCAAATCCAATCCCAACCTCCAAGCATCTTCCTTCCTCCTTCCCTTTTAAAATTTTCACCACGGAGGCAAGCGAGGCAAGGCAAGCAGATCACAAGAGAAAAAAAGGTTTTACTATTATTTTACCTTTTTTCGAAATCTTGGTAACCGTTTCGTTTCGTTCCGTCCGTCATCGCCTGCCTTCGGTAGATGGTACACCAGAGAAGCTCGAGAGTAGTCGGAGGTTTTTTTTTTTGTGCAGTACAGTAAGATACATATCGTTCGTATATCGTTCGTTCGTTTGTTGGTGCTGAGATCAGACGATGGTTTGTTTCGATGACTGGGGCCACGATAATGATCGTGCTTTTGAACTCCATACTCCATACTCCATAACCCAGTACTAAGAAGATCTAAGGGGAATTTTTGGAACTAAAAATCCTCTTAGTTACCATCGTCCATCCATCCATCATTCGATCAACTCTGTTCATTTCCTTTCCTTCTCTTTCCACATGGAATTTCTACCGGAATTGCTATCTAAAAATAGTTAATAATAATAATGAGAGTGTAGCACCATTCCTCACCATGTGGTGATGATGATGATATTTTCGTACCTACCTACCTACGTCCGTGCTTGATTAGTTGATTAGAAGGGAAGGCTTTTAAAGCTTGGTTGATCTTATAGGTAGCGTTCGTTGGCTTTGGCGTTAGCATTAGCGTACAGTTCATTCAGCCTTAAGTAGAAATCATTTAAACCAGATGAACATGAACGTGAACGTGTACGTGTTCTACTCTACTCTACTCTGCTTTGACAGAAAAAAAGAAGAAGAGAAAAATAAAACATTAATACGGTAATAACGATAGCGCATGAACGGACGAGATCTAGTGGCGAAATAATGTCAGATATCTGTAGTTATCGTACCTACCTACCTACCTACCTACCTCCTAACTAACCAACTAATTGACCGAGTACATACGTAGGTGGATAATTACTAGCTAGGCGTTCATTATTCGACTTCAGCCTCCTTTTCACAAAAGAAAAGAAAAACAAAAGGGGGAAACTACACCACACTAAGACTAAAGCTAGGTAGTGGCGAAAATTCCCACGTGTTTGCAACTTCCCTTTTTTTTGAGGGGGTGGCGGGGGTGGCTTGACTTGGCTTGGATAGAACGCTAGAATCGATAGATAGAAGGCTTTTGTATAGTATAGCGGCTTACTTTCGAAAGGCTTTCTTTTATTATTGTTGTTTAGGTATGTTTTAGATATAGTTGTTTGTTGTTTATTTATTTATTTATTTATTTATTTATTTACGCGACGTGAAGGGCTGACTGTTTACTATAGGTAAGATAGGTAGATATTAATGATATGTTCGTTGTCCTGAGTTGATGGGAGGTAGGTAAATGAGAGAGAAAGGAGGTGCGATGAGAGGTAAGTGTAACTCTGAGTTTCTTCAAGCAATTGATCGGTTGATCGGAAGTACTTGTTATGAGCTCGGTTCTTCTGCGAAGTTGCTCTTATGCTTTGAAAAAAAAAGGTAGGTAGTAAGTAGACTTAGTGGTCTTCTCAGATGTGGTATATACTCTAAATCTAGATTTGAATAAAGTTCACTTCTTATCTCTCGTGTATAGTAGGAGTTACTTACTCGACGAAAATGTCTTCATCTGAATTTTCATTTCAATCACCATTTCCTCACCTAAGTTCCTTACTAAGAACTTTCCCCCAACTCATAATTACCTCCTCCATCCCCTCATCACATCAGAACCTCAAAAACAACCCTCAACTCGTCACACTCAAAACCGCAACACCATACCCAGGAACACTAAAAGTCCATCCACCAGAAGCATTCCCAGTAACCGTACTACTAACCGGCAGAACCGTAACATCAAGAGGATAATTACTCGCCGTCGCCGACCCAGTCAAAGTACTCAACCCAGCACTCGAAGCAGCAGCAGACAAATCAGGAATCTTAACCGTAACCGTCTGAGCCGTAGTACCATAATTAGCCAACTTAACATAGTACGTCCCAGAAGTAGTAGAGCTAGCGACCCAGAACAGAGGATTGAAATCTGTATCCGAGGTAACGGGGAGGATTGTTGAGCCTCGAGCTTTGGAGAATAGGAGTTGAACGTAGTAGGATACTGAACCCGTGAGGGAACCGGGTCGTGCATCTAGACCGGCGAGGTCGGGTGACCATTCTGCTAGGTCGTAGTGTTCGAATAGTGGTGCGTAACTGGCCATTTTTACTAGGTCGCTATTTCGTTCCATGCCTATCATGTAGACGGCTTCTGATACGGCTCCTTGGACTGTACTCCAATAGGTTGTAGCGCCGCTGTTATCGACTGTGTTTGCATATTCGCCGACAAACACTCCTAGGCCGTTTGTACGTGGAACATTGTCCCATTCGTTGAAGAGGGAGACGAAACTTGCTGGGCTTAGATAGTGATGAGTGTCTGTCCAGACTCCGGATGGTAATGGAGAGGGTAGACAGCTGGCTTGACTTGTTGAAGCGATGATAGTTATATCTGGATATTCAGCATGAATTGCGTCATAAAAAGCTGTAAAGCGTGAAGCATAAGTAGCACAACCTCCACTAAGGTTATCTTCATTACCGATTTCAAGGTATTCGATAACGTAAGGGTCAGGATGACCATAGGTTGATCGTAAAGCTCCCCAGGTTGTTGATGTAGATCCGAGTAGGAATTCAAGTTCGTTAAGTGCATCTTCTACATATGGAGTAAGTGCACTTCCAGAAAGTACAGTCCCACCTAAAGTCAGACCTGACCATATTGCTAGTACTGGGGTTAATGACATGTCTTCACACCATTGAAGGTATTCCATCAAACCCATTGCATCTGTATTTGGATAACCCCAATCACCTTGCCGACCAGGTCTGTTTTCAACAAGCTGGATAGTATTATTCCAGATCCATCTATCTGCAACAGTTGCTCCCTCACTATTGTCTCTTAGCTCTTCCTCCATTCAAATTATGATTTGAGTGCTTACAGGTTATTTCCTCCAGGAAAGCGTAGGAATGAACCTCCAATGGCCTCAAGGAAATTTCCAACATCATTACGTATGCCGTTGTATCTCTCATGATAGGTAACTGGAAATAATTGCACCAAATCAAAGTAAAGGCCACTGCCGGCCACTTTACTAGCATCAAAGGTCAACTGCCAGACATTATCGCCATCAGGAGATTGTGTGGAAGTATATTTCGTTGCATAGTATGTGAACGAATTGGCTGTGCTAGCCACTGTGAGATTCTGGCTAGCATATATGATGCCAGCCAGAAGAATTTCCCACAAGAGACAATGTGACATCTCCAGAGTAATTTCCTTTCATCCAGAAGTAATTGGCATAAGTGTCTGCGTTGACTGACTGGAACACCATTGTATCCGGCGTTAGAAAAGCCGACTTGACCGGTAGTACCGGATGGTACAGATACTTTCAGAGAGCTTGTGATAGCACTTGAAAGTGGATTTGCCGTATCGACGGTGAGAGTTACACCGCCGACAGCTGCATAAGCAGTCAACCCAGGGTTAGTTCCTTGAAAGCCGTTGTTGTTCTTCAGGAGTTGGCCATGGATTCCTCCATCGATGGAATTGTTAATGTCCTAGGTCTAAGAATTAGAGAAGTGATCGCTTGTTGTAGAAGGTTTGAATGACCTACCTCGATCATAAGACCGTACAAAAGCGGACTTGATGCATTTCCACCCGTAGTTGACACTGTCAGAGTGGCAGCTCTGGTAAGATTGAAAAGAGAGACAGAAGCCACCAGAAGACTACGGACGAGAATCTTTGTGTTCAACATTGTATAAGATATATATGATAACGACGACTCAGGTCTAACTCATCAAAGAAGACAACGAACAACCATGGTGCTAAGGCCCGCATTCTTATAGTTCTTATACGCGCTTGAGGTTACTCCGGGAGAAACATGGTCTTCCCCACACTACCCAGTTGATATAATTCTTCCAGGTATGACAGCAAGAAGCAGGTACTCCACTGAGAAGACTAAAGCAAAATGCATGGAATGTTCTCTCAAGCACAAATACGACGGAACTGGTACCAGCCTGGCCATAGAAGAAACTTTGTTTCCCCGACATTTAGATCACGAACCCCAAATATAGCCTTCTATAACCGACCCATATATAAACACAAGCACCTCAAGCACCACAATCACAATCTGCAGAACGGCCCTGAATACGACCCGGCACACCCCATACCCAAAGCTCTCAATCTCACGACAGCTACGGGTCAGAGAACCGGCACTTGCCGAAACAGGACAGAAAGAGAGATATCAGAGTCATTCGAGCGGATAGAAGAAATGACATGCAGAGCGCTTAGGATACGATAACCTTGATTGATTCTTTCAATAATCCACTATTGTATCGATCAGGTGGTAGAAGAAGTTCCACAGATAGAAAGAAAATATTGGCGACCTTACGAAATAAATCAATGTTTTTTTTCCGGTGCTCTACTCACATTTACAGGCCTCCCTTCCCCCTCTCTTCTGGGCATTATCGATAACTGGCGCGTGATGTCTGTCTCACGGGGATCAACGGCCCGTTCCTGCAGGAACACGGGCGTATAGCGAAGAACGGGTATCGTGGGTTGTCGCGAGCGGCTTCTGTGTTGTGAAATTGATGTGTTTGTAAGTCTGTCTCGATGTTTGATGAAGAAGAAAAACAATGGAAGAGGACTGACTGCGTCATTGGTGCGGGAGGATAATTGCATTGCCATGTCATGTTGTTAGGGACTTTAAGCGAGATCTTGCATTAGTGAGGTGAGGTCAAGGTGGTTTGAGCTGTCCCAAGGAGTTAATGACTGGTTTAATTCATGGTCCTTTTGTCGAAACATAAATTGTTCAAGATGAGTTGCATATATCTAGTAAAATAGCTAACTATAAGAACCTAAGTTACCTACCTAATATATACATAAGTATTCTAGCCATAGAAGCTACCTTGGTTAGGTACAGTATCTATAACCTGTCTAGGTAGAAAGCAAGCCTCACTTAAATCAAGGCAAGCATTTAGTTCAGGTAAGTTAAGTAGGCAAGGCAATCAATTAAGTTTCCGCGATCTAAAAAAATAAAAACAACTTCAAAAATTAAGCGACCCATTAACTCATCAACGCATAGCAAGCGCAGCAATGAAATTAAATTCATGACAAGAAATAATATCACACTGCAAGCTTCTGTTCTCTCGATACATAATAGTATGCGTATTCAGCTAGTAGAGAGAGAACCTTGCACGCTAGTAAAACTCACAGTCACCCTAAAGTGTCAAATGAGACATCTCAAACTCCCTCCTACTTCTCCTTTCCCTTAACACCTTTCTCCACCAGGCCCTTAGCTCCCTTTGCCAAAGAACCTCTACCCTTGGATATTTTGCGCACAATCTTCTCTTCCTCATCCACTTCATCTTCATCTTCATCTCCCTCCTCCCCTCCATCCTCCCAATCCTCATCACTCTCCCCACCCACCTCCACATCCCCTTCCCCTTTCTTTTCTTCCTCCTCTCTAGCCTTCATCCTCTCCTCCCACCTATCTCTCAACCCAGGAAACCTAAACTCAAAAGGTCCAGACTGTTCTTCCTCCTTAAACTTCTTACTCCTCCCATTATTCTTCTTCGGCACCTCTTTCCCCTTAGATTTAGATCTCGCTTTTGCCTTTGCTTTTTGTCGGTCTTTGAATTTCCTTTGGGATTCTGTGCTGGTATCTTTGGGTTTGGGTTTTTTGGCTGTGGTTATTGTTCTTGCCATGGTTTTTGGTTTTTTGGTTTTTTTGGTGGTGAGGGAGTTAGTGGTTCGATGAGTAGGGTCGAGTTGATGCCTCTGGATGGTTAAGTTACTTTGGATGATTGAGTTGCTTTTGATGGTTGGATTGTTTTTTGTGTCTGGAAAAGGAGATGAGAAGGAGAGTAGGTTATATAGTTTTCTCGAGGATTACTAGAATAGTATAGTTGTAGTAAGAAATGTCTCAAAAATGAGAACGTATTTGTGAGATGTGATTGTTCCAGAAACAAAAAGACATCTCCTCGCACTATTCATATCGCTTTGTTGGTTTGAGGTAAACCATCTTGAGGTCTGCTAGAATAGTGGAGAGAGAGACGACAGTAAGGATCGCGCAACAGTTGCTTCCTAGGGTGATGCTTATTTCTTCATACCCCCCCCTTCCGTACCTTAGCGTTCTCACAAATTAAAAGTACCGTTCCATCTACGATATAACAACATCTTAACCGTATCCTCGAATAATATACAATGGATTCGCCTAATTCCGGAACTGGAATTGGAATTGGAATCGGAATCGCAGTTGCAAACGGTCGTAATACTGCAAATAGGAACTTTTGGAATTGCAGTTTGTCTGCGTAGCGTGCAGAAATACCACCGCCATAGTTTGTAAAAAGGATGGTGAGGTATCAGCGCAAGCCACCAAAGAGTCTTCTGCATTGATGCAAAGACTACAGATTGCAGAGAACGCAATGGTTGCAGACAGAGAATTGGCTGTGGAGAGAGCACTGGCTGCTGAAAGAGAATTGGCTACAGAAAGAGCACTAGCTGCTAAAAAAGAATTAGCAGCGACAGAAGCAGTGTTATCTGTTAAGGAAACAGCACAGATCATTATCGAAACCGCTACGAAAGCAATTTTCAACCAAGAGATAAAGACAGAGAGAGTACTAGAAGGAACCAAAGACAGTCTAGAAACTTAATCTTAAAATTATGGACATCTATCTAGATAGACCTCACAGATATCTTGTCACAGGAGGTTGGAGCCATCACGACTTTTGAAGGAAACGGAACACTCCAAAGCAGACGAAATCAAACGCATAGAAGAAGTAGAAGAAACTAGGTCTCTCTGTGAATAGGGGAATTTTTCCATATTCAGACGTATATAACAAATCAAGTAAACAAGACTAAACTCATCCCCACCCCAAAATGAAACCCATCAAACCCATCAAATCAAACCCCCCATAAACGCCCCAACATCCACCAAAAACTTCCTCACAAACCCCCCTCTCATAATCACAGTCTCTCCATTCTCCAGAAATCGTGATTCTTCCCCTCCAACTACTCATCCTTACAATCCTAAATCCATCCAATATTTTCAAATCAGCATATGATCCCTGAAAGAAAAAAGCTACCGTGGGGGGCGGGGGGACAGAATAAAACGCACAGATTTGGTCCTTCGGCATTAGCTGTAAAAGTTACGTTATTAACTGCTATGATAGGATCCCGAGTTTCTTTATCTTCTTCTTCCAAAGAAGAAGAAGATTTGGTGTTTGAGGATTTTGGGTAGGTATGTGAGATATAGGTTTCTGTTATCCCATCGCTTAGGAAGAACTATTTCCTAAAAATTCAGTAGCTGTGGTGTAATTGGTTGAGTTGATAGATAAATAAATAGCTTACAGGATCCGCAATCGAAATTTTCGAAGTTGACAATAAAGGTTCTTTCTTGCTGCTGCTCCTTCTAGAAGTCAACAACGCCAATTTCCTGAAGAATTGTGTTTGTTTTTCTTTTTGGGAGGAGAGACAAGAGAAGAGAACTACGAACTCAAACATCTGTTTTCCAAAACCCTCTAATAACGCCACACTCTCCGGTAAAACACTCTTCCTAGCTTTAAGCTTCCCATACTCACCTACGGCAATCCTCGTAGCTTTAATCACCATATCTCTGATCTCGATCCTAGAAGCGTTTGCAGGTAACACAAGGGATTGGAGATCTGGGAATATAATAGGCGCGAAGGATTGGCATATTGGTATGTAGGATGTAGTTGCTGGTGGATTCGTGGGAGTGAGGTAACGACGTCCGTTAAGCCAGCATGGGGAGAATAGGTCTGATTTTGAGGTTGGAGGAAGGGGGTTGGCTTTAAGGATTGCGAGGACCATGGCTGCGTGGCCGAGGTGTGTGATGTTTGCTTCTTGGCTGATGGTTGTCTTGATAGTTTTTTAGAAGGGTGTCTGTTTCGTCTTCTTTTAGGGTAATTGAATGAGATTCTTGATTTGCTGGTGATGATATTGGTAATACGGGGAGGCCCCAGTTCTCCCTCTTATACGTAGTTAGCTAAAATCCAGGAAGGTTTACAGGTTATGGTACCATTCTTTGTGTTAGAACCTGTTGATTGAAAGCTACTTGATCTTCGTAAGTTGATCCTAAGATAACCTGGTCTATATTCATCATGGATATCCATGGTTTTGAAAGATTCTTTACACTAGCTGCCCAGTCGATTACTGGTTGAGGGTTGTTAAGAAAGTTGGCCTTGATGTTTGTTGCGAGGATGGAGAGGTATTTATCTAGAAGGATGCGGATGCCAATGCCATCAGTAATTTGGTGGTGGCAATTTAGAAGCAACTTTATAGTTCTGTTAGCAACGTTGCCCTGCCTGTAGCCTATATGTAAAGCCAGAAAAGCCTGATCAGAACCATGGTTCCCTTTCCTCATAAGAACCTCTTTCTTCAATGCTTCAAGATCAGGCTCTTCTAGCTGGGAGAAAAACAAGGTCCTCTCCAGCCAATTCCTCACTTGGCCATCATCTGCAGGCACATGATATAGTAGAGACGCGTTGCCGGCACTATCAAGCTGTGGAGTTAGAACAAGCTCAGGCACTTCAAATCTCAGCTGCCTCCATGAATTTGAGATAGCCAAAACAGCGTTACTTTCAGTGCACGATGAAGTAAGCGTTAATTTGCAGGCCAGAAATAACTCATGGTGTTCCCTTGGCCTGTGAATCCACATATTTTCTCCTGCTAGAGCGGCACGTTGCCATGTTGAAGGAGATGCGCTTTGTTGCAGCCATTCGTATTTGGAGAGACTTAAGGGAGATAATTTCAGGGAAGACATCTGAGCCAGGTGTGCTTATGCTGAGGGGAGGGGAGACAGACAGACAGACAGATCTGCATGCCCCTCGTGTTCCAATACCGTACCGTAGCAGTGCAGAAAGAGGCGTGAACTTGCGGACGTATCCGCTCGCAGCACGTGCTAAAAAGACCGACTTGGCTTGAACCTTAAAGGAGACAATCCCGGGAGTCGGGAAAATGACCTTGGCTTGATATGAGACGAAAAAAAAAAAAAAAAAAAAGAAAAAAAAACAGAGATGGAATGAATGAGTGAGTGAGGTGAATATCTCTGCGATGGCATCACATCCTCAGCATCAACTGTTAAAATCATGTTGCTGAAGTCTCTTAGTGAGTCAGACCGAGAACAGTGCAACAAAGCATTATTGCTGTGGAAAGTGGGCACCAAGAAAGTTTGCAAAGGAACGAAGCTACTGTGCCTCCTCAACTTTGGTATAACTAGGTACTGTTCCTAAGATTGACAAGGGAGCTGTTCTCGTGAGAAGAAGAAGCTGCAGGAGCACACTGCGTGCGAAGGGGGAAAAAAGAAGAAAAAAAATACGAAAATCAAAATGAATAGGGGACATTAAAGACGTGAAGATACTTTACTGGCACCGCGCTACTCAGGCTCTCAGGCCTATGAATTCTAAGAGTTCGAATGGTATTGCGGATAAATAAAGTAAGAGATATGAAAACCATAGACTCAGAGTCATTGAATTTTGTCATAGAGTAGCTAGTGGTTGATTTTCGAGGAGTAACTCTGCACAAATGCCCAGCTGGATCATGAGGTCTTCTGCCTGTCTATCTTCAGGAGGGAGAGAGAGGGAGAGCGAGAGGGTGAAGAGGATGAGAAGCTGCTGTGTACTCGGCGAGAGGATTCAGAGGGTCCGTGCGAGCTGCACGCCAAACCAAATCGTCCACACCGCTGAGCGGGACTTTGGGCCTTCGGGGCCGCTGCAGGTCCTGCATATTGCAGCAAGTACTGTAGATGAACCGCTTCCTTAAGAGTACTCCATTATTGCAGCTCAAAATCTCCGGACACAAGGTCGATCAACTCTGCTTTCGGTAGTTGAGACCCACTAACTGTCCTCGACTGCTGTAAATAAACAAGTCTTGTGATGAAATGGTACGAGTAGCTACATTATTGCAGAAAAGGAATGGTGCGCAACCTACTTGTACAGTTACTTGCGCCTTGAGAAATTAGATGAGCAAGAACCTTTCCGCCGTCGCCGGAGACGTTGCGCTTGCGCTTGCGCTTTGCAGTAGGTCATTGATTGAATTATTAACCACCTCGCTTTGGCTCTTCTGCGGACTTGTGACAAGAAGATTGTCATGTTGTGGCGTTGCTATTTCGCGATCAGACGTTGACGTTGTGCTTTGCTTGTCAGCGACCTCGAAAAGGAAGATCATTGACGGTGCTCAGCTCTTTTGCCCCTGCAGCAGAAGGACGTTACGAACTCAGTGGTTCAGCTGCGCTATCACGTCTGCCTGCAGATAAATATGGTTGGAAGAAGCATGAGCTCGCATTTTGGCAATATGTTTGATGTGGCCTCTTGATGCGTGAAGCATGTCTCCAGAATTCTCCGGTTGCCTCGCGTCAGAGCGTACATATCGCAACATTGAGACTTGAGTCTCGAAGCGAGGAAGCTGTTGCCGACACCATCATGATTCGTGAGAGAGAGGGAGAGAAGGAGAGAGAGAGCGTACCGTACCGTAATTTCTGTGAGTCCCTGACGGTAGTATCTTCAAGACCGATGCATCAGATGCAGAGTGATAGCCGTTTTTGACCTGGTCACAATAAATGTATGGTGATAGGCTTGGATGCAGTACGATAAGATCCGCCAAACCATGCCTATATTACCGATTCTTGGCTTGATAGTATAATCTTTGCTGTATAACAGACCAGGTCAATTCATCTCATCTTCCTATGATTATGGCAAGAGTCAGATCTTAATTTGTCTGTCATCCATTCAATTCCCAAAGCGATTGTCAGTGCTGGCCAGCTCCAAGCTCTCAATCGGGGTAGCAAGATACGTTTCAGATCTCACCCATTCTAAATATGGAGTTCCAATTTACCTCCGCAGCGGTACAAACGTAAGTCGTATTAAGCTAATCTTTTAGCCTTTTAGATGGACTGAAAAATACAGAGCCGGCCAAAGCTTATTCAAGTAGTCAAATTCGACCTTTTTAGGCCCCGAACATAATTGGTGATTGACTCTGGAAATGACGTGGCATAATAGCAAGACCTGACCAATATCAAAACCATAGGTCGAGAGATTGTGGTTCGAAATCACAACTGGGATGAAACTGAGTGCTGCTGTAACCAATGATATCAGCTATTATCTTATTATCGTTCTGTTGACAAGTTGATAATGAGATGATGCACCAAAGACAAAGTCTAAACCTCTTCTATCCACACACTGTTGCGAAGCAGTGGACCGTTTTTTGAGGCCGTTGCAGACTTAGTATGAGCCTTTCGGTCTCGCGACTAGCCGGCTCGGACTCCGCAGCGAGGACCAGTGTGTATGGGGGTTTGGTGTCGCCTCCACCACAGCTTGTTCTGATCAGAGCGTCGAGGTTGCATCTCCAACTCAATGACTCTCTTTGTAAGTCACTGCCAAGGATGTTCATGGCCCTACTGTATACTGTATTGCTTGCGCTGGCCTCCATCACCAGTGCCATTTCCTCAGTGGGAATATCTGCCGCAGACATGCAGGCGGTTCGGAGGAAAACATTAATCGAGACATTCACAGCCTTGCAGAGAGTGTAGTCGGGTCCAACAACACAGTAGCAACCCGGGATGATCCCTTTTCTTCGGATTTCCGGCCCACTTCGATGCCGTGCTTGGGTTGCTAGGTTACAACGACTATATCATATACTGTATGGAGTCGTATTTGGTAAGTTGTTATGGGAAAAGATGAAGCCTTCGTGAGTTGTACGACGGTACTGTGGTGTGCTGTACTGTACAGGAAAGGCTTCCATACTGTATGTAGATAATCAAGCAGGCCGAAAGGCATGTCAATTACACGAGGCCCAAGTACCCCGTACCCAAGTCCCCTAATCAGGTCCTTCCGAGGCCAATCTGCTGGGGTTCATTATTGCCCCTGCAGGTCCAGACGAAAGGAGACCGTAGACAGAGCGCCAGACGCCAAACTTTGCCTCGCTTTGCCTCTCCCCTGCTGACTTAACGTGCTTAAGAGTAGGCGCCTAACTCTAAGGAGACAAGCCATTCACTTCGCATGCTACCGGGGTTTAAAGTGGTTGTTTGTTATCGGGCGCTCTGGTGGCTCTCTGGTGGCTCCCCTATTCCTATTTTACTTTGGCCTTGCGGGCGCCGGGACGTGTGTGTGGTTGGCGCAGCAAGTCAAATCTACTCTACGGTATGGTATGGTAGGCTGCTGCTGTACTGTACTATACCTCTCCCCGTATCATAGTCTAACAGTACCTGCTTGCTTGGATACACATTGGATACCGTGTACACAGCCGACCGCCTCCTGTACTCCTAAACTCTTACCTTACTACTTACTACCTACACCACAGTACCTGACCTATCTACCCTACGCAACCTAAACAACCTACACCACCTCCGTAGTCAACATAAACAACACACAAGACACTTTTGCGCGTCTAACATCTCGCACCACAAACACCGCGTAATTCATCAGCATCGAAACGGATGAACTCTGTTGCTGCTTGTCCATCTCACCAATTTTTTTTAAATTACACGCCCCAGAACAACGACACGGATCGCCAGGCGACGCGCCGCGTGGGACCATTCGCTTCGCCAGAAATCCCGGGTGATTCCTAATCCTTTCCTTTCTCTCAGGTAGGGAGAAGAAACATCCTGCGACTTGTTGTTACAACCTCTACCCAGTCTTCATCATCTTCGCATGACAGATGACAGCAGCTCTGTAACATAGGCTCAGCTTTCATCTGCGATTGGCACCCGAAGGCTCGCTCTCTCTCAACTACAGCATCAACACGATTCCATCAGCATCACCACATTTTGAGCGCAACGAAGGATCCTTCAGAGCCATGGCCAGCTCTCCGCCAGGGTCGCCTTCGGGAATTCCCTCCAGGCCGGTGAGCGCGTTGATGCGCCCTCCTAGGACGAATAGCCGGATGAGCACGACGAGCAAAACAGGCGGAGGAGGTGGAGGAAGTAGAGCTTCAGACGAGGATGGCAAGACTGCTGTCAAAGTTGGTACGCGTCCTTTAACATCCTTAACACAATAATGATATATTGACTTATGTTTTTTTTTTTTAGCTGTGCGTGTCCGTCCTCCACTGAAATCGACGGATCCAGGTTTTGAGCTCATCCCACAACGTTTCCAACGATCTATGGTACAGGTAAATTCACCAACGAGTTTGACAATAGATTCTCCGCAAGGGAAGAAACTTTTTGTGTTCGATAAGGTATTTTCAGAAGACGTCACGCAAGAAGGCGTATGGGACTATTTGGTAGAGAGCACAAATGCTTTTGTCCAAGGATACAATGTGTCTATGCTGGCTTATGGCCAGTCAGGTGCTGGAAAGTCTTATACAATGGGCACGTCCGGCCCCGCTGAACAGGGTGACATGGAAGTAATGGGTAAGTCAGATAGTTTGCACCTCTCAAAATATGGCCCATGTTGAGCTTGGGTTCTTGAATCTTCTAACATTCAATAAATGCTGATATATATGTATAGGCGTTATTCCCCGCGCTGCGACCGCACTGTTTGAGAAACTTGACGGTCCGCCACGCAGTAATAGAAACTCCATGTCCGGCCTGCGGACTCCTACGAGATTTTCAATGAGCTCCATTTCAAAGGGTGGAGAGAAGAATTGGACACTTAAGGCCTCCTACCTCGAAATTTACAACGAGCAACTACGAGATTTACTGGTCCCCGAATCGACGCCTATGCATGAGAGAGGTACCGTTACTATCCGCGAGGATACCAAGGGCCACATTCTTTTGACCGGATTGCACCAAGTTGAGATCAATTCCGTGGAGGATCTCCTCAAAGCTTTGAATTTTGGTTCCATGATTCGACAGACAGATTCAACAGCTATTAACGCCAAATCATCACGTTCCCATGCAGTTTTTAGCTTGAACCTCATTCAGCGGAAGAACTCCTTCCAGCCAACATCGAATGCAGAAAAGCGATTTTCGGTCCCTTTAGAAGCGATGACAGGCGCGGAGGGTTCCGTCACCATTGATAGCAAATTCCACTTTGTCGATTTGGCTGGTAGTGAAAGACTGAAGAATACTGGTGCACAAGGTGAGCGTGCCAAGGAGGGTATCTCCATCAATGCTGGACTAGCAAGTTTGGGAAAGGTTATTTCTCAGCTCTCATCACGACAGGCCGGGTCCCACGTCTCATACCGAGATAGCAAGCTTACTCGGCTCTTGCAAGATTCTTTGGGAGGCAATGCCATTACATACATGATTGCATGTGTCACACCGGCTGAATTTCATCTGAGCGAGACTCTCAATACTGTACAGTACGCACAGCGTGCTCGTGCAATTCAAAGCAAACCCAGGATTCAGCAGACGTCAGATGAGAGTGACAAACAAGCTCTCATTGATCGACTCAAGGCAGAAGTCGCGTTCCTGCGAGAACAGATCCGAAGCACCGAGCGCGGCGGGGAACGTCAGCGCGGTCATGCCACGATCGAGAGGCCCGAGCGACAGAACGAACGTGAACAAGAGTTGCAGAATCAGTTGTTGGATACGCAAGAAAACTATACAGCTCTTAGCCAACGACATGCTAAGCTTATTTCTGAAATGGCAAAGGCACGGGACGGGGAACTTGCCGATAATCAGGCGTTTGAGGATACTTTAGGTGACAGTGCCACAGAGCGCTTAAAGCGCTCCAATTCCTTCGCCGAGGCCGTAGAACAAGTAGTCCTCGAGTACGAAAAGACCATCCAGACCTTGGAGCAATCCCTGTCTAGCACCCGATCATCTTTATCTAATACCGAGACCGTGCTCTTGGAGAAGGAGACTAAGTGCGCTTATGTAGAGACGGTTAATCAGCAACTGCAAGCCCGTCTACAGAAGTTGATGGACCGAGAATCCAGCACAGAACATTACCTCCATGATCTGGAAGCAAAGCTTGACGGGCATACATCCGGAGAGGAAAAGAACTCTGCCATAGTTATGGAGCTACGAAAGGAGATTGCGCGCGTTCGTGAAAACGAAGCAAGCTGCGAAGACTACATCTCTACCCTCGAGGAGCGCCTTGCTGAGGCTGACCAAGATGCGGAGCTTATGCAACGTGAGATTGAACGTCTGGAACATGTTGTTGAGCGTCAACGCAGTCTGGGCAAGCTGGACAATCTCCTGTACGAATTGGATCATATTCAACAAGATGGTAAGAATGCTGAAATGGAAACCCCAACCCTCAATGGCAAGCGTCCCACAAAGAACCACTCTCGACAGCAGAGCTTTGCCAGTCGCCGGAGTCACAAGGCCAGTGCTAGCAAGGATATTATCCTTGAAACTGACGATGAGAGTTCTGATCGAGAAGATCTTGTTAGCCCTACCAATGGCAATGATCACAGGAGTGCTCTTGAAGGCCCCGTTGATAATGGCGAGGTCATTGATGGTGATCTGGCCGTCCGGAAGCCACTTGCAACTCCTCCAGAATACGATTACCCACCCCAAAGCCCAGCTCAATCAAAATTCGTGGAAGACAAACTGGAGAATGTGACTCAGGAGCTCTTCGATCTCAAGGTTGAACATGAAACCACTGTCAATGAATTTGATCTTCTGTCGGCCAAATATGAAGAGGCCCTTCGTACTCTTGCCGAACTCCAAGATGCCGTTGATGAAGCACGTCATACTGACACACGACCTAATCCCCGTGACTCCATCGTGTCTGGTACTCCCTCGACTTCAGCGAGGCCTCAATCTTTTTTATCAGACGCGAGGGTGAACGAACTCAGAGACGGAGGACATTATTCATCCTCGCGGTCGCTCTCATCGGAATTGTCCTCAGCTGGGGAGGTGCCCAGCTCTATGGAACAAACTGATGCTGATGCCGCGATTGAGAAGTCGGAGTCAGAGGAGGCTGGTGGTAAGGTTGTGGCCAATGACGAGACGATAGCGGTGGAGGTTGAGAGTTTGAAGAGGCTGGCTGCCGAGAAGGAACAGGCACAGCATTTGCTTGCTGAGAAGTACGCTCAGCTGGAAGAACAGCACATGGATGCACTTGACTTGGTCGAGGAGCTAAAGACTGAAATTGCCAAGGCAAAGATGGATGTTCCAGGATCACCACGATCGACAACTCCAGTAATCCGTCGCAAATCGAGCCAGAATGTTATGATCATTGACCGTGCCCACCGATCATTTGCTTCATTACGAAATATCGCTGCTGAGAATTTCGAGGCGCAGCCAGATGTCATGGCCAACTTTGAGCTCAACTTGAACTCGGCAATGCACGAATTGCACGCACGGTCCGAGCGTGTTCAAGAGCTGGAAGCCGACATCACCGCTGTTAAGAAGGAGATGGAAACGAAGATGACTATCATCTCCGGCCTTACTCGTGAACGGTCAAGTATGAAATCTACGCCCATGGACATGTCTGTTGTTTCCACAATGCGTGACCAATTGCTTCAGAGCGAGAATCAGATGAGATTCCTTCAAGAAACACACAGTGCCCGGGAGAAGGAGCTGCAAGCCGAGCTTGAGGCTCTTCGGGCCACGGTCCACTCTCGACCAAACACTGCGTCTGCGGATGGAGATCGACCTGAGTTTGAGGAACAGAAGGCTGCCTACG
The DNA here is from genome assembly GCA_009805495.1 of Pezicula neosporulosa. Lineage (NCBI taxonomy): Eukaryota > Fungi > Ascomycota > Leotiomycetes > Helotiales > Dermateaceae > Pezicula > Pezicula neosporulosa. The sequence goes on from SELE01000007.1 coordinate 653,210, forward strand.
ATGCGCAAAAGGCTATTCAGGCAGAGAAGATCGCTAGCCTCGAGGCAGAGTTAGCAAGCTGGGAAAGTAGACACCAGGCAGCTGTGGCCTCCATGGAGCAGTCTGAGAAGCAATTGTTGAAGACTATCTCCGAGCTGGAAAGCCATGTAGCAAGTCAAGGAGAAGTTCGTGATATCCAGCCTATTCGCGAGGTCCAACCTGACAATGGTCAGAGTGAACTTGTCAGCAACTTGCAGAAGGAGATCGATGAACACAAGGCTACCGTTGCTACCAATGCGGCACGTGTAGCTGAACTTGAAAAGACCATCTCCGAGCTAGAAAGCCAAGTAGCAGCTCAACGGGAAGTTCCTGGAGTTCAGCCTGTTCACGAGGCTCAACCGGACAATGACCAGGGCGAACTTGTTAGCAACTTGCAGAAGGAGATCGATGAACACAAGGCTACTGTCGCTGCCAACACGGCACGCGTGGCCGAACTCGAGCAGTCTCATGCAGCTACTCTAGAACAGCTAGATGAGGTTACGAAATCTAAAAACATCACCACTGCCGAGATGGAAGGTCACAAAGCTCTTGTTGAGAGACTTGAGCAGCAGATTGCCGAGCATCAGGACATTGTCAAGGCCCACCAAGATGGACTCAATCTTCTACATGAAAACCATGCTAAGGAGCTAGAGGAAATCAAGAGCACAAGCCAGGCTGATCACGAGGCACAAGTTGCCGATCTCATCTCCAAGCATCAAGAGGATACTGACGCACTTGCTGCCGAGCTGTCTGAAGCACGCGATGATCTTACAAAGATTGCTACACAGGTTGCCTTTGCTTTAGGTGTTGATGTCAGTACGGACAAGCTTCAAGAGCGCATTGATGACCTCATTGCTGATCAGAAGGCTCTGAATGACGCGCAGCACAAGAATATCGAGTTGGGTAATAAGAATGTTGAATTGGATAGGCGTATGACCGAGCTTTCAGCCGTCAATGTCTCTGTCATGGTGGAACTTGAGACTGTGAAAGAAGAGTTGGCTAGTCTTGTCCTTCAAACAGCAGAGGGTGCTAAACTTAGGAACGACCACGCCTCCGTCACTGACCAACTTGCGGCTTTGAGACAGGAGATGAAGAATCTGGAGACCAAGAACAAGAAGAATTCCAGACTTGTTGAAGAGCTTGAGGACCAGCTGGCCTCTAACTTTGACCAACATCAAATTGCTAATAACCGTCTGTCAACACTCCAAACTGAGCGCAACGCTCAAATCGACGAGGCAAATGCTGCCCAAGCTCGTGCCCAGACGGAACTTGAAGCGATCAAAGAAGAATACGCTGTTCTTCAAGTAAGTTTTCTAGAATCCTACCAGCCCCAAAATATGCTAATAGTTCAGGCCAAATTCGAAGAAATTCTTCCAGAAGGAGCTCAAGGCGGACCTAGGCGCACTGATTCAAAGACGCACCTTCGCAAGTCAGCATCAGTTGCCTCCTTGCCATCACCTCCACCAGCTATTCCTCTGCCTCCTCTTCCAGGAAGCATGGGGACATCGGTTTCCCCCGTCGGAAATGCTGCTTCAGTCCCTGTACCTCCTACACCAACTGGAAACCGCCCCAGCAGCAAGGACCTCGCACTCGCTCAAATCCAAGAAGACCAAGAAGCGAGAATCCGCACAATCGAGAAGCACCTATTTGCTGAGAAGCAACTCACCTCGACCCTCGAAGAAGCACTTACCGATTTGGAGAGGCAGAGCAATAAGGTTAAGGCTGACTGTGACGCATGGAGACGTCGTGCCTCCGAGCTTGAAGTGGAGCTAAAGCAGGCTAAGGAGGAGGCCAAGAATGGCAGCGCCGACAAAGAGAACCGCTGGAGCTTACTCCAGGTTGAAGAAGAACGCAAGAAGAGACGCGACGCCGAGATGGCCAGAGCCCATCTGGAAGAGAGAATGAACGCCATCAGCAAGAAAAAGAAGAAGGGGAGCCTCAACTGTTTCTAGGTGTTCCCTTTGCACAATTTCCCGGAGCTTTCTCTTGGCTATGGCAGTAGAGATGTACTAATTTACGGCTTTTACGACCTTCACTTCTTTATTTTCACACCCTTTTACCTTTTTTTCTTTGTACAATCTTCACCTTTTTTTTCAACGAAACAATTTTCATGAGGAATGAGCGATGTTGGAAGATGGAACTATTTGCTGAACTGGACCATTTTCCCTTTGTTCTTGCACGTTTATTGCTTTCACGTCTACACGCATGCACGCACCTCAAGAGCGAATGGGCCTTTTGTATTTTTCTTTCGTTTCATGAGATACCACATGTTTCCAGCTGGTGTTGGTGGGCTCCTTCTACTAGGGTTTATCTAGGGCATGGAAGACATAATTTGAGATGGTGTGGTGGAGATGAGAGTGATAAGAAAGTAATGGTGGAAAGAAGACTATGATCATGGTGGGAGATGATTCGGATAGGATGGGGGTGAGGATGGATTTACTTGGAAGGGCTACTTACAGGCAATTACTCTGCGTGCATGGCTTGCTAGCATTGCATGGGGTTGGCTAGATTGGATGTTGAGGGTTTAGTCAGAGATGATAGCAGTAGAGAAGTAACGATAACCTTTTTCAATAATGCGCTACACTGTACTGTACTGTAATTTACAGTACATGTTCTCTCGAGGTTCCTGCAAGGGTGAAGTTGTATGAAAGAAGAAATAAATGCTTGCCATGATTTGGTATTGTCGAAATGGAAGGACTGTCGCCAGTGTCAGGAGTCAGGAGTCAGGGGCTTCGTTAAAGCGAGAAAGGAGAAAGGGGGAAGAAAAGGGTGTGGCCAAGTTCCCACGGACCTCTAACCTAAAGCAAGCTAGCGCCCTTCACAGCGCCCTCACACACGGCCTGCAGGCTGCAAGCAATGCCAGCAAGAGTCGCAGACCTCGGACCCCCAAAGTCACCATCCGAATCTGATTGGCTGGACGACGACTTACCCCTCTTTCCCGTCACACAAGATCTCTGCAGAGCGATGTGCAACAAAAATGTTGTGTGCTTAGGGAGGCCCCTTTTGTAGATGTGCAACAAAAATTGTGAAGCGTGAAGCGTGAAGCGTGAGTGAAGAGGATGGGATGGGAGGGAAAAGGGATTGCGTGAGGTGGTTGGGTTGGGTGGTTTGGTGGGAGAGGCGGAGGTAGGTCTAATGATTGCTGGATTTTGGAACTAGGTAGATAGGTAGGTAAGCTAGAGTAATTGGTGGAGGTTATAAGAGGTTGGTTTATTTAATTGAGAATAATAATAATAATAACAACAATGTAGATACTCTATAGGCACGGTAGTTATTAGCTAGCTAGCTAGCTAGCTTGATAGGTAGGTAGGTAGTGAGACTGAGTGAGACATTTGTTTTTGTTTTTACCTTTGATGGCTGAGGTAGTAGGTGTGAGCTGGGCTTGAGTAGTTGGCTAGTGATCTACTGTAGTGACAGCTGGTTGGCAGGGCAGGACAGGGCAGGAAGGAAGGGATCCAAGAATTTATATTGGAGCACGTGATATATAATAGAAAGAGAATTAAAAGACTCAAACTCGTTCGTCAGCGGAAGCCCGGAAAGGAAGAAAGAAAGAAAGAAAGAAAGAAAGAAAGAAAGGTCTAGAAGATGATGGATGAATGTGGAAAGGATTTTGGCTTTTTTCCCTTCTTCCTTTCTTGCGGAGCCTTACCCGCTCGATGTGCAACAAAAGTCAGGAAAGGTAGATAGGTGGTGAGTCAACCTGAGAAGGCTACTACTGTTAGCTTTTTGGGGTTTTTTCAGGTTTTGGTCGGGGGTTTGTTTTTTGATTTGTTTGGGTGGAGGTGGATTTTGGAGAAGGGTGGAGTGAGATGGAGAGATGGACTTTTAAAAGATTTTAAATATTGTTATCTTCTACCTGTGTACTGACTGTACTGTATGGTCTTTATTATTAGGTAGATTTCTGGAACTTTGACGCTAAAAAGATGGGATAGATTGATGGGATGGATCTTGAAGCACGTGATCGGAGATATTTCTAGCTTCAAGAGATCTTTAATATCAACTTAAATTTTTACAACTCAACTCAAAAATACATCCCACATCATTCCCACCCTCTCCCCTACCTGTCCTTTACTTTACTTTAAAAAAGAAAAAATGGAGACGTTAAAACCTAAACCTCTCCAAAATGAATATCAGAATCCAAATCAAACTTTTACACAAGCAAATCGTCGTCCACCAAAACCAAAACCTCAAAATCCAATCGAAACAGCTATATCTACATGGTTCCACACATTACCAACCTCTCTCATCCACGAACTCAACAATAACAATAACACTTTTACTTCAACAACAGCTCAGCCTAGAGATCTGAGTAAAGAAGATGATTTGCTTAGAGATTTAATAGCTACTGCACCTAAGAGATGGGTCGTCTACCCACCGATGGTCTTATTGCCTTCTGGAAGTTTCTGCTCCTCCTTCGACTTCGGTTCTAATAATAACTCTTCTGAGAAGGTTTGGGAGGGAGTTTTTGAAGTTTTGAGGAAGGAAAGACGACAAGATGAGGAGGGGGAGGAGAGGCTTTGGAGGGGGATCTTGCATGAGATTTCTATGAGGGAAGGGAAGGGGAAGGGGAGGTTGACTCATTTGGCTGTTAATGCTGGGATTCCTTTGAATCAAACGCTAGCCAAAGAGAAAGGTGAGGAAGGAAGAAATGGAGAAGGAAATGAGAAAGAAAAAGAGAGGGAGGAGAATATTCTAAGGAGTCCTAGTGGATTGATTATGCTGTATGGAGATTTTGGACCTGCACTATCGCCCGGTTATGTACCGAGTGAGAAGGACTTCGAAGACGCGTTCTGGGTTAGTACGCGCCAGAATGGGATTTTTCAGTCTTGGGCTCCGAGGTATACTATGTTTAGTCGGGGGAATATTAAGGAGAAGGCTAGGTTGTTGGAGTTTCACTCTTCTTCTTTTTTCGTCTTCGTCTTTGGAATCTAGTGGTGGTAATGCTGATGGTTCGAATGTTTTTAAAGAGAGAGCGAGGAGTAGAGGGGACTTGGAGAACCAGATGGCGGTTGATTTATATGCTGGGATTGGATATTTTGTTTTTAGTTATGTGAAGATGGGGATGGGGAAGGTTGTTGGTTGGGAATTGAATCCTTGGTCTGTGGAGGGGTTGAGGAGGGGTGCGGTGGGGAATGGGTGGAGTGTTACGGTTGTTAAAGATAGGGAGGAGGGGGCTTTAGAGCGGATTTTGGACGGTGAGGAGGAGATTGTAGTCTTTCTGGAGGATAATAGAGAGGCTGGGGGAAGGTTGAGGGATTGGAAGCGAAAAGGAGATGTTTTGCATGTTAATTGTGGGCTTTTACCTACTAGTGAGATGAGTTGGGAGATGGGGCTGGGGATGGTGGGCAATGAGGGGTGGTTGCATTTGCATGAAAATGTTGGTGTTGCGGATATTGAGCGGAGGAAGAGGGACATAGAGAAGTTGTTTAGAGGGTGGTTGAAAAGAGGGAATGATGATCGGGATGCGATTCTTGATCATGTTGAATTGGTCAAGACTTTTGCTCCAGGTGTATGGCATTGCGTTTTTGATGTCCATATCTGTAGAAAAAGTAGTGGTATTTGACATTGAATGCCTTCATTATCCTAGTTCTGGTCATTAGTGCCTATCGTACAATGTACTTTACATTCTATTGCCCAAGCCTTTCTATCCCAAGTCCATCGTCGCAATATTTAGTCTCTCCTGAACTTCAATGGTATGTTTTCTTCGACAATTGACATCTTATCCAGTGCCGCAACTCTATCGGCTTCATCTTCCATCTCATCGTGCTTCCGGAAGTGCTCGATGTCTTCGGGATGGATAAGATCCTCTTCCTTCGTGTTCTCGTCATGATATCTACAGAAGTTAGTCTTCCGACTTATAAATCAGGTCATTACTATCTATTGAAGAGCAAAACTTACTTTTCCCAATGATGAATCTCGTACTCATACTCACTATCCCCATGATGGCCGGGACCCAATCCAAAATCTGGTAGGGTCTTCTTCGCATCACAAAAGCTCATCCACTCCTCCTTGGTAACCTTTCCACTACCATCCTTATCCAACAAGCCCATGACGACTTTAGCAACATCGTCTTTCTTATCTTGCGGCACGTCCTTGGCCGTCTCGTCTTTCAAACCATACGTTGTGAGAATCTCGTCGGGGTCCCAGTCTCCAGAGGCATCGTAGTCATGTAAAGAGAAGAAAGCTCCAGGATCGAAGTTGCCGATATGATGCTCCTCTAATTCAGTGTTAGAGGGGAACTGTAAGAGGGGAATAGATTAACATGCCCGCCATGTGCCTTGTTGCCCAGTCGGCGTCTGGTGCTACTTCGAGAGGCTTCTGGTGTGCATTTCCTCCATGAGCCAATGCAACACTGGCAAAAGCCATTGAGGCAGCGCAAACACCCAAAATCTTTCCAATTGCCATATTTGCGTCTTTAGATAGTAGTGGTGGTGGAGAATAGATTGCAGATCGCAAGCTGTGTTGTTGTTTAGTACAGTCCACGCGGCTGCGTCGAGAATGCGAATTTCAGGGGTCCGTGGAACGCAGTTCTTCAGCCTTGTCAATTCCGGCCATTCTACAACACTCCTTCGCGACTACCATAAACAACTGCAGCCGCAGAAAGCAAGATGAATAGGTCTATTGAGCAAGCTCTGACGAATCTTATTCCACGGCATAATGGTGCTTTGCCACCAGAGCTTGTCGAGCTTGCTAGCTCTTTACTCGCACAGTCGCGCAACAAGGCTAGTAATCTGAAGGCTGAGGAGGAAATCGGAAGGATTTATGCTTGCGCCAACATAGCTTGTGAACGGTATGCATTCAATTCTTTTTACTTCAGTTTTGGCTTCTACGAGCTTCACTGCATGTGATCTCAATGACCCAAGGAAGAAGATAGCTAATTGGAAGCTTTAGACTCAAAGCAAGCCTCAACCTTCCTAAGATCGAACCGCGCCCACCATGTCCTCCACGAGTTTACAAAAAGCTCTATACCTACCTCGATAGTGCTCTTGTAACGACCCGTAAACGAGCCCGAAATGAGCATTACCAGTCTCAATCGAATACACCATCCAAATTACAAGCAACACCTTCCAAAGCGTCCTTAATCGCACCCCATGAAGCCCCAGAAACGCCAACGCCAGCTAGGACTCAAGCAGCACCCGCAGAAGAACGAATACCAGGCAGCATCCGGCCTGGAAATCAGAAAGGTGTTGATAAATTCAAAAGCAACCGGACCCCGAGAAAGGGATTGAAATATCAGAGTAACAAAGAGAGAGATGAGCGCGTTCCATTGTGGGTGCTCCCTACTATCAGGTTCTTATGTAGGGAGTTGGAGGCTCCGGCTGCAGTTCCGCATATTCTTGCCGGAGTGGAGAGTGTGCTTACCATACCGTGTCCGGGACCAGAAGAAGAAGAACCGGTTAGCAAGAAGCGAAAGGGAAAGCGGAAGAGTACGGGAGAAGATCAAGACGAAGAGAAGAAGAGGATGGAAGAAAAGCTGCCTGCTTTGATCGGTGCCGTATTCTCATTTGTGAAGGCTCGGTTGGAAGCTAAGGAGACAACTGGTCAGGCGTACGCTGCGCAGCGGCTTCAGGTTCTTGGGATTTTGGGAAGAGTCAGAAGTGATGAGGGGATTATTGAGAAGATCGGCGAAGATGAGGAGGCATGGCGGGAGTGGGATGATGTTGACAAGAAAAATATTGACGAATGGTTGATGGAGATCAGCAACAATGGTTGGTTGAGACTGGATTGGTTTGAGAACATTGTTGAGGGAGGAGGCTTGACAGGTAATGGTCGTGATGGTACAGGTGCCGATGAATATCAGGTCAAGGAAGAAAGAAAGGTTACGAGGAGCGGACTTGGCACCATGATACACGATAAAGTTGATTATCTGAGCGACGACAATAGGGTTAAATTCGCGGAGTGGAAGAAGCTTGTTTTGGAGAAGGTCGAGGAGATACTTGATCAGCGTATTGCTAACGGAGAAGTTGAGCTTTAGACTCTACTACAGAGTGAAATTTTTCACTTGCGAGGAATGGACGAGTGAAGGATACCCTGATTTATGATACAGCAAACGATCAGACCAACTAATAACGAAGTAGAAATACAAAAACACACAATCTAGCTATGATAGACAAATAAACATATATCAAATCACAAATTTCTCCCCAACCATCTCTTCCGTCATCTTCCACAACCTTTCAGCACTCTCAATATCTTTAGCCCAAGGCTGAACCTCAAATGGCTGACAATTTCTCAGGAACAAGCCCGATCTCCCATCGAACTCTGGGTCTAAAGCGGCAGCGAGGGGAGTAGAACAAGCATCCTCAATCGTCTTAACATCCCCATTCATATCACCGCTTGGGTTAGCACCACTCGCGCCATATTTCTCCGTTAAGATACGTCCAGCCTCCTCGATCGAAGTTATACCGGTTTCTTTGATATCTTTATAAAGAGCTGTTCGTGGCACTGGTTTTGATATTAGCATCAACATCACTACTCAACAGCTGAACAACCCAGCCGAAAAAAAAGAGTAGAGAAGAAAAGGAATGAAGAAAAGAAAGGGAGAACATACTACCAGGTTGAACAGCAAAAGATTCAATACCCTTCCCTTTCAGATGTTCAGAGAGATAAGTGCTAAATAAGATATTTGCTGTCTTAGAACTTCCATATGCGATCCAGGGGTTATAGGTCTTTCCATTTTGGAAGTTGAGATCAGAGAAGAGGACATTAGATAGGGTGTAGCCTGTACTTGCTACGACTGTTATTCGGGGATGGGCGTTGGGGCTGGCGGCGCCTGCTAGAAGACGAGGGAGAATGAGGTTGGTGAAGAGGAAGTGGCCGATGTGGTTCTGGGGTTTGTTAGTTGAGGTTTTGGTTTAGAGTTTTGTGGTTCGGGGGTTAGGTTAGGTTAGTATTGAGATTGAAATTGGAGAGGATTCTTGATTTGAGATTGGAGAGTGGAGGAAAGGAAAATGATTTGATGTTAGGAAATAAATAGGGGAAGCGTGAAGCCTTGCTTCTACTAAGTTTCATGTCTTTGAATCTTGGAGAGAGATTCTCAATATACCACCACGTAGTCTCTCTCCTCACCAACCCAGAAAAATTCAACATCAAAGACAAAGAAAAAAGAAGAAGAAGAAAAGAATAGCATACTCACAGTAGCAAACTGCATCTCCACACCCGCCTTATTAACAGCAAAAGGCATAGTACAACAAATCCCCGCATTATTAATCAACCCATGCACCTCATCGGCCTCTTTACAGCTCAACACAAACGCGGCAGCCTTCCTCACACTATCAAGATCACTGAGATCCATCTCTACGTAGATCACTTTGATTTCGGGATTGATCTGGTTGATCTCTGTGATCACGGGTTGGATTTTGGAGAGCGATCTTCCGGTTAGGAAGAGTGCTTTGGGGGATCCGTGGGCGAGGGCTAGGGCTGTTGCTGATCCTATTGAGTTTGGTGTTGTGCCTGTTATTATGACTTTTGGAGCGTTAGTTTTTAGGGTTTTGGGGTTTTGGGGTTGAGAGGGATAGAAGGAGGTGCGGGAATTGGGAGGGGATGGGGTGGGGGCGTTTACAGGTTTTGTTGGTTGTACGTTCCGGGAAGGCTTTTACCACCTCTAGGCCTGTTGTTTGTTGGTTGAATGAGGGTGCCATTTTTGTGACGGCGGTTTTGGTTGGTAGTTGATTGATGTAATTTGGACTTAGTTGGAGGTATTCAAGTATTGGAAGTTGGGCGGGAGTGTTTAAAGAATGGTGCTGTGGAAGTTGGTCTTTTAACAGAAGTAGGTTTTTGGTGGTTGTAATGGAATGTAAAGTGGCAGTAGATGGTAGTCTTGGGGTGTTTGTTTCTTTTATAGAGGTATCGTATCAAAGGGTAAGTTACTTCATTAGAGTTGAACTTTCCTCTCTTGTCTCCTCTAAATCCGCGTATTGCATTAAGCCCGCTCGCTTATTTAGGGGGGCGGAGTTCGGGCTTTTTTTTTAAGCATTGAGTGAGTAGCATTGCCATTGACTGTCAGCAAAAAAGATACTTTTAATTCTTCTAATAGGTGGACTTAAACTTTCTTGACTTTGGATTCGGGCCAAGTTCTGTTCTGGATATCAAACATCGCTTATTCTTAAAGGGGCGCACCTGCTGTGGAAAGTTAATACTTAGTCCGTTTTTGTAGGTACTTCCGTATTGTCTCTTGGTGATGTTTAGCGAGCATGTACTCGACTTATACTGCACGTGAAAGAATTGTGTCGCTACTATTTGGCAGCGTCAAACATGAAAGGATCAAGAAACTTTTTGTTGCAGTTCTGGTAGAATATGATACTAAAAGGTTAATAACTGTATAAGATTTTGAATTGCTTTACAGCACGTGATCGATTAAAATTACAGAGAACACTTCATTTTAGGGGTCACAATTTAATTTCTATCCTATTTGATACGATAAGATGCTTCCACCACATTCTCGTCTCTATTGCCTCATATCAACACCCTCTTCTTCACGGCCTGCTACAGAGAATTGCATCGGACAATATGCCGCGATTCGGGTTGAATACAGTTGTAAAGGGGAATAAGGGCTCATACCAGGTCATCAAATGCCTTTCGCAAAACGTATTTCAAGCAATCATCCAAGGAACAAGCACATCGTAAGCCTTTCTACTCAGTAGCCCTGGATGATCATACCGCTCACAAGACTTAGAGTTGCTATTAAATTCGGAAATCATGCTGTGCAAGTCTTCCTTAATGAGGCAAGCGTGTATGGGCTTGATTGCATCACTAGATCTCCTTATATTCGCTCCCTGCGTGAGCATGTCACCACAAGGCATAGCTACTGCTTGATTTTTGAATGGATGGATAATACCCTTTGGGAGACAAAGGAAGCAAGTATTGAGACAAAATCTAGAGTCTTCAAATTAGTTGCAAAATCATGTTTAGAGGCTCTGGCTGTGGTTCGGGATATGGACAAAAGTAGCCAGTATCTTCATGCAGGTAAGCGACAGTTACAGCATTCAAAGCCAGATATTTCGACTTTAATAACATGTTTAAACTGTAAAGATCTCAATCCAAACAATATTTTGGTGAGCGCTTTCTCAGATCCCACGCCGGTAGTCAAACTTGCAGACTTCGGATTGTGTAAGTCACCCAACGACGTTCTACGGTATTGAAACACTGATCATTACAGCTATGCGTGGCGATTTTAGAGGTAAGAAAGCAGCACGCATACAAGGCGATGCAATTCGAGCTCCAGAAATATGGAAAGGAGCAAGCCCTAGCCCCGCATGTGATATCTGGTCTCTCGGTGTATCTGTAAGTCTCCCGGCCCTTTCTCCCATGCTGAAGCTTAATCTACTTAGCTCGCTCATTGGATGTCTTCAAGAATAATGTTTGGTATCGGCAGTTGCAACATTAAAACAAATCATTCAAAAGAGGTAACTGAGGCTGCCTGGTGCATTGCGAAGCTTCACAAGATGCGAGGAGCTGAACTGGTTGGTCCCATTGAGGATGATTACGTTATGGAATGGGCTATTGCTGAGAAGATTCTTTCACAAGATCTTATTCATACTCTCAATGTTGGTGAGGAACTGGAGAAGAAACTAGTCCCGATTGAATATATAGAGTTCATTGAGTATCTACTTACAGTGGATCCGGAGGACCGGCCTTCGGCAGTTGAAGCTCTTGAACATTATTTACTTATAGGAGTGTAAACTCTTTAGTAAGTTTATCTTACCTAACTTTGATATTTTGCTAAATTTCATGTCAGGTTTGACAATGTTTTACACTACCCATCAAAGAGAAATACTTAAGTACTATGCACCATGCAGAAAACACCTTACTTTCAAACTTCTCTCGTATAGACTCATCTTCAAAATTGTACATATTTTCTAGTTATAATAATATAGAGATTCTAGTCTACATCTTTCCCAAAGAGACTTTGCCATGCAATTCTAGCACTACTTAAAACTGATCTATTCTTCAACAGTAAAATTTTCTCTGTGGTAGGAGGTAATAGAAGTCTGGCTGTGTAAAAGTACTATGGTTTGCGATCGAGTGTCGTGGAATGAAGGTCTGTATGATGCTGTAAAGCATCAGAAATCGTGTGTTGGTTTGGAGGAATTTCTGTGTCGCTTAACTAGCCCAAAGTAGGTAGACCGGACAACCCATTTGGCGTCGAGACTTGCATCGCGTGAAATGAGAAATACGCAAGCCAGTCACTGCTGCCTGCCTTAAAGGTGTAAACGGTCTTGCAGGCGACATCTCGCGCTTGTCTTCTAGTTTCCAAGATTTCTAAAATTTGTGAAGCGGTACTTGCTCGCTTAATAGAAAGGGAATGGAAAGGGGGACTAGCGCTACGCTAGGTTTTACTTGGAGCACTACATGACCAACCCTCTTGCCTTTCCTCTCTCTCTTCGGATTGAGGATTTTGCAGAACTCCTTTTTTTTCTCCTTCAATATATTCACAGCACACAGCTCTAGCTATGGAAGAAAGTATTATCTTCAAATAGTCATTTATCCTTGTCAACATATATTTAACGTATCTTGCTATAACGCCGGGCCTAGTAGTGTACCGATACTTCGTGTGAAACAACAGTATTACTGTAGTGTCTTACTGTACTCATCCTTGAGATTCCGAAAGAATTCCACCATTTTCGGAGTGCATTTCAATGTTGCAAAATATGAATCCCAACGTGGTACATTCAATCGTAGTAGATTCGGTGGCACATGCCTATCATCGAGTGGGGCTTTAATAGGAACTCTTCCCAAGAGCTCGATTATTCCATCCCGTTTCCTTTCCATGGACACATTTGGTACCCTTCGTTGATAAGGTGATTCAGGGCAACGGAAAACCTCATGGAACGGAGCTCGGCAGTAAGGGCACCGGATAGTCTCTTCAGTCATGTATTTGACCAAGGTGGGCCAACATTCCTCACACATGAAGTGAAAACATGTTGTCATGCAGAGAGCTTTGTCATTTTCATGACATATAGAACATATGTCATCCATCTTATCGACCAATTCTATACATCGTGAGACGAATTTTCTGTTATAAGCACCTACACCTTTCGAGATCAGAAAAGCTCTTAGTTGTTTTTGATCTACCGCTGTCTCGTTGCTTGATGAAGCCTGTCTCTCAATTTTCCGGGCCTCGTTCATGGTTAAGACTTGGTTCTCGTCTTCGAGAATGGGTGATAAATTGGAAAATCTTTGACAAGTGGTGGAGAAAAATGATGAAATGACTGGTAAAGTTGACGAACGGCATGGCAACACGTCTTTTAGGCGGCTGCGCTTAATTTCAGCTCTTCGAGTAGCGCGAGTAGTTTCGTCCTTTTCAATGATGTAAAATGGAAGTATTTGAGCTCTGAACTGAGCCATTATACTTTCCCGTTCTTGAGGGCCTTTGATGCTTTTGGAATAATTGACGATGTCTTGCCCTTGCGCCAGAAAAACGTCAGAATTCGGAAAATCGGAGAGCACAAAATCTTCTCGGGTGATATCCGTATTCTCCCCAATTGAAAATATATAAGGGCGAAGATCGCCCTGTGCCCACCAGGCTCTCGCAGTTTGTTCTGATATGTATGTCACCCAGTGCGCATTGTCTACTTCAATTCCGACAAGTAAATATTCGACCCCTTCCCGAGTGTAACATAATTGTGGAGGAGGAAACGGGAGATATCTAGGTGCATTATCCATGTCTTGGTTGAGGTAGAGCTTTGAAAGTAGAGTGTTTTCTTCAGCGCTAGCTATTTTTACTTCAGTACTATCTAAATGTTAGAAATTATTGAAAGGCTACAAGATTTGAAAACTTACAATAACTTTGATTTATACTTAGAAGCTGAAGTTTGAGGAAAGTTCGAGTGTTTTAAAATTTGGGTTTGGATAATGGAGTTTTGATTTATTATTCTGGGAGGTTGACAAGCTATCTATTATATCAAATATTGCTTCTCGGTCCATAATTGAATCGACACTATGCAGTTCAAATAAAACGGCTAAGTGATACTATTATGAATACTAGTAGCAGCTAAGGATAGTTTAGCAAATAGAGGCGCGCTGTTAGTATAAGTAAGATACCGTAACTCACTAGTATGGTACTTACTGCTAGACTAGGTCGCTTAATATCTATAACTAAGAATAGGAAAGAAAGAAAGTGTTCAGCAAAATCGAAATGAGAAGGGGAAGCTACTAAGAAGATACATTTTCAGACATAATTATTATAGCTAAACGTAAAGTCTATGTGCCATTGCCACCGAACTCTGTAGATTTGGTCACTATTTATGTGAAGGTTATCTTGACACAAAGTTAGCTACCCGTGCCAAATGGGAGGTGTTGTAAAGGTGAAATTAGAACTACCTGACAAGTTAGTTCATAAGATATTATCTCAAATAGCTATCTGTTTAGAGAAAAATCTAAGTAATCTACTGGATCTAAGTAACCTACTTAACTTAAGCACTGGGGATAATATAGCTAACTTAGTAACTTAGATAATATATGTGACTTAATTACCGTAATTAAAATAATATCTTATGAACCAATTTTTACGACAGATATTCTAGTATGGATTGGTATGTAATAGTGTGATGGAAGCGATGGTAGTACTAGAGGTAACTAAGCAAGTGATGCCCTTACTACCGGCTTAGCGTGACTATCCATAGAAAAGCTCTAAGAAGATCTGATATTAACTAGCGACTTGATTTCAGACTAATTGAGCTTCAACTACTGCCTTTTTCAAAAACAAAACCAGAGCGTCAAGTTCCACGTGTTATGCTTCCTCGGTTTCTTATTTTCTTAACAAGCGCAAAAGTGGCTACATCATAGCATCTCTTTCCCTCATGAAGTAGTTGATTATTTATTTGTGTCTTTTAGCTAGATCAAGGTCTGGGTGTAGGGATTTTCACTGGCTCTTAAATGATAGGCCTGTAAGGGGCTACATTTATAAAGGTACAAAACAGTGTCTCTATTACACAGAAGACTAAATAGTTGACAGAATAGAGGTTGGGTCTGTTATTTAGTACTAAGTATCATTGTATCTAGCCTGACATAATCAAACGCACAACCTGTAATACGTGGCTATGTCACAGCCAGCCACTCATGCAGTGACAGCAGCTCAGCCTCGCCATAGGCAACCTTTTCTTTTCATATCTATCTCCCAGATTTTGCAATCATGCTCTTAATCGTATTTGGTGCTGTTATGAAATTGCGATCGCAGTAACATCATGTCTTACCAACGGGCAATCAACGACCTAGTCGAGGGAATTCCAAGATGGATTTCGTGCTTGGATAGCATCGAAACAGAGATTAAACGTCACGAGAGGGAGGTTAGAAGCCTCAAACCCTTCGGCATAAGAACTAAGGTGGGTCAAGATGGACAGAAATTTATGGCCTCTATTCGATTCTAAATAGTGCTCTAATTTCATAGTAGAAATACGAGGTGAACAGACAGGCAAATTCCATGTCGTTGAAAGAGGATGCCCCAGATCAGACCATGACACAGCGTCTAACTCGCATGTTTTTAAACAAACCGAGTTCTCACCAACCGACCGTGCTCCTATATTCTGCTCAAGTTGCTAAATCAGCCTTGAAGGTGCAGAACCAACTAGAATATTTAGAGGAGACGCTAGACATTTGTCGCAGAGCGATTTTCGAGGATGTGCAGCTACGTAAACTAAATACTATATTTGACGAGAATGATAAATGGCCAAAATCAAGCGGCAAGAATAGACTTATCTCGAGTACGAATCAGACGAAAGAAGATGCGGATGCTTCCTTGGAGCATATCGATGGTTTGAATGAGCAAGGGTGTCAAGCAAAGGCCTCCTCACAATATCAAGGCGAACCATCTAACAGTTTGAACGAAGAAGTTAACTGGAGCACCCCGGATGGTTTGGAAAGAATCCGCCGAAATCTGAGAAAGGGCAACAGCTCTTCGACTTTTGAGCCTGATTTCGATAGAATTTTGCAGTGGTGTCAAACTAGTTGCCAGCAAGCCGCGTATCATTTTCAGAGAGACGAAAGCTGCAGTGCAGAGATCACAGACATTCGGAAGAGATTAGCCCAGCTGAGAAATTTAGTAGCGGTCATGGTCTCCAGAGAGGAGAACAATAAGGACAACGATCGGGACTTGGACTTTCTAGCTACCATCGAAAATACTTTTGATGCCCACGATACTGTCACCGATGACCCTTATGACCCAAAGAATCATATACGCATAGCGCATTTACTAGATCAGGCTTTTGACAGGAGAGACACTATCGGATCGAGTAGAATGGTGGAAGACTCTCTTCGAACTCTTCTTAGGCTTTCAAAGAATGACTCTCTGACGGTGTGTAAATGGGAAGCACCAGAAGTCTTCCGCGAATGGTACCACAGCATGGATAGCTGCAGTCAGCTTAATACTGCAGAAAAATCGGCCGCTTTTCAAAATACGTTGCTTGTTCTTGGATTTGGCGCCTGTTTCGAAACAACAACGCTTATAGATTATGTCACAAGACAAAAAGACGACGGAACTGAAAGTACTCGACAGTTAGTGCTTGACGTCGTCATTGAAGCCCTATTATATGCGATTGAAAGGGATCGGCAGAATGGAATCGCTTTTCAAACATCTGAACCACTCGAAACTACATACGTGTGGCACAAAGAGGATGAGACGATCTATCAACTTTTCCTACTAGAAAGATATATCATTCTCGCTTCGGAGGAACAAAATTTGTCATTTCGTGCAGCATCAGGATCGTTATTACGTATCTGCCAAGCTCTTCGATGTCAACCTGGCAAAATTGACAACCGTGAGGTCGAGAATGCTACAAGTACATCTGTTGAAACAGCTTCAATTCAAAAAAAGACAGTTTATCCAATTTTCAGTGACAATGGAGCGCATATTCGGCACAGGAACGTTCAAAGCGTGGTCTATATCCCCTTTACAGCAAAGGAGTGTCACTGTTGCCTCCTGTTGGACTAGTCTTTTTAATCCGAGTCCTATCGTGGTTGAAAACGAACCCTCGGGAGACTATATAAAAGGCCTCAAGATTCCTTTCGATCTTATGGTGCATTTGGCAGCCGTTGAGACGATTACCATGATCGGTGGGTTGGACGAGACAACAGAGCAAGGAGGTATTGGAACTAGTACCAATGCATCTCTAGTTGATAAAAGTGATGTACCGACTTTCGAAAATTCAGCTCAATCTTACGGTATCGTGCTCAGTGGCTTTTTCACTGCACTAGTACCTATTGATGTGGACGAAGGGTTCGTCCGGTGGCATATAGAGTATACTGATCCAAGCAACAGCAAGAGCGAGAGTGAAGTTGAGCTAATCGACCCCTACAAACTCCAATCTACAAAAGGGAGTTGGTTCAGAACAACAGACTATGAGACTCTGAGAAAGAGCAAATGTATTCTGGGATGGTGGAACGAGGCGAGCATTTTACTTGGGACAAAAGAACTAGACAACAATGTTCGATTCAGTAAACCGTCTGCTACAATATCACGATCTTTGCACCTTAGTGAGGTCAGCGCACTCGGGCAATTTGGCACGAGTACGGTGATTCCACTCAATATTCAAGGAGCGGCGACTTTTCAATTTGTCAATAACGTACAGCATTTTGGAAAGGAAGATATGTATACTATGGCGCTGATGAAGATGGCCAATGATATCGCTCTGGGTGTATGATGCGGAAGCTGATCGTGGTTGGCTTGTCCCGAAGCTCAGCCTTATTTTACATATGAGCCATAGTTATTGCAACACAGTTCTTGGGATTGATGCCTCCTTGGATCCTATACCGTACGCCGAGCCATCGTCGGATGGAGCCGCCGCGGCTCTGAAAGTATTGCGTGGAAAGGGAGGAACAGTAAGATACTCTCCAAGCATGTTGAGACAGTTCTGAGTTGATTCAAGAGATCCAATAACTGAATGCTCTTGAGAATCTCAACTTTTCTTGTTCACTACCTGTCTAGGGCACTACTAACTTGGAAATTGCTAGGTTTTGTATAAAGGCGACTCGGACGGAGATATTATTCTTAGAACTGTCCTCGCAACAACACTTCACGCAAACATCTGTGAAGCCAATAAGACTCGAGAGACTTCCAAACCGGGAAAACTATTAGCAACCCAATACCTCAATATGGTGGAAGAGCCTGCTGCGGGAAGCAATATCACAGTTACGAAAACGCCTTCCAGCATGAAAGCCTGGCATGGATTTATTGACGGAGTAGGATGTGTGATGGTTTGTGCTGGACTCGGAGAAGCTATCGAGCCTGCTACCATTGGAGGTAAGTGCACTGAAGGCTGTAACAGGCTTCCATGTGCCAAAGGCTATCTTGCAGCACATTTCTGGTGTCTCGGGAAACTACTAGAGCGTCGCGGATGGGATCTTAATATTCTTGGTAAGAATCCGGTGAGTATTAATGATGACCAGACTTGGGCACTTCAAGGAGACATGTTCAAAGGCTGCATGATGGATAAGGACCATTTGTCTCGCTGGGACAACAAAGGTATACAGTTGCAGCAGGTGGTAAAAAAGAGGTGGAATATTCGCAGAACGCCTTGTGAGCATAGACCAGCGCCGCCGGTCACTGGTGCTGCAGTTTTTGGGATTCCAGGGGGTAATTAATGATACCATCAAAGACACGCACTCTTCCCAATATTGAATATAATTTACGTACAGAGATCTCCTCTTTCCGCATTGCTAACTAACCAGTGAAGACTGACATATTAGCGCTTATCTTGCTGGCTTAGCAGTGTAAAGTACTAGGAAACAAACCTGTACTCAAAAACAAATGCAGTACTCAATCCACAATCCAAACACATCATCAAGAGAGCCCGACAACAACTTAGCAAAATCTCTCGACTAATCTTCGAAAACCCCTTCTCATCACTACGTAAGGTTAATATTTCTCTTTAATAAGGGTTTTATCTGTCTCCTACAAAAGCCGATAAGAACCAACCTCACATAGATCAACTTCTATGTTTTTAAGCTTGATACTTCTTGATTCCTCCAAATGGATGGATCTATGCAAAAGAGTTCATAGATCGCTTAATTTAAGTTTATAATTCCCTTGCCTAGTTAGCTCCTGGTTCTGGGCTATTGAAGCCAAGTGTAGTTACCTAGAAACCAGTTATCTATCCAGTTTTCAAGGGACTTCAGCCTACCTTAGGTACTTGAGAACAGGGTGAGATACTTTACCTTCCTTTGCTAAAATTTATGAAGTCAAGAACCAGCTCATCCACACAAGACGTATGTGTCAAGCTATATATGTGTATTTCCCAAACTACCAAGCACGTCTCATTAGGAATAGAACTAACCATTAACAACCCCATCTCTATCTTTCCCCTACTTCCATCATTCTCAATGTCCGATATTATTCTATTCGGATTTTATGTGGACTGATGATTGTAATATTAGAAGGTAGAGTGGTTGAAGATGAGAGTTTAAGATTTCTATTAGGGAGCTTAAGGATTCTGATGAGGTTGAGGTGGAGTTTGGTGGGGTGTGAGGGAGTCGTTAGTAAGAATAAGGTGAGGTGAGAGAGCAAAACCCATACATATAGTTACTTCTACACCACTCTACACATGTCTACCTACTTCGAAAAACACCACAGGGCGCCAGTTTAAGTGGACTCGGTATGGAAACACGATATTTTTGAGCCCGTGCCCCCACTTTTTTGTACTTGAAGAAGTGGTGATGCTGGTATCGGCTATACTGGGTGTAATTCTAGGCGAGGTATCGGATTTTGGTTTTGATCTTGATCTTGTCCTACGCATTTGAGAGGATAAAGGAGGTTTGGAATACGGATTTAGAGGAAATTTTGACTTCGGGTACAATTTATTGATTTCTTTAACTTATTTCGATCGTAGACTTTTGAGTAAGTTTTGTTATTGGAAGATAAGAGAGTTATTAAGTATATTAGGTACCAAACTTGACAAGGAAATATTTATCAACCTTATGAGGTATCTTCGACGAGTTTATGGTGTTTGAATTACAGATAACGCAGCGATGACATGTGAACGCCTGTCGGGTTGAATTTATCTTTGCCACCAAGCTTCGTATGCCTTCTTTGTCACATAACAATTTCCCGGGAAACGACTACGTTATCTTGAATTGAGGAATGGAAAGATGTGACTTCATACTGCCACAATCTTAAGGAATTTTGGAAGGAACATGGTATATACATTTCTTAGTCTTACATCTAACCTAACTTACCAGGGATAAAAGGATGCCCAGCAGATAAGCCGCCATCAACAGCCCAAGCCTGGCCATTGACATAGCTTGCTTCGTCACTTCCCAAGAACAATGCAACACGTGCAACTTCGTCTGCATGTGCTCCTCTCCTCAAAGGATTCAGTTGACCGATCTTCTTCTCGGTACCTCTCGACCTTGCGGCATCATACATCGGAGCCGTCATCCCCGTTTCAATGACGCCTGGACATATTGCGTTGATTCGTATTCCAGTTCCAGCAAGTTGATATGCAATGGTCTGAGCAATAGAAACAACTGACGCCTTGGAGGCAGAATAGTCGGTCGAGCCAGCATTGGAGCGAAGTCCTGCAACCGATGCTGTACCGATGATACTGCCTGAGGGATACTTCTTCTCATTGGATGTTACCATCATTGCTGGAGCTGCATACTTAGCTGCAAGGAAAACACTGGCGCGAGTCAGCTTAGGGCACAAACTCGGAAGGTATCCCTCGTTTACCTGACAACGTTAGTCCTCAGGGTGGCAAGAAACTCATCCTCAGAAATGTCTGTGAAAAGTTTAACTTGTCCCACGATACCAGCGTTCGCAAAGAAGACATCTAATCTGCCATATGTTTTAATGGCATCATCCACCACAGCTTTGACAGACTTCTCATCAGCAGCATCGAATTTCTGGGTATGAACTTTAACATCTGGGTACAGTGATGTCAGTTCCCGCTTGTGGACCTCGAGATTGGAATCGTTAAAGTCGCAAATGTATATAGCTCTTGCACCATTCTGTGCAAACTGATGTGCCGATGCTCGACCGATGCCGAGTGGACTGTTAGTGCCTGGGACAGAGGTCAGCATGGTTCTGACTGGAAGGGTAAATGCGAGTAATGCGAGTCGATGCGTGTGTATAAGGTATGCAAACTGACCTGTAACAATGACGACTTTGCCTTTGACTCTGGGCCCGGTCGACGAGGGAGCAATCTTCTTAAGGACGGGAATGCTCTCGAAATTGCCCTGGTCTCCAATTGGCGCTACCAGCTGCTCGCTGAGAGCCTGAAGTCTCCTCTTTGCCGCGGATGTCATGATGGAAGAGGATATCAAATCATATCAGAACGTACGCAAACAGCAGTGTAGATAGAGAGGAATGAAGGAGGAGAGCTACGTAGTACTTATGGAGGAGGACCCAGGACGAGTAAGACGTGAAGTCTGTCAGACTGAAGCGGGGGATTGGATCAACATAGCCGGCAGCAAAGAAAGGAAAGTCTGGGGTACGGTACTGTTAGGGTACCTAGGGACCGAGGTCTGCAATTGCTTGGTTGCTGCTTGGTGCTTTTGGTGGTGCACACTCTTGGGCGGTCAGAAGAGCGAGCCAGGGTCTTGCCCACTATGAATACAGCGTGCCATAGGCACCTGGAATGCCTGCATAAACTCTCTCTGAAGGGTCTCGTGTGTACTTTGTACCAGACCACCACTTCATTATTATTTGCTATTAGTACGCCGTCGAGAATGCGACATGTTTTGCCATTATTGCTCATAGCAACCAACACTGGTGTAACAGAATCAAAGCTAGGTCAACAGTTGCTATTTGTGCTCTCCCCCCGTCTCTTGACCCTGAAATCATATGTAAGTAGCAGTTGTTGTTCTTGATTTTCTGTGTTCAACGAGATCCAAGCCAGATGTAGATCGTAGCGAGGTGGTGGTGGTGGCATTTGAAATGACGACGTTGAAAATGGCATTTGCAGGCACTAATGAATTCGACAGCGACAGCGACAACCACAACACCTACTCACCACTCGCTGTTCGCCCTTACGACTACCAATTTCTCTGCAACCCGGCCTTTACAGAAGCTGTCTTTGTCAAGAGTGCTTCTGATGCATTCTCGGCCACTGTAAGGAGGCTAGAGGCTGGTATAGTGGCAGGTGGTCAGTGTTTTTGATCTCTCTCCCTTTCACCTGGCACAACATAAATAAATTTCCATAAATGTATTTCCTTTGTCCTCAACAATTTTACTGATGCCCATGCAGCCATGGATCTGGATGTCAACAAGCCATTAGAAAGGTCAGCTTCGCATCATTCTACTGCTTCCGTGAGGAGTCAGCGCTCGCAACGTTCCCAAACCGTTCGAAATAAACCACGAAAATATGCCTCCTACATGTCCAGTTCGGCATCTTCGATTGCCTCCTCCGACAAGTCCTTGACTTCCTTTCCCTCCTTTTCGCCCGAATCCCCAAGAGACGAGCGGGTATTCTCCCTCCCAACAACCGATGGTACAGCCAACCCTCCATCCTTATCGGCGCCCTCGATCAAGAGTTTGACGACGTCCCCCCTTTTGCCACAGGATCGCAGCGCTCTCTTCGATGATGATCCTCTTAGTGTAACTGATGTCCCCGGAGCGTTACATCATGCAAATGATGAACATATTGAACGTTTGATTGCGAGGAAGGGGGCTGTTGCACTGGTCAGGCAGTATGCACAGGATTTAGCACATCGTGATGCGCAAATCGCTGTACTACGAAGGAAGGCTGAAAACAGGGAGAGGGCATTGCGCAAGATTGTTTTGGAATGTGGGCTATCGAATTTGGATTTGGAGACCCGGTTGCGAGTGATAGAGGCGGGAACGAAACCTGCAGATGATTCGAATAAGGATGAGTTAGCCCGTGAATCTGGTTTGGAGGATCTCATGAACGATGCTATGACCGACTCACCCATGGGATCTCTGGACTGCGTGGATCACGATCAGACAATCAGAGTTAAGGATATTCTCAGAGGGGTGGAACCTGCAGAACCAGCGAAGGAAGTCCAGAAGGGCTGGAAGGATTACATATGGGGGTCGACGAGTCGGAAAACCAGTCGAGCAAGTAGTGTAAACGGCGATGCTATTAGTGCTGCCTCAGCGAGTGGGAGAGGATCAATCTCGCGACCATCAGTTCTGCAAAATGGAATATTCCAGAGTCCCCAGGAAACAATTCGGAGTCCAAGTCGTGCTTCAAGCATGCTGTCAGGGAACATAGCTCGGGACAGGAAACCTTCTTCTGGACTTGCGCTTTGGGCAACGAAATTAGTTGCAGGCAACGCAAATTCCACACGGGAATTTGAATCAGGCAATCGTGGAAGGTCAAATAGCACTGGGGAGACAGCAGCTCATAGGACGCACTCAACGGCCAGCGTTAAAACCACAATGTCTGCTCGAACAGTTCCCGTGAATTCGAGTGGAAAAGTTATTCCTCCATCACGGCGAACCACCGTAGCTACCAACTCTAGCACCGTTCGAGGACCACCTCAAGATAGATGGGATACAATGGGGACGAGTCCACCGAGCAATTCTGCTGTTGGGCTTGACAATTATGGACCTGTTGAGATGGACACCATCTTAGAACCAGATGCACAACCCCCGACTATGACTCAGATCTACAATAATGCGTATAATCCGGAATTCTTGACGGATCGGTTTGGATTTATTTACGACCAACGACGGAAGAAGAGGGCGAAGGAAGCAGCAGAACAAGTGCGAAAGAATAAAAGAGGAAGCCGAGTAGAAATGTTAAGCCATGCACGTGGTTCGTCCGTCGTTCTGGACGAGGGAATATCGGGTGAGGATTCAAGACCAAATACTCCACTGTCAACCGACGAGAGAAGTGAGGATGGGAAACCTGGAAAACGATGGCAAGATTATCTAAAGACTGCAACCTTTACCACCGAGCTTCTATCACATACTCCAGCTGGAAGTGTTCCTGCTTTTGAGATTATGGAAGGTGGTGAAGTTCCCAGATCACCTGGCATCATTACGGAAGAACGTGGTTTTTTTGCCATCATCAGCCAGCGCAATTGCAGCTCCATCAGTGCCTGTGACTTCTGAGAACGCAACGATTTCAAAGCCGGACACGACTCCACCTCAAACAGCAGCACTCACGAAAGAAGATGCGGAGCCGGTGAAACTGCTGTTAGAACAACTTCAAGAGGTGCATGACTCTCTTCAGAAAGATAAGACTGTCAAGTGGAATGATTTTCTTCGAAAGGTAAGAGCAGAGCGGAAGAGAGAAGGCGAAGCTGCGGCGGCAGCATTTGCAGCTGAAACGCGAACACAACGACCAATGGCTGTCATGCCTGAAGTATCCTTGGCGGATGGTGAAATGATTGGAATCGCTGGACTTGGGAATAAAGGCAAAGTTGGACGCGCAAAGTGGAACGAATTCAAAAACCTTGTCCTCGGTGGTATTCCTGTGGCATATCGAGCCAAAATTTGGGCTGAATGTTCCGGAGCAATTGCTCTCCGCATACCTGGATACTACGATGACCTCGTTGGACGGAAAGAAGAAGATGACGATCCGATAATTATTTCACAGATTCGACTGGACATTAATCGCACTCTAACCGACAACATCTTTTTCCGCAAAGGGCAGGGCGTCAATAAGCTCACTGAGGTCCTAGTAGCCTATTTCTCGCCGTAATCCGGAAGTAGGTTACTGTCAAGGTATGAACCTCATCACGGCCTACCTCTTGCTCATCATGCAAACCGCTGAGGATGCGTTCTGGGTTCTTACCAGCATAATCGAAAACATCCTTCCCAGAGGCTACTACGATCATAGTCTCTCTCTGCTTCCAAAGCCGATCAACAAGTCTTGCGCCAATATGTCACCTCCATCTTGCCCAAGCTTTCTTCTCATCTGGATGATCTCAGCATCGATCTCGACACGCTCACCTTCCAATGGTTTTTGAGTGTCTTCACGGACTGCCTATCAGCTGAAGCTCTATTTCGAGTGTGGGATGTAGTTCTATGTGTCAACGACGGCAGTACATTTCTCTTCCAGGTTGCCCTTGCGCTGCTCAAGTTGAATGAGCAGCAATTATTGCAGTGCTCAACACCAGCAGCCGTTTACACATACCTAAATCATCAGATGACGAACCACGCGATTAGTATTGATGGCCTCATCCATGCATCCGAGGGCCTCAGAAAAGTAGTCCGCCGGGACGAGGTTGAGAACCGGCGCGCCAAAGCCATCGAGACTGAAAGAGACCTTGTGCGTCAGCGAGAATTGAAGAATGCTGAGAGGAAAGCTCAAAGGATTGCTGCTGCTGCTGCTGCCGCGAATGGGAATCAGACACCACCAGAAGTTATAGTTTCGAAACCATCTACTCCAAATGCGGAAGAAGGAGACGCATTTGAGGAGTTGACTGTTAGAACGCCAGTTCCTGTGGAAGAGGAAAGGGAGTTAGGAGCAGAGGGATAGAATGGGTTGATTTGGAGATAGGAGGTTTTGAATGGCATTTATTGCGGGTTTTCTTTTTCTTTGGGATACTCTCAACACGTACGATACCCCCTTTCTTATGTCTGTTGTTTTGGAAGTTGGAGATGAGATGAGTTGCATGGACGGGCATAAATGTATAGAGAATGGAAAAGACATACAAGGCAGGAAGCGTGTTATGTTTTACAAGCAAAGTATTTGACGTTGTGTTTGGAGGCCAAAGACTAAACCAAGTTGTAAATCGATAATATTCTAAGTCGCAGAAGTCTGATCTGATAATTGGAAAAAAGTTTTAAAAAAAGATTTTCTTGCCTAAGCTTCCGACGACTACATTGTAATTCCCATTTCAAGATTCACACAAATTGAGCTTGACTAGAAACAACTACTCTTTACTATGACACTAAAGAGGCCTTGACAATCACAAGCGAGAAGCCCACTTTCAATATCAAAATCGAAATTAGGACACTAAACTCCAATAAAGCTAGTTATTAAAGGCACTTCTCCTAATTGCTTTCGTTTAAGGTATATCAGATTCGATTTCTAGACTACAGTATAGCATCGCCTTGATCACTATAGAAAAACTCTCTCAGCTTAGTCCAGTGAACTCAATCAATCACTACGACGAGGACCTAGATCTCTACTCTTAAGAAAGCGTTTTACCCAGCTTCATTGAGTGTTCCCTCGCTCCCTCTCCACCCTTATTTCACCATCTGATGAATAACCCATTGTGCCTGCCTGTCAGGAATTCTCCTTCTTACTTCCCCCTCCTTACTTCCCCCCACCCTTCACAATCATCATATCAGCCTTCGATTTCAAGTAAAAGGCACGGTAAGATGACCAGCGGATCCGCTTGATTTGGAATTTGTAGTATTGTTTTGTTCCTTTGGGCTATATTTCGATTAAAACAAAAGAATTTAATTAGCACTTCTTTCTTTTTCTTCTCTCTCTCTCTCTCTCTCTCTCTCTGTGTGTGTGTGTGTGTGTGTCTCTTTTTTCGGGAAGTAGAGGGATGTGGGAGGTGGTAGAAGGAGAATAACGAGAGGAAGAGAGGGGGGAGGGGAAGATAAGGAGTGGGAAGTGGGAAGTGGGAAGTGAGAGGAAAGTGAGAGGGAAAGGAGAAGGGAACAAAAAACTTACGGGTTTTACTACGGTATTATTTGGAGATGTAGATGTAGATGTCGATGTCGATTTAGGTAGTAAGTTTAATTTCTCTTTCTTATCATCACTCTTCTTGATGATGTTCTCGTTCCCATTCTCATCCTCTTTGTCGGTCTTGTTCTCATTGTTTTCTGAGTAATATGGGGTGCTGAGTGTGGTGGAGGTGGAGGTTGAGGTCTTTGGAGATCGAGATTCAGATTGAGATGTAGATGGAGATGGTGATGGTGATGTGAATGAGGGTAGAGATGGTGATGGTAGTGTTGGGGGAGAGAAAGTGATGAAATCGGTATCGGTATTTAGATTTGTATCTGACGAGGAGATTTGAGATTGTGTGGTGGTGGATGATTGTGGTTGTGGTTGTGGTTCGTTTAAAGGAGGAAGATTAGATGAAGACATCTTTTCGGTGTTTTTCGGTTTTCTTCTTTTGAAAGCGGCGTTTATGCCTGTGTTTGTGTTAAGTGACTTGTGCAGTGAGTAGGTGTCGATATCGATATATCGTTTAGTAGATGAGTATAGTATAGATTTTCTTCATGAGTTTTCCCCCCACTTCTTTTGGTGGGAGAGAATATATAGATAGTGTGACTAATTTGCTAGTTTGGGTTTTAGTCTAGGTGAGGCACATAAGGTACCTTAGGTAGGTAATGGTTTATTACTAGATCTAGTAGGTGCAGTTTAGTTTTAGGTACTTATCATCACCTTAGGCGATCACTATCATAGTGGAAGGAACTAAGCTAGGTAAATAAACGGCGATCTTTTTAGCTTGGATTAGGTAGCTAGTTTTTGATTTATGCTATTCTTTGCTAACTAATGTAATCGCTGTCTTCACTGTAGTACTGTAATTTTGTTTAGTAGCTACAAATCACTTTAAGAACCACCTATAAACTCGATCTAAAAGAATTTCACTCATAACTTATTCTAGTAACTTATATCACCCCAGTTTACTTACTAGCTAAAAGTTGATAATAAATAGGTATATTATACAAATACATAAAACATCTCTAGAATACCTACTATGCTACCCCCAACCAAGTTATTGAAATAATATATCTCCCCCACAAGATTCAATAGCCCTTTTTAAGCCACCCTAAACCCCAGTCCTCAAAAACCCAAAACGCCGTCATCCACCTTTTCGAATAACATTTCCAAGACCTCTCCCCCTTCATGACTTAACTTTCCTTCCAAACCCTGCATTGCATCCAAGATACCATTTACAATTTAAAACAAACACATACACCATTTAAACCCCAATTGTTCGTACAGTCCCATAGTTCTCCGAATAAGCACCATCGTTCAAAGCAAGAGATGATTTAACTCTCTATATTTTTGGTTTTACATGTTAGTAAGTATTTCTAGTAAATAATTTCGAATCTTGTAAGGTATAGGTATAGGTATAGGTATGGAAAGGAAGGAAAGGCAAGGAAGGGTAGGTTAGATACTTACATTAGGAATCGAAGCAGTATTAACATTCTGACTAGCCAAAAAGACACTAGTCATAGACCTCGGAACAACAACAATAGAATCCTGAACCTCAATCTCATTTCTCAATGGTGTACCTCCATTTGTACCATTCGCACGATTCGTACCGTTCTCGTCCAACTCAGCACCACCGGCACTGTCACCACCAACATAATGTCCCTTCTTCTTAATGTGTTGCGTCAGGTTATCCCGTCGATTATAAATCGATTTACAACCCGGGAAAGCACATCTGAATCTATACTCATCACTGGCCTCTTTCTCTAGTCTAGTTTTCGTTTTCGTAGTTTTTCGTTGTCTCTTTGATTCTGGGTTCTCATTATCACAGCCATCAACTTCTTCAATTCCTCGTTTCGATCCCAGATTCCCACTACTGGCGGCTGGCTTTGACATTGAGGTGAGAGAAGTAGAAATCATGTTGAAGAATTCTTCTGGTGTTAATTGAGTCACATTGTACTCTTCCGCTCGTTTCTTGAGGTTTTCCCGGCAATCGGTCACTGTGATGATGAAGTCAACTGTAGAACGACGAGGTCGATCCATCCAGGAAATTAGACTACCTCCGTATTGAGTGATCATTGAAATAATTTGGTCTCGGTCAATTGGTGGGAGTCTGGTAACGGAGAAGGTTTTTCCTGCAAGGAAATTGGAAGCTCCCGGTCTTGCTATTCTGGTCTGGCTGGTTGTAGGTTGCTGTGTTGAATCGGCAGTGACCGATTGGGCATCTGTTGCTCTTGATGTCGATCCTAGTGGGTTTGAAGTAGTACTGGCATCATGTCCACTTATTGAGTCAGTACTTCTACGTACATTGTTGTCGGGTGGCGTATCTTGTTGTGGAGGATGGGGAGTAGGTTGAGTCGTCGGTTGCGTCTGTCTCCTCATCCGCTCTCGACGAGCTACGGCCTCGTCACACCAACAGGCCATTACAGTACAGCCTCCAGGCTCCCCTCTTTCCCTCACATCATCTCCATCAACAACACCATCATCTCTCTCATTCTCACTACTAGCACCCTCCTCAAATTCCTCCACATCTAAATACCCAGTAACATTCCCATCCCTCTCTGATTCCCTATCTCCAAAACCGCCCAAAACCCTCATCTCAGTAACAGAAACCACAACGCGACACAAAACATCATCACCATCCCCACCATCAAGACAATAGACAACTTCCATCCCAGTCCCATTTCTATTCGCCTCATTGCGAAAGCCGTTCCCACCTAGCCCCACAGCACCATTCTTCCTAATCCTTTGCCTCCGATGCGGAAGTTTCCTCGCGCGATTCCACGCACTATAGATCTGTCTAACAACAACCTCGCCATGTTTCTGCGCATTCTCAAAGCGATCATAACAAGCGATAATCTCCAATTGACCTTCGTCTGAAGGACCTTCGTAGTTGCGACGTTGAAGAAGATAACAGTTTTTTGGGTGAGGAGGAGGAATCTGGTTTATGCATTTTCCTCGTTTCCTTCCCTTGATTGGGGAGAACCACCCTTACGGTCTGCGTTATTATTGATCCACGTCGCCACCGCTCCAATGCTTTAAAGGGAAAGTAACCGTGTAAACGTGGTAGGTTTGTTTTTTGTTTATCCCAATGGTTCGTGGTGTTATTTATCGTACGATTGACCCCTTCAGACTGTTTCAGACTGTTTGTTGATATTCGAGACGAGAGAAGCGTGATGGTGAGATTGTCGAGCGCATACTCGTGACTTTGTGTGACAATGATGGATGGTGAGTAGTGGTGAACTAGGTAAGAAAGATAGACTGGTAAGGGACCTAAGGATCTTTTTGGTAAGGAAGTGGAGTACTTGGTAGATTTGTACCAATTCTGAGTCTAGGGGAAATTTGGAATTGGAAAAGAGACGAGGGAAGGAGTTACGAGGTTAAGTTAAGGGCCGCTAAACCTTTCGCAGTGGGTGTTCATCTCGGTAAGCGTGTCCTCCTTACTTTATTTCCCCACCCGCCTAAGGGACTGTACGAAGTACTGCAGGCACTGCTCCTTCGGTAGTGAACCGGTATCTTGTTAATTTCAATTCTGCTAAACTTAGTGCCTAAGCCTCCTACGTTAATGCCGTTACAAATTTAGATAGATACAGTACCACCACCACCTAGGTACCTTCCTTACTTAACCTTTATATAGTAGGTATAACAGGTGTAACAAGTACACCGCTTAATTCGTACACTACTAAAGGTTACTTACTAGATTAGTAGGGCAAGAAACAAGTTGCTTACCTAACTTAACTTTGCGCTTCCGTGCTTCTATACAATATTACTTCTACTCTGTACACTCTCGTCTTATTACCCTAGGTAACTCTTCGTAATTTGTCAAAGACACTTTTTTTTTAGGTAGAAGATCGGCGGTCTACAATTGATTGTGTAACTTTAGCCAAGTGAACTAAGAAAATAACTCAGTCATTGATGTACATCAGGCTGAATACTCTTGCGAGTTTTCAAATAAGGTAAGTGAGGCTGTTAAATCAAAGTAGGTACAAGCTTACCTAAATCAAACTAGTTAAATACCTAAAACAAAGCATGACTCAAATAGACTACTTTAATAAAAGATCTTATGCTTCTGTGTGGTTGATTTAAGCTGTGTGGATGTTATTGATGGTAGTGTCTAGTAGACCAATTTGCGCTTATTAAACTGGTTTGATCATTGAGAATTGAAAGACTTTATATTTGGTGAGGAAAAGGGTTGTAAGGTGGGCTGTGGTAAGAATTTCGTATCGCATCTTAAAAGGAAGGCCCTCTTTGGAAACTTATTCGATTCCCGCACCTAATTCTGCTTTTGTATTAGACATCTGCAGTTTTCATCGACGACGTAGACTTCGGGTAAAGGATGTCTCTGATAGAGAGGCATGACGATACCTCATTACCAATTCATAATACTTTCTTTCTTCATCTCATACCGACTAGCCGCATCCCTCACATAAGACAGCCAACTTTACGACTGCTTCCAACATCGCTCATACCCAATCTCATCCGCTTAGTAGGGCCAACCATGACAAAAGCCTCAACGAGCCACTCGTACCACACCTTACGATCATCCGTTTGTCTCCAGATACTAATCTCTAGTTCTGTATCGTCTGGGAAGTAAAGAGGATTCTAAAGGGCTGCTTCAGTAACATCCAAGACATAATCAGGGAGGAACAAGGAAACGTACCTTCAAAGGAAAGAAAATGGGGAACCAAGAAATCATATCCTTGCTCTTGGCATCAATCGTGTCGGGTCTCGTACTCAACTCAACCTTTGCGGCCTGAGATTTGCCGCCAGTGCTCGAAGCAGGATCATACAACACAGATTCAAAGTATCCTGCAAGACCATGAACAACGCCGCGGTCTCGGCAAACAAATTTATGTTTTGAAAAACGAGTGTTATGTTCATTTGCGCCATCACCACCAGACATACTTCCACCACCACCACCAGAAACGCCGCCTCCCCGACGTGCTTCAGCAATAGCGAGGGTGGAAGCTGGGAGTGGGTGCACGAATTCCCAGGATTGTTGTATGCGTGGATGATCTGGAACTGACGTCGCGAGATTCTCGATTTGGTGCAACATAACAACGTACGGAGTATCAGTAGCGGTAGGATCACTGAGTGCACGGTGCGAGATATCTGAGTGGAGACGTGGCGCAAGAATTGGAGATAGGTGAGCGGTATAGGAAGCGGGGATTGATATACCAAATTGTGGTGCTAACACGTGCTGAACACCGTCGATACATTCCGGTGACAGCTCGTTGTCAGCAAAAGACCCAAGAAGCTCGGAGACCAAAATATCAACTTTCCCGTGGGGAGATGCTGGCACACTTGCGTGAGGAGGGCCGGTTGTGATGGCTTGACCTATCTGTCCGCCGAGGGCGCTCCGCAGTGGTCCCTTCCAGGCTCGCATGTCACTTTTAACAACATTGACAACTCCGCCCCAGTCCTCTACGTTATGTCTCTGTAAAAGCACATACGCATTTGGGTTCTTCTCGACAGCCCAGACTTCGACTGCAACGCCGGTAATCTGACTTGCTCTGAGTGAGCGAGTAACGAGAGGTCCTCGACCAGACCCTGCCACGGCGATTACTACAGCACCGCTTGGACTGGAGGTAGGCTTTTGGTGCTCAGACCAGTCAGAAAGTGCTTGTACTATAGCACGCTCATAGTTGTCGTATTTAACGGGATCCTTTTCGAAGACTTCGTAGGTGACCGACTCAAGGTTATCTGTGAGTGGTTGAAGCGGTGCTTGCAAGTAATCTTGATAACCAGCTCCAAACCTCTCAAGCGCTGTCCTTGGGGGTTGATGTCTCTGCAACCATCTAATGTAAATAAGATGAGCGGCCGGATCTTTTGATTTCACCTGCGACTTCTTGGAAGCCTCAGCAGGGGTTGGAGATGTTGGCCCTGTGGCTGACGCATCGTCGACATGGCTTGGTGATGGAAATCCATCTGCTGTTTGAATGAGGGATGATGGATCATCAAGACCTGGAATTGGGCCTACATCTGAGAGCAACAGCCATGGAGGCTGCTTCAAACGCATATACCGGGCGATCAGGCCCTGGTGACCTTTGCTTAGAACGGGATGGCCTCCCTTGTTTTTCAAGAAGGTTGACTGAGTGAACGAGAGTATACGCAATGGTTCAGCAAACCAGCGAGATTGTAAAGACTCAACTGGAAGTTGGCGAGGAAGTCCCAGGGCTACAAAAGATCGATTAGCGATAGCTCCCGTAGATCCTTTATTGTAAGCGAGCACAGTACATGCAATGCTCCAAAGGATTTCAGCTCTCGCGCAATTGAGTGGTCATCACATCTGTCTATGTAGGAGTGGGAATATGAATGGTTGTATTTGTATCTTACCTACGGATAATCTTGAGTTGTATTTACATACAGTCCGAATCAAATTCCAAGCATCCCAAGTCTCGTATAAATCAATCTCCTTGTTCGCTTTGGCTTTTCCAGCTGTTTTTGCAAATGGGAGCAGGTCTCCTGTCATTTCTTTCGCCTCATCCTGACCATACATTGGGATTGCTAACGCCATCTGGAGGTATCCGCCAATTGTGAGTGCTTCTTGGATGGCGCGCGCATATTGGGTGAGCCCATCAAAATCTGTCGACCCACTGTTATAAGTTCTCGGTCCTGGTATGATGATATTCCCAACGCCGCAAAATGATGCGTATGCAACCTCGATGTTCAATACTTGGCGCGAGATATTTGAGATCAAAGGGTCAGGGGAACACAAGTCAATCCACGGGCTAGAATAGGCGATCAGTTGAGACACTGTATCTCCTGGAGTCAGCGGCGTATCAAAAGGTGTAAGAGGAGGTATGATCGGGGCAGGTGGGCTGGGGCTATTCGAGCCATCTTCGGAGATATCTAAGGCGGAAAGCTCGGCAAGATGAGTTGAGAGAAGAGTGAGAACTCTTGAATGGAAGTGTGGAGACGTGACTGGGCTTGTAAGCATGTCATACTGGGGACTGTCAGCAAATGTTCATCTTTGGTAGCCTTGTACTTGTGCGTACTCCAACGTCCTGAGCTTGGCGCAAAACATGATCCGTTACTGGTAATGGTCTCTTGGACTCATGATGTCCCACATAGAAGGTCGGTGTGAAATCCTCTGCGGGGGAGAGTAATTCACGGTCTGCAACAGACACTTGCTGCGAAGATGCCATGGTTTCTGTCTGCAGGAAGGCGGGATGCAGGCAGGGTACGTAAATGCGTCAACAATCGCCGATCTGAAGAAATGGCAAGCTCGGAAGAACAGGATTTTACAAGTTACAAGGGAAGAAAAGATATTTAGATGACTCAGTCCGAGTACTTTAGGAGCAAAAGCGTAAGGTTGGCCATGTTGTCCTTTTAAGGCTGTATGGATAATAAACAGAAATCTGAAAGCTTGGAGGGGAAAGTTGTTGGACCCTTACATTTTAGCGACTGGGATCTACGTGGAACCGATCCGAAATCACGTGTAACTGGGCCACAAAACCCGAACAGTTTTGTTGCATGTCGGACTTTCGCGACGTTGAAAGTTATGACCACATCAGCTCACAGGACCTGTTCGGGTCACAGCAGCGTGCGTGTAG
This sequence comes from Pezicula neosporulosa, assembly GCA_009805495.1. Taxonomy (NCBI): domain Eukaryota; kingdom Fungi; phylum Ascomycota; class Leotiomycetes; order Helotiales; family Dermateaceae; genus Pezicula; species Pezicula neosporulosa. Next base: position 687,306 of record SELE01000007.1, read on the forward strand.
TATTAGTCAGCTGAACTCGTTACAATTCATCATTAGTTAGATGGTCTATTAAGCACGGTATGCAACAAAGCTCTACTTGTTCGAACCAATTTTTTGCCTTCTATATACGATACCCAAGTAAACATCTACCAATAAACCCTTTTCCCACCGACACCCTATCAAATTCCAGCCTGGCACAACTAGCCAACAAAACTAGAAACTAAAGACTAAAGACTAAAGACTAAAGACTAAAAATTAGAGATTACAGCACCTGTAGTATGATATGCTTTCCTCCCTTGTATGTAATGAATGGCCACTGCCTGGTATAATGAACGACTGGTGCAGAAAACCCCATCCAACCTAAATAGCCCAAGTTACGTAAACCCAATCAAATCCAACTCCATTCGGCCTCATCATCTCTGTGTATATAGAGGTATGAAACGGAGGATATGATAATAAAGATGCATCTGGATGACCCGAAGTGCTTACAGACTCGCTAAATCAAGCTTTGAAAGAAAGAATGAAAGAAAGAATGACAAAAGAAAATAATTTAGGAGCCAACAGCCCCGAGACCCGGCTTGATGAAATCACTGTATGAAGGCCAGTTGCCAAGGTTGGCAGCATCGGCAATGGAGCCTCCCATACGTATCCAGACAGAGTTCGAGGGAGTGGGGCCGTCAAGTAGGAAGATTTGGTACCAGCCTGGTGGACAGATGTGAACTGTTGGTGGTGCTGTAACAGTACATGTTCCGCCACCACAAGAAACGGCTGGGAAAAGGGTTCGCTGTCCCATGCTGTTACCGTGTGTAGAAGATACGGCAGCAAGCATAGAAACACGAACAGCCCCACCGGCGGGTGTGACAACATTGGAGAGGGTGATGGCTGCGCCATAGGCCCAGTCTTTGTTTGTTAATGTAAAAGAAGGCTTTGTTGCGCCGTTGAGGAGGTAAGGTGGCATGAAGACTTCGACACGGTATTCTTCTGGATTGACTCCATCTTCAGGGTCTGAACCGGAAATTAAAACCCGGCCGTCTTGGAGGAGCATAGCTTCAGAATGGTAGAGTCGTGCTACGGGTGTGGTGGCCATAATGCTAAAGCGTTGGTTGACTGGCAGAGTGGGATCGTAGAGGACAGCTCCGAGGTTGGGATTCGTGGCGAGTCCGAATCCAGCAACTCCCTGAAGAGCGCCGTTGACTATTAGGTAGGTTCCGTCTGGAAGGGCGGCCATACACGTCATTACGCGCTGAGAAGGCATACGCTCGATGGTCCAGTTTGCATTTGTGACTTCAGGTTGAGTGGACACGCAATTGTCAATAGCAAGAGAGTTACCGTTAGCAGATCCACCGCAGACCAGGACCGTGACAGGGTCGGTGTAAGGTGCATGCTGTGGGAGCATGACGGCAGTTCCTTCTAGGGGATATGTGCGGCCGGCGAGAAAGTTCTGGACTGATCCTGGAAGGTTCGGCAAAGTTCGAATGGTGTCGAAAGTTACCTCGCTAATGATCCGGGCTTCGTTGTAGTAGATTACTAGGATGTTTCCACCTGGCAGCACGTACATGAAGGGGTAAAGATTGTTGGGGTCAGTACGGTCAAGCCAATCTAGATATTTCGAATAACCTCCTGGTGGGGCTGGGAGGATCTCGCAAGATGGAGATGGTGCACTGTTAGAACCCACTTCTCCTCCCATTATGAGAATAGATCCATTGGTCATGATCATGGCGGATGGGTACCAGCGGCCATCGAGGAGGAGGGAGAGTTCATTAACGTTTTCTTGCCAGTCATTCACTCCCCAGACTCCAGGAGATCCATCAGGCCAGTAAAGTCTGACTCCGAAAGTTGAAGGTCCGGACCATCCTCCGATGTTGAGTTGTCTTCCTACCTTATCGGGTAGAGTAACAGAAGCGGAACAGAAGATATCACTCTTAACATGCATAGGTCTCCAGGCACCAGTGAAATTGTTCAACTGGGCAAGATCAAGCTCATAAGCACCGGTTGTGTTGGGCGCACCAGTTCCGGACTTCTCCATGAATGTGACCTTGCCATTGACACCGGCGGTGGTGATGAGAGGGACTACGACACCACCAATCAAAAACTGATAAGCGCCATAGGCGGCACTTCCAGCAGCAGGAGTTGCCCATGATGTGAGGACTGGAGTTCCAACCCATTTGTAGTAGGACAGTCTGTTGCCTATTGAGGATTTCAGTGTTAGTACTACTTTTGCTAGGATGTCTAGAAAGCCTCCATTGCATAGTGTAGCCACTAGGGAAGAAAATAAACGGAATTCACTAACCTGCACCGCAATAGTGATTTGGGTCACCAGAGCATACGACATTACAGTCAGTCTCGGCCTGCTTGGTGGAACCGGAAGCTACAAGAGCTGAATCATCGCCACAGAAGCATTGTAGACCATACTCAGTACCAGCAGCAGCGTATCCGTATTGTGCGCAAAGATTAAGACATGAAGTGGCAGTGTTGTTGTTAGTCAGAATAGACTGCCAGAACAATGCTCTGTTATTATTAACATTGTCGGAATAGCATCCCTGGTACACCCAGTTGCCAGGCAGCCCGGTGGATTGCGAAGTAGGCGCAGCATAGGTGGTGAGATTACCGGTGTTGTAGATGGACAGAATGTTGCCAGCGCCACACATTTCATTGGCGTTACCAGCACAAGCCATGTTGCAGCTCGTCTCCGCTGCAGGGGCTGCGCCATTATGAAGAGAGTTGTCACAGAAGCATTGGGAGGAATACTCCATGCCAGCAACGGTGTAACCAAGACCGATACATGTGCTAACACAGTTTTCAACTGTGTTGGCATTGCCTCCAGCCTGTTGGTAAGAAAGTGCACGGCCACCAGTTCCTTCTCTATGCGGTTGTTAGCTACGGGTTGATGCAACTATTAATAAATATTGAACTCACGTGTAACAACCAGCATATTTCCATCCAGTTGGGAGTCCAGTTGCGGCTGATGTTGGGGCCGCAGTTGTTGAAGTTCCAGAGCTCGTAACCTTAACCACACCTGTGGATGAAGTCGAAGTCGAAGTTGCGGTACCGTTCTTCACGTACACGTTCAGTCGATTACCGGCACTAAGGAATTCAACGTCAGAATACTTTATCCATACAATTTCGCAAATACCGAGAAACACCGAGATGGATTTCCCTGCTCCTGAACAGAATGGAGGAGGAAGCTTCCAAGCTAGACTTAACATACCCGCAATATTCATATTGGTTACCTGCACACACCATGCTGCAATCGGTGGACGCGGCAACAACGGACCCTGCTGCCAGAGAATTTCCACAGTAGCCTATAATTGTCAGCCGAAAAGTTAATAGATTAAAGAGTTGCTTGAAATCTTACATTCGCGACCATACTCAACACCAAAATAGGTGTACGTGGAACAGCTTGCTGCACAGCTCTCCACGGTCATTGTGTCAGCAGCAAATGCTCCCGGTGTGAGAGCACGACCATTAGTGGCTTCACTAAGATGCAGAAAGTCAGTATTGGCCCGAAATCTAACACGAAGGGCTTTGGGCGGCATACGTGTAGCATCCGTAGTAGATGTAGTTGCCCGTAGATGGTACAACTTGTAAACTAGGTGTGGCTGATGCAGAGCTGCTCGTCGATATAACACTTGAGGATGCACTCTTGGACGTTGAGCTGGTGGCAGCCTTGGTTGAAGAACTTGCAGAGCTTGTAGAAGCCTATTTAGAATTCGCTATTAGTTTCCTTCTCTTAAAATTCAGACTTACTAAGACAAGCTTCTAGGACTCTAAATTATAGTTTGAGTGTAGACAAGTCTTGCGATCTCAAAATAGCTAGGGTAGGGAAATTGTGCTCGAGGAAAACTAACCTTTGTCGTGGCGGAGGTACTACTTGAAGCTTTTGCAGAGGAAGATGTCGTGGATGCCTTAGACGAAGTAGAACTGGCTGCGGCCTTGCTCGAAGAACTCGAGGATTTGGAAGTCGTCGATGTACTTACAAACGACGATACAGTTGAGGATGACCCAACGTATCCCTTCTTGTACACATCAAGCCTGTTACCTGCTCCGCAGTATTCTGAGGAGTTACCAGAACATGTCATGGAACAGTCTGAAATCCCTCCAGGAGCAACTGTAGCTGAAGCATCTATCGAGGTTCCGCAGTAGCATTCTTGCGCGTATTCGACACCAGCGTAAATGTAGCCTGCGTTTAGTGCCGTACAGGCCGCGATACAGTTGGCAACTGTCATATTTGCGCCCCCTCCAGGAACAGCTGGAGCAGCGCCTGACAGAGCTCGGACACCATTGCCTTCTCTGTCCAATATTAGTGTCCTGGCCCTAGAAAAGCTCCAACCAGAATGCTCACGTATAACATCCATAGTAGCCATAACCCAAAGTTCCAGGATCGGTCATTGGTCCTGGTGGAGCATTTTTGCCATTCCAGAAGACCGTAAGACGATTGCCAGCACCACAAGCTTCTGTCGAATTTCCTGCACATCCCATACTGCAATCGGTTGATGCTGCAACTGCACCGGTAGTAGCAATTGCGTTTCCGCAATCTACAAGCCCATCATGTCAGTGTGCTGGCCTTTTTTGCGGCCGCCCAATACCAATTGACAACTTACAACATTCATCCGCATATTCAGTTCCAGCAAAGATATACCCCAGATTTGCACAGTATGAAATACATGATTCATCGGTCATAGTAGCACTGGTGTATGAAGCACTAGCTAAAGTTCTTGGGCCCGGGTCGGTGTAGCCTTCTCATTGTCAGTACTTTTCCAAGACTGGTGTCTCCAACCTAGCTCTACTTACACCCTTGGTAGGTCCATGTTCCGGGAAGAGTAGCCGGGGGTGCAACTGCACGTTTGTAAATTTCAAGATCTCTGTACTTGACATCCCCATAGTAAACGTCTGATGAGCCCAGTGAAGAGCCCACAAACAACAATGAAAGCGCAGCTTGAGCGATTGAAGGCCCCATCTTGAGCTGAGAGAAAGGGCAGTAAGAAGGGGAGAAAAGTTGGAAATGAATGTCAAAAAAGGACCCTCGTAGTCTCACAAACACCAAATGAAAAGACCACAAGGCACAGCGGATGAAGTTCATGATGTAGAAATCTCGTATACTTTATAAGATGTGTGAAAGGGTCCGATTGACGGTAGGGATTGAAGCAACAGGGGTAGGGGCATTCTCCAGGTGCTGCACTTGCAACAGTATGGACGCCTCTATCTGCCCGAACCAGCATAGTCTGGGGGGGGGGGGGGGGGGGAGAAGAGGGCAGAACAGCTTGAACAGGAGCTTGATGAGGCCTAGATACGAGCCTTGTCAGCCTCTTCTGTTTATTTTTCTTGCACAGACCGACGTGAGCTACAGCAGCTCTGGTGCATAACAAGCAGCCATATCCATCCATATCGCCCTAGGGTCTTGCCTAGTGTTGCCCCACAAGTTGGTTGACAGCATTGCAGCAGCAGGGCTAGCAGGGGGGGCAGATACGAGCCACGGCACTCTATATCGGCGTGAGCATGGCACTGTAGTAGGGTTAGTGGCAGCATCGAGAGCATCCGGGCTATCGAAAAGCTGCAGCAACAACCACGAGGTGAGGTGAAGGGTGTGTGGTGGTAGTGTTCGGGCTGCGGCCTGTAAGAGGGAAGGAAAGACGAGAAAGAAGCGTGGGTGTTGGAGTAAGCGTAAATTAGAGGCCGTGGGTCTTGGGATACGTGCAGTAGCTGCTAAGCCAATGATCCAGCTCCAACCTGCTGGGATGACTGGGGAGCTGCGTGGAGCCGCCAATGGGAACCAGCACACACGCCCTTGAAGATTTAAAGCCCATGAGGGTTTTAAAAATAAAAGATAGAAAAGCCAAAAGATCCAAAAGATCGCGATAGCCAGGCCAGGGGTACAGGGGACGAGGTTGAAAGCGCACACTAGAAGCGGTGAGAGATGGAAGGGGCAGAATAACTTCTTCGTCTTTTAGTCTTCTTTCTCTCTTAATTTCTCTAACTTTACCAACGGCGCCATACACTTTCTCTGTGGCGACAAATATAGCAGCGCCATTGGCCTTCAACTCCATTGTCGGCAACGGTACAAACCCCCGTGCTAACATCTTAAGTCAGAACGTGCGACAGCGCTACGCCTAAATATTGATTTTAGATTTCTTGGGTCTCTACAACACAACTTTCCACGCGCTAGAACGCGTACCATAGGCACGAGCCTGACAGCAACACGGCCAAGTAGGAGGGGCAATCATGGGGTGATTCTGTGCCACACTGCCACCACTGGCCACACCCAAGAAGAAAGCAGGCTACGGGCGGAAGGTAACATCTGGATGACCGGCGGACTGTCGTATGATCACGAGAATCAATGGGGCCTCCGGGAAATACGGTACTATATGGGCGATAGGAGAGCTCGGTGAGTCGTACGAAGGTACATACGAACCCGGCGGCCAAGAATCCGAATCTCTTGTGCTTGTGTAACTGAACATCTGAAATAAATCCCCATACACACACTGTATACTACCACGAGGAAGATCGTCCCCAGCTTTCGCAAATTGCACGTCCATTTTTTCAAAAAACTACAATATCAAAAATTCAACGAATAAGCCTAGTTGCTGTCAAGGGAAAGCGACAATCCCTTTTCCCCTGAGGACGCCCTCTGGAGGGAGCCCTTGGGCCGTCAAGCCAGCCCTTCTTGGCCTTAATATCAAAAGCTTCACGCCTCCACGAAGGGAAATAACATCGCCGGCTAGCTTTCCCCTGAAGCCTATCCCGCTGTCTCACATCTTGCGCCTAGTCTCAACTAACCGCCAAGTATCACTATGAAGATTCCGTCTCAATTAGCTACTAACAATGAACATCCGCCTGCAAGTCAGCTCTTGGAGTAACAGCCCTACCATTGCAAACACTTCCTGTGCTCCATAAGCAGAGGTCATTCTAAAATGCTCCGGAACTCAAGTGGGTCTTCTCAAGTAGCAATAACCATAATCTATCTTGGTCTCGGCGTTAAATCCCATTATCTCTTCTTCCCCAAGGACCGAATCTTTGTAGAAACTTTCGTCTGCATTGTCTCAATGTAGCAAAGAGAGCCTCAAAGTTCTCATCAGCTTGAACCCAGCCAGTCCAGGGGATGATCAGCCCGAACTCGGGAGGATCTTCTCTGGGATGCTTCTCGCACTTTAGCGTAGCGTACCCCTCTGCTGTAAAGCCCGCCAAATGTAGACAAGAGCATACATCACAACTCGCTCCCAAAAAAGTCGTATTTAAAAATCTCTCTACACCCTCCCCCTTTTTGCATCCCACATTTCCAATCTTTTCTTCGCGCCTCTTGGAGCTACACAAGAGCTGAATAGCCTCAAAGGAGACCAAATACCAAGAGACGGCTCGCTTTGTGCGACGAAAGAGGAGATTACGACTTTCATCCCATCTCCTTTTTCTCTCGTCTGTCTGTCTGTGTGTAAAAAAGGCTGAGTGGTGGGCTGAAAGGCTTTGTGTCTCCCGGCGCACGCGCTTACGCCTCAAAGCCTCTCACTGCAGCCCCAAGATTTTTAGAAGTAGTAGAAGGAAAAAGCACAACAGGAAGGATGGCAGTTTCGCACGTTCTCCTTCACTCTTGCCGTCTCCGGTGCTCGTGGCCAGAGTCAGCCAGCCGTCTTGGCCTGGACACACAACACATTGCTATGCTATGCTATTCGTGAGCCGTACCACACAAATTGATGATCTGAATCTCGAGATCTCAGTATTTCCGAGGTTCACATTGTCCCCAAATGCTACGCGCTCTCTGCTGACCAAGTTCGAACCCCTGACGGGAGCTTGCGAAGTCTAGATGCAGAGTTCGTCGTAGGGTACGGAGGTACATATTCTAGCTCTTACAATTAGGTACTCCACGTTCCTGTACCTAACCTTTCCGCCGCAACAAAATCCAACAGTAATCGGCCCAAACAAAAACAAACTCCCGATGAGGAGAAGGGTACATCCGCACCTCCACCAAGTCCATCCCAAAATCTGACCTAAACACCTCACCTCACTTGCGAGATGCTTCCAATCCAACGACAAAACGATCGATCAGGAACAGCAGGAACACCTACTCGTTCCTGTCACATGTCCCACAGAATCGTTGCATCGAGGTAACCGCTTATGCATGCATTCAATTTTTAGTGAAAACTGTCTTGCATTGCAGCAAATCCATCTTTCGCAGACCACTCACTGCTCCATTCTTCTCAGCCTTCGCGCTTTCCAATCGCCAAGAATACGAAGGAAATGCGCCGTTGCGCGAATGACCACTTTTTCCGACGCACCATCTTTTATCTCCCTCCACACGAGTCCCCGAGTCCCCTTCGTGGCATGCAGACTAATGCGCGCAGGCAACCAGATTTCTAGAAAAAAAGCTTCTTTATTGAAAAATCCATCGACGCAACCTGTTTCTCTGTAAACTGCATCGCCGAAAAAGTGGTTGCCTACCAGGACTCGTGCTGGGAGACGTGGTCGAAGTACTGGTACAGGATTTCTGTGGAACGTAATCTGGAAGCTTACATCCAGTACAGAGAGGCGTTGTACAATACCGACCATGCAGAAATCGAGTGTTACAATTACGCTGCGAGAACTGCATGTACAAGTGGTCTTACTAAGTACCGCAGAGATACATACAGTCGATCCAACGTCACGAGCATCTTTGCTACTTAGTCACACGCTCTACCAATATTTCACAAAATTCAGAAGGTTGTAGGTAAGCTCTTTTCAACCTTAATTCCAAATCCCATCCTCTACAGAGCTCAAAATATATGTTTCGTTTTTTCACCCGATATCCAAAGCCACCTCACGGACAGCCATTTCCCAGTCAGTCCCACAGGCATAAACCATCAAAACCTCCGCGGACTCATGCCACTTTTTAGCCTCCGCTTTTTAAACCCACGGACTACAATACCCAGAAGTACAGGCCCCTACATCAAAAATGCTCAAAGCACAGTCATATAAATCCACAAGGTACCTTCGACAGGTATCGTACCTCCGAACACTCACTCAGCGCACTCAGTCACTCGCATAAAATAAGCTGACAACCTCCCAACCTCTCAATCACATTGTCCTCTTATCACCTCTCATATTCGCGCACATCCTCACACAACGTCTCACCCCACAATCTCGGCATCATTTACAAGATATCTACCTACCTATGGTGTACTGTACTGTACCTAGCTAGGTAAGAAGGTTAAAACATCTTTTACCAAGAAAATATCTTGGCACGATCCCTCCATTTCACTGTTTCCTTCCCACTTTTCTCTTACCTTATCTACGGAGGTACACACCGCTATGATACTGAACCTTGGCCATTATTGATATACAACTGGTGCAATAACTCCCAATTGGGATGATTACAGTACCGTACTTCGTACTATACATATATTTCTACCTATCTTACATGCATGCATGCAGTAAGATATGCATAGACCACGCTTACAACCTACCTCCATCCACATTTAAAAACTCTTTTTTTACTCTCCTATCTATTGGTCCCATCCACTTGATTTACTACACCTACTTTAATTCTCAAGAAATCAAGAAACCAAGAAACCGAGAAGAACAAAGAATTGGCAGTCTCCAGACCGCCTCCTCGTAAATCCTCCGCTTTCCTCTCTTTCTTTTTTTCTTCTTCTCCTTCCTACAGCCCAAGCGAAATTTACTAGGAAGAATGAACAAAAATAATTAGCATGGACTAGGTAGCATTCAACAGTACAATACAGTACGGAGTACAGATACGAGGTTTACTGCATATCCATGGCCATGTTCATGTACCCCACCTTCCTAATTTGGAATCTCTGTCAGAGAAAATGAGACGATGAGATGAGATGCGATGCTAAGATTTACATGGACCCCAAAGCTTCGACCGCGTGATTCTACTTTGTAGCGGACGGGATCTTTATAAGGGGGATTTAAGTTCTATTATTTTATGGATTTATTGTTAGATGTACTGTACTATGCCTCTCTGTTGTAAGGTAGAGGAGAGTGAATAAGGAGATTAGAAAATAATACGATAAATAGTAGATGTACATAATTTACAAGTTAGAATTTCATTTCTATATTAATTTAAGATATATATTACTAACTAAACCCACCTGTAAAAATCGAAAAGCTGAGGTAGGTAGGTAGGTAAGTAGTTATAAAGTTAAGTAGGTTGTGCCGTAAAAACCTAACCCCATGTCGCTAAATCTCATCTCGGTGTCGTAAAACAAAAGCCACCTCTCGAGCATTAGGTTATCTACCTATGTTAATTCATCTAACTAAAATACCCTCAAATATAGATTCTATCAAAAAGAAATTAGACCACATCTTATATACCTTCTCTATTCCATCCCAAACGTAAATTACTATTATCAAGCTAATAAGAGAGCCACACTTCATTCTTTCCCTCTCTAATTAAGAGCAATCAATTATCCTCCACTTAGACCTTCTTCATCTTTATTAAAAAAAAAAAAACAAACCGATAGTCAAATCATTAATTCATTTATTCACTACTTGATAGGAAATAGTTAACAATCCCATCTATCCCGCGACTCAATAAATATCAACTTAAGTCTTCCACGCTAGAAAGCATCAAACATGTACGATTTCTAATCTAGATATTCCCTGGATACAACGATAGACCTTCAAGATTTCTAGCCGCTTTCTGGTGAGGCTCTATCTAGATTAATAATTACTCCTAATACAGGTATTTCCTAGACTAGGAGTAAGAATATATATAATCTTAAACCCATACATATAAAACTATACATAGTAAAACTAAGTATTTTAAACTAGTATACAAAAACAAGACAAGCTGAGATAACTTAACCAAATACATATATATACCACATACAGTCTTATATGTACATAACAGAAACCCACAAACCAAAACTCAAAAGGCAGTAAAGAAAAGGGAAGAAGGGAGGAAAAAAAGAATGGAAGTCTACTTAAACCACAGAAACCACGGGAATTTAGCCCGAAGACCTCGGGCTCGAACCCACGACTTTAAGGTAATCCTGGAGATTCGAACCGTCTTTACCAGATTCGAAACATATATAAATACCTGAGCTACACGCTCTACCGATTGAGCTACCCGGGCAACTTCCGGGGGGGTGTAATCAAAGTTTTGATTTGTTTCCGAACAGCATTCGGCCGTTTGCGGCTTTGGAAGTTGCAGTTCTCTTGGGCCTCTGCTTCAAAAATTTAGGGTTAGGTTTAGTGGTTTTGTGAGTGATCATTGATGGGAGATTGTGGGGCTTTGAATGGAATTTTTTTCTTTTTTGTTAGAACGCTGAACTAGAATGTTGATAAGCGAGCGAGCACTTTAGCGACGGGACGGCGTTTACGCTAGATGGAATGAGAGCATCATCACTTCTACATTTAAGGAGGTATATTGTGCAAAAAAAAAAAAAAAAGAGGGAGGGGGCGACGACAAAGCGGGAATTAGATAATTGGTATTGTTTACGATAGGAGTTTGAGGGAATGAAGGAAGGCCAAAAAAAAAAAAAAAAGAAAGGTGACCGTATCTGAGGTCAAGCATTTACTAATCTGAGTCCTCCCTCCCTGGTGCTCCTTCAGCTCTAATACACCTACCTGTATTACGCGACGAAAAAAAAAAAGAAGAAAAGAAAAAGTTCTGTGAAACTATATAAACATGAGGACTGCAAAAATCCAAAAAAGAGAAGGTCGTACCCGGGCTCGAACCGGGGACTCGGGAAATCAGATTAATCTGAATGATTTTGATGTTATCAAAATCCCACGTGCTAACCGCTACACTATACAACCATGTTTGTTGTGTTTGTTGAGGGTCAAATGCGTATTTGAATATCTGTAATAAGCCCTGAATGTGGGTTACTAAAAATTTGGTGGGAGGGTCACCAGAAGTGAAAATAGTTACCTACCCAGATACCTAATTGAAATACAAGCAGTTCTCATTCGTGCGAGTTAATAGTAATACTGCTCAGTCTAGAGCACAAAATTCGGAGTATCTTCATTCAAAAGTGTTTCTACTCAATGATCAAGCACCGCCAATGGAGCTACAACTGGAGATATTGCTCAATGACTGTTTCAGGGGCAGAAATACATTTAAACCTGGTTCAATATCACTATTCCTTCAACGATTTTCATTAATTGAAGATATCTACAAGGCAAGAACCAGGTGCCATTAACAGAAATATCTATTACTCCGAGTATATCCACACAACCATTTACATTGCGTTTGTCTATTCATTTCGCGCGTACATATCAACCATCCATAGGCACCTACTACCTATATTACAAAACTCTTCCTCTCACCCACCCATCCCATCACCGTTCCAACAATTCCCGACTCATCCGACTACTCGCCCTAATCCGTTCTCCAAACCTAATAAAAGCAAATGGGACAATAGTCATAACCAAACTTATAAACCCCAAAAGAGAGTTGCCCCAAGCAATCCCAAGCTTCTCATACAACGGCGCAGCAGCCAAAGGGAGAACAGCTCCGAAAAGACTCCGACAACAACCAGCTGCAGCTGCAGCACTAGCAGAAAATTCCTGGTAGGCATCGGCCATATAGTTTAGAAGCGACATGAAGATAAGAACAAAGCCAACGCCAAATGGAAGACCTGCTAACATAGGCACGATCCAATGAATACTTGCTGTGGCAGTCCAACCGAGCCAGAAGAGTGATATCACGTATAAGGGCCCGCCTAAACATGCTAGAGGAAGTCGTCTATATTCTTCGACCGAGACCCAAGGTGCGTTTCGGGTCTTTGCACTCTGAAGAATTGAATCGTACCAGAGGCTTATGCCAAAAGCAACACAGGCACCGACTGCGACTTTTTTGGGATGTCAGAGATATCTTAAGATGTTGTGGAATGATTGATACTACTTACTTGGTAAAAACGCCAGACCGGCGATACCTGTACTCATCCCATAGATGCCTCGAAATATCAGTGGATACGCCTCAAAGAAGAGAACTGGACAAATTTTAGCAAAAAATTGCCAAAATCGAAAGTCTGGCGCCTTCTGTCCACTTACAGAAGATCGCAGTTGCCATGGAAAGATACAGACAACTAAATAATACGATCGGCTCAGTAAACAGCATTCGCAGAGGCCTTGCCAACGTTATCGTAACCATCTGCTCAATGCCCCTATTCTCTAACTCGATTGCAGCATATACCTTACAACCCAAAATCTCCTTGCGCATTTTCTGGGCCCGTTTAAGTAAGATCACCGAGCCATAAGTTTCTGGTAGAAAGAGCATTGGTATAAAAGATATCCCGGCAATAATAAACCCAATCCACTGCAATAAATGGGGAGTTAGCAATTACTTCTTCTGTAGGGGATTTGGAGTCGCTCCTTTCGAGACATGTCTCGAGAGAAAACGTCCTAAAAGGTGGAGATATCTTAAGAAATCCTCTCAGAACACTCCTAAACAGGAATAAAAGTGCTCTCCCAATACGTACAAATGTCCATCTCCAGCCGTATGCCGGGTGAAACGAATCCAGATATTATGGGTGCAAACTGTGGTCCAAAAGCTGTTGCCTACGATACATCAGTCTTAGTCTCTAATTCATCATCAACAAAATACCAACATACAGAAATGAACAAGGCGATAGCTCGACCTCTCGCTCGAGGATTACTATAGATATCTGCGTACATTCCTCCAGTCACTGCAATCGCACTTGATGCACCCACTCCACAGATGAAGCGGAAGATCAAAAAGGCACACCAGTTGGGTGCAGCAGCACAGGCCAGTGTAAATATCGTGAACAAGGCGAAAGTCGGCACCATCACAATTCTGCGACCAAAGGTCTCGCTCAAGGGACCGAAGAAAAGAGGTCCCAGCACATAGCCTATGAGATACAACGATATGGGCAAGACCAGCTGTACCTTGTTCCTGACGTGGAACTCATCTGCAATGTAATCGATCGCACCGCTCGGTAGGGATGAGTCGAGTGTACTGTTGATAATAGCTACGATACCAAGAAATACGACAAAGTTCTTTCTGCGCTATTCGAATGTCAGAAAGTGAGACGTACAAAGTGGTAAAGCACGTACTGTGGACCAATTGACAGGATTGTCAGGATCTTCTGCGTCGAAAGATATGACTGTGATTCCCTCCGGTGCTGAACTTGGTGAATGGCCTTCTCTCTCCGAAAATCCAGGACTTTGAGTTTTCAATCCCAAACCTGAACAACAGTGTTTTGTCAGAGCTGTAAGGTGTTCCGCTATTTGAAAATCTTCAACTTACTACCAGAAGCGTTCGCTGAGAACGACATGCCTCTAAACGCCTTCGTATGATATCAGTTCTAATATCCCATATGCCTCGATAAACACTTTGCATCTTGGTAAAAGATACGACGGAGAAGTTCGTCTCCCAGAAAGAAAGTTAATTTCTAGAAAGTTGAATTTCTTAGCGGAAGACTTAGCAAAATCTTAGCTACTAGCTACCTACCTATAAAGTTACCTTTTTTTCATGATCATTACAATTGTTCTTTGTTAATTGGGATTTAGTTTTCAACTTGTATCTATTGGTAGCCTGCTCCCGCATCTTTTACTAATACTGTAAAGTCAACAGTTTCTTGTCCCTTCACCAGCTTTGTTTATCAAATCCTAGGATCAATGAATCACCTTACAGCAGGAGCCTTCTCAATATCCAATAGATCAATATCAATTTTTACTGCCCCTTTAACAATTACTGTATCCCCAACGACCAAAAAGTAAGACTCCTCGAATCCAAAGCACCTCTTGCATGACATCACATCTCATTCCTTACTATTAGACCTATAGTACAAGAAACAACGATTTGAGACCCGAAATACAAGGAGATACCTAACTTTCCTACCAAATCACTCTTTTAATAGCAATAACTTAAGGTATAAATAAATCAACTGCAAAACAAACAACAATACCACTCACCGACATATCACAGACCTCTATCGTTCACTCAAATTAGACTTTTGTTGAAGGTATAGACTTTAAATAAACTAAGATGGTATTGGTTAAAGTATATGTAGTATACCTAACCTCGAGGAAGCCAACTACTTGGAGAAATACTAGATGACTTTGGTTTTTTGTATAACTAGGAAGTACCTTTTTCTTTAGAGATATTACACTGATTACCTAGTTTTTAAAAATATTGGTTTAAGCATCTCTTGTTATCAAAAATAGTCTTAATGATGTTCAGCCTATATCTGTCTGTATCGTCCCAGTCTCTGTCTTTCTGTCTACATCAGACCATCATCTCATATCATAGTCTCTGGCTTGGTTTACTACGAATAGCAGACACAAGGACCCAGAATTTCTTCAACTAGTTCGAGTCAGAGCAAGATCTTGGTACGAACTGGGAAAGTGATATTTTTCATCTATGGGTATTTTCCAACTACATTTTGTTTTTTTACAGACCTCAAATTCTAATTTGAGGAAGCATGGAATGCCTTCTTCTCTCGTAACTTCTCTCTCGTCGTCTTTCCTTCCTTGACCTCTCCTTGGCTAATATTTTCTTGGCTCCGTACTTTTATATATACTGATTTTCAAGTTGAGTTCATTAGATCGACTCACCCTACCATCACCACATCATCGTTTTCTTTTTTGTCGGATTCCTTGCCAGATTCCTCTTCAGGTCCCTGTTTAGGTCTCCCAATCTCCGGATGATGCTTCTCTAAACCATCCGCCGTTTTAAGCGGCCCGGATGAAATGGGTCTATCCACTTCATCAACATCATCTGTATCCATTATCTCTTCGTCCCTAGTCGTATTCGAAGACACGTCCTTTTCTTCCCTGTCGACTATGCTATCTTTCTCAAGGCTTTTGCCCTTCTCTTCCTCAACTTCGTCATCATAATTTTCATAACCTTTGCCCTTATCTTCCTCATCTCTCACCACATCCTCATTTCTCTCCACATCCTCCTCATCGGTCTCATCGCCGTCAAAAACGGGTACGCCCGCAATAGGTTTTGTCATCTCCACCACCACAACAGGAGAGCTCATCCTCATGGGAGATCCGCTCGCAGCACTTCTAACTTCTCTTTCAGGTGGAATAGCACCGGCACCAGGGATCTTCTCAAGGACGGTATCGATACCTTCTCTCTTCGTTCGAAATCGTTTTTCATTGTTGTCTCTAGCTCGTCCAGACTCGATCCGTTGATCTTTGATGGAAGGAGTTACTTCTCTGCCATTAGAGTCACAGAGAAAGGAACGGGAGTGCTTAGATGAGGACGATGAAACGTAGCCTGCGTCTTCTTGGGCTGATATCATTAGTATGCATGAATCTGAGGATGATATCAAGGGTAATATACCTAAAGACGTGCCATGAGGTCCATCGCCCATGTGCCATGCAACAACTTTTAAATGTTTGCTGGTCATGTGTTCCCTCCATTCTCCTTCTGTTCCAAACTCAAGAACGCCACCTCCATTTTTCTGATCATTGCAATTAGCCCATAGACAAGGAATGCCCCCATTAGGGCCCCTCCTCGTATGGTTTACAAAGACATGAGCACTGAGTGTGTCAAGGTTGTGTAAGTCAGCTGGGCAGTCTCTCCATTCACATAAAAACGAGAGACAAACTTCCCTTCAACTGGAGGCGGAGGAGGTTCTGGTGAGTTGTTTTTTAACAGCCTTGCCAGCCTTCTTTCGCCAAGCCGCATAATCAAAGTCTTCGGGTAAAGTATTGGTGACAGGATCATATTCAGGTGGTATGTTTTTTGAGAATGGCTTTCCATGATGCTTCTTTCGTCCAGGTGGGTGCGGCATTGGTGTGGCTGAGGAAGTTCTGACTTTAAATTTAGGTGTCTTTACATTGGAATACTCGAAGTCAAAGGGTACAGTATTAGTGGCAGGGTCATACCCAGGCGGAATGTTCTTTGAAAAGGGTTTTCCAACATGCTTCTTTCTTGCTCCAGAGAAAGACGACTCAGGTGTGCCGGATGAACTGTAACCAGGAGTAGTCTTTAAAGCGGGTCTTCCACGCTTCTTTGGAGTAGAAGATGTTCCATTACCCAACCTTATATCTCCTCTATCACGTGGTTGTGGTTGTATTGAGGAAGTTGAGGATAAAAAAGAAGGAACAACAACAGAAAACCCAGCACTTGGTACTGGACCAGGTGTACTGGCATGCCGTAGCGAGCTCTGTCTATGAGGTGTGAAATTCGCTGTTGCTCCACCGCCACCCCGTTCCGCATATGGAGAGTAGCCCGGAGGTCCTCTGACCAGCATAGCTGCAGGCGGCACCGCTCGAGAGTTTTCTTCCTCAATTGGAGGGGGCATATTGTAGACCGGGAAATTGGGATCAGAACTTCTACCGAACGCTTCTTCGGGTACGGTGCTAAGATCTGAATTATCATCAATGCCAAATTGGCCCTTGAGACGTTCTAGATGATGGTTCAAGCCAGGTCGCTCAGGATGCTGTCCAATAGCAATGAGAATATCACTAGCTACAGTGTTGGGGTCATAGCTTTTTAACTTGTAGACGGATGGATCCTGTTCGATTGTATCCTCAATCTTCTTAACCTTTTTTATAGGAGCTCGCGGAGCAGGTGGTGGAGGGGGAGGACCAGGAGATAAGCCAGAATGGGGTGCCGAATTATACTGCGATGCGGTAAAGTAAGGACTTTGATGCTGAGGTGGTGGTGGTTGCTGATAATGGTAAGATGATAATGGTGGAGGAGGAGCGGTGGTGGTGGTGTTGTTGGTTGTGAAGTGGTTCGTGTTTGATTGCGCAACAGTGTCCGGGTGGTGAACGTACATCGGTGGCCGAGGTGGGACATTAGTGCTATTTGGATCATTGGGCCGCTGATCCTGGTACTGTTGGTGCTGGCCGTAGTGATGCGTTTTTCTCATCTTGTGAGGCAGCTGCTGTTGCTGTTGCTGTTGTTCTTGCTGCTGGTCATTTCCCTCAATAGACTCAACAACGGAGTCGTCTGTGGTAAGATCAATGATTTGGGAGAAGGAGCGTTTCTTCGCTCCCACTTCTTTTGCCATCCCTGTATTTGCGTTTGTGTTTGCCTCTGCGTTTGTACTTGCGTTAGGCTGTTGCGTTTGCGCTGTTGTTTGCTCTTGATGAAGCTGCTCTGCTCGTTTAGTAGCTAAGTGTGCTTCAAACGCAATTCTGCGCGCCTCGGAATCATTTCTACTCTGTGAGTCTTGCGAGGTTCTATTATTTACCGGAGTAAATCCACCACTACGATTTTCTGGGTTTACTTCATAAGCACTTTGAGAAGGGCTATTGCTATTCACGTTATCGGCAATGCGCTCCTGTGGCGCGCTACTGTTATGATATAGGCCCTGGTAAGGTACTGTTGCAGCAGGTGGTTGATATGCACTAGGATTTGGTCTTTGGTCTTGTGCTTTGCGGTGGTACACTATTTCCTGGGTGAGGGTTGTAAACAGACTGATATGCAGGAGCATGTGGGTAAGGACTGTAAAGCTTTCGTGGAAATGACAAGCTTGGATTAAAGCCATTCGTGGTGTAAGGGTTTGGTACTGGTGGTGTATTGTTTTCAGGGAGTTTGAATCCACTAAGATTTGGGAGGCCATCATGGATAGGAGCAGGGGGCTTGGAGACTTTGGGGGCCGGTTCAGTGTCTTTTGGGGTTGCCAACGGGGTTGAGGGGCCACTGTTATTTTGGGCTTGGGTTGCGAGGACCATGCTACCACCGACGGGGGGGTTAGGAACTACTGTTGGAACGCTAGCTTTCCTCTTCTCAAGATGGCATCGTTCACATTGATATTCAACTGGCCTTGGCCCATTCGAATTTTCTTGGAGGGTAGATGAGCTTTGGTCATTAGCGTCCTTGACATATGGGTACCAGCGTGGAGACACGACATTCTCGCAGGTGAAGCACTTGGGGAGAGGTGGTGCCCTTGGACTATTGGTGGGTTGAGGTATTTCTGGAGGGGCAGCAACGACCGTGCCTTTGATATTTACGGTAGTGGTGTTCGATTCATGTGGAGAACCCAGTTGAGATACCACTCCCCGCTGAGCATCAACATCTGCAGTAGTCCGTCGAAGAGAATTGACGGGGGACGGGCCCTCTCTGGGCGTCTCTGAAGCTGTCTGTTGTCCTGTAAGCTCCCTAGTGTCTAAAGGCCTCCCAGGTGAGTCTCGCGCAATGGCCTTAGTCCCTTGGATTGGCTCCCATGAAATTTGAGAAGGAACATTACCAGGCAGTCGGTTGGAAGGATGTCGATTTTCAATGGAAGGGTTGTTACTGTAAACCGGGGCACGCTTAGGTGACTCTACTAGGAACGCCAGCGTGTCGTCTGGGGGTTCTTGATTGCCGCTATCTTGAACGGGTCGGGTCCATTCTCCGCCATTGACTACCTGAGACGCTTGCACACCAAGTGAAGGCCGCTGTGACGACATAACAGAATTCGGATTGCCATGATTTAAATTTGCTGGACCTGCAACTCCGTTACTGGCCTCCCTCTTTTTCAAGAAGTTCTTGAGATCAGTGCGAGAGATGTAGCGAGCCCAACCGGTCATTCCTCCCAGCTTACCACCAGTCCTCTTTCTGAAGACAGGTAATATACCTTCTCGAAACTCGCCAACGGTCACCTTCTCATTTTTTATAAGCCGCAGAATGTCCTCCAAGAAAGTCTTTCCAGGTGGGTTTGGCCATGGTAGGCCAGCGTCAAAGTCGTCGCCCCAAAATTCCCTTATGGTCTTCAAGTATCTTAATTTCATTTCCTCCGTTACACTATGATTTGCCGCAGCTGCGCTTTGGGAAGCACCTATTCCTTGTGGTACTTGATCGTCTCCCTCGGCCTGTCCATTGTTCGAATCCAAGGTTGGTTCAGCGGAGTCAAGGCCACCTGCGACTGCTGGTGATGCTGTACGATCTTGTGCCGATTTGGTTCCATTCTGCGGCGACTCGTTTTCTCCTCCTTCCAAAACCCAACCAGCAACTCGTTGCTTAGCAGTAAGAGCCTCCTTTTGGATATCATCTTTCTGTGTCGCATTCGTGGTTTCCGCAACCTCCGAATGCGCCTGAGCAGAAGGACCATCCTCAGCAGGCTTTTCTGTAGTTGAAGTATTCGGCGGCCCTTCTTTATCAGCAGCAGCCCAAGGCCAGCTATATTGCATGCTTCCGCCATCCATATTCCGTATCTTGTATTAAATCTTCTGTATCAACATAGTTGGCATCAAGATCTTCGTGCCCCACTAAGGGGGGGTTAGGGAAGGATTGCGTGGATATGGAGGTATTCGGAATCGCCGCTCTCTAAGAATTCTCTATTAAATACTGCAATGGTTAATATGTAATTTCAGGACTGTATAAGATCAAACAATTCCGAGTAGCATTAAGTTCAACAAGTTTTGCGATGATCGTCATCGAAAGACGAAAATAGAACGAGAGTTGGACCTACCTGAGCAAAGTGAGATGGCTCTTTAAATTGAGACGGATCTTGTGAGAAAGAACAAAAGAATGTAAGCACAAGTCCAGGGCAATCCCATTGGCATTAAGCAAAGCAAATGGATGGAATTTCTAGTGATTCGTGATCGCATGAAGCCATCCAAGCCATGGTGGTCAGTGCTTTGCATCAATCTGTATTTAGCGTCCGCGTTTTAAGCTGGCCTGGGCTGGTGAGCAGGGGACGTTGTGTGGCGCATCTGGACTTCATCTGCAAGCAAAATTATATCTTCATCAATCCAAATCTGAACAATCGTGGTCAGTTCAGTTCACGAGTGCAAGACTGCATCATAAGTGCGAAGGGGACAATTTGTATGCAAGAAGGCCTCGTTATTGCATTCAGACTCAGCTGTTGCTATGTCGCCTTCCAATAATTCCAATCTCCACTTCTGTCCTCAATTGTATCTTCACATTGCAAGCGACGAGCTTATCAATGCTACTATTGCTATTTGACTTGTTAAACCTCGTCGCTTCCTTCAACCTTGAGATCCAACTTAGGTTTCTTTGATGGGGAAGACTCCTCGAGCTGCTCAGTGGCAGCAGCCTCCTCCAACTCCTTGACCTTTGAAACCTTCGACGGACGACCACGGCCTCGCTTCTTGATAG
Source organism: Pezicula neosporulosa (assembly GCA_009805495.1). Taxonomy (NCBI): domain Eukaryota; kingdom Fungi; phylum Ascomycota; class Leotiomycetes; order Helotiales; family Dermateaceae; genus Pezicula; species Pezicula neosporulosa. The sequence continues at coordinate 708,247 of SELE01000007.1, forward strand.
CAGGGGCGGCGTCTCCTATGAAGCAACGACGTGAGTTAAATGCACAAAAGATGAAGCGTGTAAGCGATAAATGTAACTTACCAGCACCATCGGTTGTCTTGACAGGCGTCTTCTTGATTGAAGCTTTCTTGGTCGACTGGGCTTCTCCTGTGGAACAAGAACATCAGTCAAGTGTACAGGATTTGAATTTTATGCGAGGTGATATGTGTAGGAGATAAAGTGTCTGGAAGATGAAGAATGCAGAGAATCAAGTGTAGCTTACCGGCACCATCTGCACCCTTTGTTGGGGTCTTAGGAGTCTTCACTGCACCGGCTTGACCTTCTTCTTTGAAGTAAGAACGTTAGCCAGCGTATATGAGATGATGGTAGGAGATGCGTGTGTTGATGATGTGTGGTAGGTGAAAAGTGCGGAAGATGAAGAAGGTAGAGGATGAAGTGCAACTTACCAACGTCATCGCCAGCCTTCTTTGGAGTCTGAGGACCTTGAGGAGTACCACCATTGTTCTTCTCAAACTTAGCCTTAATGCGAGTGACTAGATAGTCAATGAGTTAACAGATCGAGGAAAGGATTGCGTAGATCGAATTCAGGTATGAATGAGAACCTGTGGTTCAAGGTAAAAGAATGAGAGCAAAGGGGTTGCTTACATCTCATGCGGACCGTGGCATCCTTCTCAGGTTCAGCTGCATTCAGAGCAACAGCAACCTCTGGCCATTTTGCGGACTTGGCAAACATGGTACCCATTGTGAAGAGCAATTGGATCTCGGCCGGTGTCAAGACGGGTGTATCTGTAAGATCAGACATGTTGATAGAAGTGGATTGATGGTAGAGTGAAAGGTTCGTTTCAATAAGATGTGGTTGCAAGGGATTGTGTTGTGTTTGTAGTTGGAGAATTGTTTGGAATTGTGAGAAGTTGTGACAATTTCTAGCTCAAATGGCCGCCGAGCCTTTGCGCACCACTGGCAACCAATTGAACCACACGGAATAGGACGGAACAATGACTATACCTCGTTTGGAAGTCAAGTGGAATTGATAGAGAGCGTGTGACTCGTTGTTTTTCATATGCTGGCTAGCACATGGCGACGAGGTTGTTTCTTGGATTTCTGAATAGCTTCATTTGTGGCTAAGAAGTCTTTCATGGCTTTCCTGTTTCAATAGAATCTACTATCTGGATAGATCTTGCTACACTTCAATCATTATGCTTCTGGATTTGCTTCTTTAGTTCTTGTTTGTGATACCTGTATTTTCTTACTCCACATCTTGAGATGTTGACCAGGAGATCAACTGAGGTAAGCTATTTAAATCAAGCCAATTACCTGTATCAGTTCATTCATCCATATCAAGGTAGCTGCTCAAATTGAGTGAGCTGCTCGAATGCGAAACCCAAGTTCCTGGGAATTATGTAGACACGAACAGTACGGCCTTCATCATAGGGGAATGGCATGCCCAGATCGGGAGAGGCTTCCACAATACCAGAGAGAGGCTCCCAGATCGAGTGGCCTAGATACTGTAAAGGGACTGAGCAGTTCAAGTTATGCTACTTGGTGACAGGAGAATCTATGCCGGGAAAATGAAGGGATCCAGGGCGCATTTGAAAAAGTAAAAGAGACTGTCAGCTGCAATAGTATTGCTACTCGATATTACATTGCCATTGTCACTTCCTTCGCAAGGGACAAAAGAACAAGCTAAGCAAGTTGTAGAGTTATGAATTTGAGTAGAAACCCTGCGCATTCTGTTACAAGTCACTCTGGGAGTCAAGAGAATGACCATAGTATTGTTCCTATCCAGGTTGCGAACGAGATGTTGATGGTCCTGCGTAAAGTGCTTCCTGCTATTCTATACATTACCCGCGCACTCTCCTCCGTTATATCAACAGTCGCGTTCGAGAACTTCCATCTGTTGAACCATACATGCTCTTGTTCGAAGAATGCCTAGCAAAGCGTAGAGAACTTGGAAAACTTGGAGGAGGGTCATTGAGAAGAGGACTCGGTGAGGACGGTTGAGAAGAGTATGAGGCTCCAGAAGCAGACATAGATCGCCGGAGGAGAGAACATAATATGCATGCACTGAGTTAGATAGCTTCGAAAGATGGAGAGTGGGATAGTTTCTGGAAACATACATGACTGATCCAGCAAAGTATATTCTTTTCGATCATGCTTATACATCGCTCGAGTTAGCACATTGCGGAAGGGAAATCTCGAAGGTAACACCTGATTGCTGTGGCATGTATTTCGAATTGTACCTTTAAATGGCAACTTACTACAGATGCATATACAATGGGATTTGAGCTGACCATAGGCAAAAGACACAAAGACAATGGGCGGAAAAAGTTTCGATGGATGAGATCATGGTGTGGTGTTGTACAAGCAGTTACATGGCTGGGGCATGTTAATATTCTGCTGCACATAATGATGAATGTAGAAATGGAATTGGTAGGCAGATAAGTACCCCTTCTACAACAGACACGGTTTTTCTTGAAAGGACAAAAATGATAAGATGCAAACAAAGGGACGAATTGAATGGATAGTTTTTAACAGATGCAATGTCCCTTTTGTCGAAAGTAGTTGCATTAATCACAAATTCAAAATTACCCGACGCCGCTAGTCTCCCCTTTTAAACCGCTAAGCTATTTTAATAAGATGGGTTTTCATCACTGCATCAACCGCCGCCATCACTGCCAGCAGAAAGTGAGAGTGCTAACGCCCCCTTTTGAACCGCTAAGCTGTCCTAATTAAATCGGTTTTCAGTGCCGCATTAACCGCCGCAGTCACCGCCAACGGAAAGTCACAACGCTAACGCCCCCTTTTTGGCGCGCTTATTTATCCTAATCAGGTAGTCTTTGACCTCAGCTTCGTCTTTACTTAAGAGCAACGTTTGTTATTCAAATCACGTCTGTCATCAAAGTGTGGTTAAGAGAAGAGCCCAAGGAAAAATCGTTGTATTGATTTGAGTGTATCAGACTACTACTTTGATGCTTATGCGTAATTCAAAGTTCCTTGATCAGATCTCTTACTCAGAGTCCTCATTCTTGATAACAGGCTCGACCTTCGTCTTCTTGGAAGGCGTCTGTGCGAGATCATCAGTGTCATCGCCGCCGTTCTTTCCGCGCTTCTTTCCTATAGCTTTCTGTCCACCCTTCTTTCCCTTGGCACTACCTGGCTCACCTGTATACTGATATTAGCCATTTGTATGTGTGATAGGAAATTGAGGCATGCTTACCAGTATCAGAAGGACCAGCTGCACTACTAGCAGCGGTCTCGAACTCGATGCTTCCAAATTTCTCCTCAAACTTTTGCTTGACCCGGCCCCAGCGCTGCGAATATTACGTTAGTAGTGCTTCTTTGTGATTTAATAGTAAAGATTGGTAGTCGACGACTCTTATTCTTTCGGCATGTGTTTATCGTGACCTAGGAATCTTGAGGCTTACTTTGCAGAGAGTAGGCGGCTTCTCAGGGTTGGCCTCATTAATGGCACGACCAATTTCAGCCCAACCGATGGAAGCTGTGCCGTTCTTCACCAACATTGCGTAGACCAAATGAAGCTCAGACTCGCTGAGAGTCAAGTTGTTGGCATCGGCCGCGGTCTTGGTAGCCTTAGAAGACATCTTGAGCTTATCTTGTTAGCTACGCCATGAAGTGTTGTCGGTTGGAAGGATAAAGGATGTGTGATGATGTGCAAGAATCAGGGGAAACGCTTACTTTTATGTTTCTTTTGTTACAAAGTGTGTGTTCAAGGAAGGATGTTGTATGATTTTGGGAAGAAAATCGAGAGATGTTGTTGGTGTTGAAGAAAGAAGTTGGAATCGCAGAGCAGAAGGCTGGTTTTAAGCTATCAGAAGCACAGACCGGCCTGCGTCAGGTGAGAGAGGGGGCCAACAATAGGTGACAGTAAATTCCCACGAACAATAAACTTATTCTATCAAAGACAAGAATACCACGACGTCAAAAAATTTAATTCGCGCCTTGCATACGTCTTGAATGACATCACTTTTTACTCTTCTTGATGCCCTACCTCTACAATAATCAATAATTGGCTTTTGTCTTACAAAGTTCCTGATCTTTCCACTTCCTCCAACCTTTATGTGGTTCCTCGCTACGTGGAAGCAGACCAAATTCGCTTAGACGAGGGGGACTAGCGCCGTCGCTTCGCAGAACAATTAACTTGCGATGGTGAGCGCAATAACCAAGAGAGAAATTCCAAATGACACACTCCAAACCATCCTCTCAGTACTACAAAATATTCTCTCCATCGTATCTATCGTGTCTGCCGTGTCTGCCGTATCCGCTAGACTAAGGGGTGTATTCTCTTAATGGGTCACGTTGAAGTGAACTGCTTTATCCTTCTTCTTTCTCCTCATTTCTAATACCTGCCTTGAGATGAGACATCTCAGAAGTAAAACTACACCTTTAGCTATTTTCACCATCATAAGGGACCAAGAAATGGACCTGGGCTCTTTGTGAGCTCACCATTGTACCAGCCACGAAGCGATTTTTCGAAGAACCACTCCAAAACAGAATGCGTGCAACATGCGCCCAGCATTGATGTTGCGGAGGGTATGCGAATATCAAAAACATCCTCGAAGTACCACGGACCGATATCAATGTACTTGGATGCCAGCGAGGTAAGTACGTTTCAGAACTCGAGTATCCACGAGTAGTTTCACTTCTAACAGTGGCGATATACATTCTTCTACCTTTCTTCCAAGACCAACCGAAGAAGCCTCCGAACTACATCCATACCGCTAGCTATATTCCAAGCCACATGAACTTTTTGCCTTTCAAATACCTATTATCGAAGATCGTGAAATCAATTCCAAGGATACAAAGAGAGAGGCGAACACACACGCGCTCGCGCGCAAATTCATGGTGTATTCCCGAATTTCGTTAACTAGAATAAATCTCGGGTCGACCTCAACGATGTCTTTGTCTAATTGAGAAGTTGAAAGAGCTACCAGATCAAAACTAGTTCGCAATTACTACCGCACAAGAGAATAAGACTACTCAACACATCCAGCTTCTTGAATCTCCCTCTCCTTCTCAAAATAGCGATTACTGTTCACAAGAAGCATACTGAGGAGGATATCAAAATCAATGGTTAAAAGTGCATGGGTGCCAAGTCGATTAGGTGGAACGTGGAAAGATAAACTAGATGCTTCGACACTTGAGCTATTAAAAGCGCCAAAAATGTTGCATCTTACCATATAATTTCAATTTCGTTACCATGCTTGATCGTCTGGAGATTCTGTCGTATAAACCGGGCACTCGTATCATTCGACAACATGCTGATAAAGGAACCACTCGACGTTGGAGAACAACAAGTTGCAAAAACTCTCTTTCGCAGAGCACTCTAAATTATAGCCAGATGTGAATCAATAGTAGGTTGAAGAATCATACCAGGATATTCCAGCTCTCAAGGAAAATATAAAACTACCACCAGCTACCAGCCGCTCTCCTCAAACAGTCCGCGGAGAATATCAGTTCACATCTACCACAGAAACTCTCACCGAGATCAAAGCAAAGTTCCACAACTCTCAGCCAACAATCAGCTCATCAAAACATTTGGCAATACTGCTCCTAACATGTCATCACCAGTTTCATCATGAGGAAATTGGATATGCTGCAAAAAGAGATACCACGATGATGTAGCATCTGATTTCCAAGGCGTGAGTTGATACCCTGTTATCTAGGCTTCAAAATTTTCATTTGAAAAAGAAGAGATGCTAATATCTTCCCAAAATCAGGATAACTCCGAGACTTCTCAGCATTGTGAGAATTGTGACTACGAGGTCTGCACAGATTGCGCAATACATGACAGGAGCACTTCAGCTCCCAATGATAGCAGAAAACTAGAAACTAAGGAAAAGAAGCCGTGAGTCTTTTGGTAAGAAAGAGACTGTCTTCTGTTTTGTGGATCTCCTTTGTGTTTGTTAGTTTTGAGGTTATCTATTCTCAGATGATATTTAGAAAACAATACAACAAACAAACCTTAAAGCACTACCAAACCATTGCATTTTCTTTGATACATACATTTGCATAATACTCCTACATAGAACCTGTGATTTAGCCAGAAGAATATAAGTCTACTTCCACACCGCCACTTCTCGCTTAGGTAATATTATGAAGGAAGAATTTTCACTTCAACAAACAACACAATTATAGCCCTCATAGCTCAATGGTAGAGCGCGTCACTAGTAATGACGAGGTTGCCAGTTCGATTCTGTCTGAGGGCAAAAGATAATTTCTCTTTTTGATGTGTTTTTTTGTTGCATTCGAAGGCGGTACGTACGTGGATTGGATCCAATGCTGTACATACACTCAGCTTCTTTCTTTTCCTCTACTTTTTGATTCTCTTTTGTTTTATTTTCAATTTAATGGAAAACAGAAACTCCAAATACTGAAGAGCACACTTACTTACTTTCCTTTTGTAGTTCTCTTGTAGCAAAAGCGAGGTGGTGTGGGAGTGGAACTGTAGTCTCCTCGCTTAGCTTCTCCGCATTTCATGTCAAACAGGTGCATGCGAAGCGACTTGACTTCCAAAAACTGACGTGTAAAACAAAAAAGACATACGAAAGTCTTAGCACGTGTTAATCAATTTCAATACACAGATTGACCGATTTTCTTAATTAAGACATTAAGCTGCCTGCGACGTTACACCCACGTTCATTAGAATACACACAACCACAAACCCACCAAACCATCTTTAAAACAACAATTCTTCTTGCTACCCCATCTCCACAAACAATCCAAATATCCTAAGAGTCGCTACAGAAAGCTTGAAGTGACGCACCTATCGAGAAAATCATCTGAATCTGAGACTTACATATAGCATACGAATAAGAAGAACCTTAAAAGTATTGCAACATCTTCTCGTAGCGAAAAAGGTGCACGGATCGTTGCGAAAATTGATTGGATCAGAATGATCCATTTTGGCACTCTACAACTCCGTACATGTAGCTGATTCTGAAATTTCTCGCAAGAAGCCGTGCCAGCTATGCAAGTCAGATCTCTGAACCCCTAAAACACTAAGCTCGGCCCGCATACTCTAAGCATCGTAAGCATCAGATGTTTGAGGTCTGTGCGACCATACGTTCTTACTGTAGGGCTCGAGGTTCTACTTACAACACCAGTGAGCACTCACGGCAGTGTCAAGCAAAGATGACAGGTCCACTGGAAGGCAGTTCCAGTGATTCAGATGCAACACATGGCCAGCGCGTTACTTCCATACGTCCGCCGAGAGAGATTTATTACCAGGTCTTGCGAACTTATGATGCAGACATGTCCATCCGATATAAGAAAATGAAATCTCCTCTCATTCCTCTTTGAGAGTTCCAAAAAGTACATAAGTAAACCATATACCTCTTTTAATAATTTCAGGAATAATGTCTACATCTGGTGCATCTGCTCGATACACGCAGGGGAGATATACTCAACGTCTCGATAACGATATAATCATGTCAGAAAAGAAAGCTATCCCTCAGGCTAGGGGCGGCCTTAGATTCACTGCTCTCCTTCCTTTCGTATTGATGGTCGTTTCATTTATCCTCACACTCTTGGCTACACTCTCAGGAACCAAAATTGGTATGATGGAAAATTGTCACGTCATGACTGTAAGTAGATGGAGCTTCTGATATACATAGGATCTTTACTGACAATCCCAGCTCAACACCACATCCTTGGGACAAAATCTTGTAGAATTCAAACCGGCAACTTCAAAACGAGATATGGAAAATCTGCTTGACGAACGAGATCCTTCCCTCCTCAATCCCTTTGCTGCTGCAACAGCTTCTACAACAGCCAGTGGAACAGCAGCTACTGCTACATCCACAGCGACAGGTCCCTTCGCTGCAATTGGTAGTGTCTTCAGCGGGCTGGTGAATAACATCACTGCTAGTATCGATGGGGATCTCACGAATGCTGAAGCGGCGCTGGTCGCTGCTGTGACGAAGGACCTCGGCGTTGCTGAGTATTATACATTCCACATGAGTTCCCTTTGCAAAGGCAATCTCTCCAGCCCCAGCGACCCCAATGCTCAATTCCAACCCACGAGCTGCGAGAGCTATACAAATGCATCATCTGGTAAGCCAACTTCCATGTGCTTTATGTCAGTTTATTGACTTTCCACAGGTCTATCCAACCTCACATCGGGTATCCCAAGTTCGTTGAAGGTAGCCACGACAAATATCACAGTACCTGCTTTGTCCGAATTATCCAACAGCGGCTCCTTTCTCGAAGGTGCGAGCAAGCTTTTAGCGAACGCAGTTTTCGCTTTTTTCATCTTGAGCCTTATCGGAAGCGGTAGCACACTCATTCTCTCGTTCTTTAGCATATTCCTCCGAGGGAACAGATTCATTGTCTACGGAAACATACTCTCCTCGACGCTAGCCTTCATCTTCCAACTTGCAGCATCAATTAGTGTGACAGTAATTGCAGCTGGCACTAGTACTATTGTCAATTCCTTTGGAAGTACTGTTGGTCTATCGTCAAGCATGGGAATGAGATTCCAGGCTCTCATCTGGGTCAGTTTCGTCCTCATCCTCATAGCTCAAGAATATTGGTTGGCGATCTGGTTTGTGGAATTCCGCAGGAGATCTTATAAAGCTAGAAGCCGCACGCCAAACGAGATTGGCAATTGGCTTGGCATTCTGAAGGAGGTCTTGAGTGACTTGCGCTTGAAGGAGGAGGAACCCGCTTCTTGGAGTTCTCGGTTGGAGATTGGTCAACCACAACCGATCAGAACTCGAAGTTATGCGATGATATAAAATTGCTCATGACCCTTTGCTACTGGCAATTGCCTTTGTACATCACCTGCGTAGAATATTACTTGAAAAGCATCTGAGAAATCTCTAGAGCTTGTGTCTCCTGTTAAAGACCCTCTATTTTATATTAGTCTTCGAGTCAATTCATCCACGTGATTCTCATTTTTATGCTCCATCAGTAAGCAGAGCAGTTCAGAGCGGAAATTGACGGTCAGAAGAACTCGTGAGAGTATTGGTTCGGAGAGAACCCCTCAAAATGTTGGATATGATATCACGGTATGAATATCTTTGTTGACACTTGGACCACAAGGATCGTGCACAATATTTGTCGAGTTAACCAAGGATTTGTAGCCAATCACCTCAATACATATTGTTTTGACGACACGTAGATCATTCATAAACGAGCGAAGTACTTGATCCATGTCCACTCGACGAATATTTCTATGGCAGGATGTCTCGAAGAAAGAAGTTGATGGTGTATAGTGGGCCATCAGAAGGCGATAAATATAGTGGCAACTATGCCCCTGCTCGGCGCGACGCCTATTATTAGTGGTAGTCAAAGAGCAAGCGAGGACTTCTCACTAGATCCAAAAGTACTAAGCAGTTTTTCAGGCACAACCTACAGTAGATGTTCTCCCTTTATATGCAGAAACTACTTAAGTGGCGGGCTCTGAGTTCTTTTGTTTACTGAAAGACGTCGACTCTAAAATTTAGAAAAATGTGCACCGTAAACCTTAAAAGGAGTTTAAGACTAAGTTGGTGCAGTAATGAACGAGGGTAAATTTGAGATGCTGGTTGATGCCTTTACTTGAAGCATCTTCATATTTTTTGTTGGCTCAGCAGGTATGTCTTATATTGAAAATATATCCGATGGTACCTTTGAACTAACCTTAAGTGAAATAATAAGGCCTTCACTATTGAAACGAGACAGTAAGCCTCTTATGTTATTATATTTCCACTGACACAGATCTTACCAAGGGAAATGTTCGGCAGTCTTACGATACTTCTTGTGTCATGATTGGTGGTTAACTAAGTCATATGAGCTTGCCTTCCATGCTACAGTAAAGCAATCGAGAAACGTTTTAACCACGCATTCACGTCGCTATCTAGTATATCAAGATCAATATATCCAAGCATACTTAGTAAAAACTCGGGGGTTCTGTATGTACAGAGCGAAAGGAAATATAATAACGACCAGCTCAACGGTAAGCATGAGGAAAGAGGTATATCGACCACTTGGAGCAATTATAAGGCAAACCCGACAGAAATAGATTAGATTAATGTATCACAGAGCATTGATAGTTCTCAGCCTACATGTACAAGGCGAGGGGACAGCGATGAGAATGAAGATTAGCCTCCATGCAAGAATTTCGATCCAACTGCGGAAACCGATGATCAATAAAGTCTAACAAGAGACTTAGCCTGCCCTTTTTGTAATCCTGCATCGAGCGGAAGAGACCAGTGATATCGCTACACAACTTGAAGAGTTTCTCATCCTCGCACTATATCTCATGTGTAATGGTGTTTTCCCCTGCGTCAATAAATTACTATGCACTTGCGCTCATCAGCCGTATAGCAAGTAGAGTCCGATGCTATTCATAATCCGACTTTCGAATCATTCGAGTGCCAGCATCATATGCGCAATTCTTGGACATCTCTCCCATGTAAATCCCCATGTTTCTCGCAGATACTGAATGCAGACGAGCTGAGACTCCGATATTTGAATAGCAGTACAACTTGGACTCCATCTTAGCGTTCTGCTTTTGGAACATCTGCAATAAGCCAGGCTATAAGCACACACTGCAAGGGCTCACGGGACGCTATCCCACTTAGAAAAAAAAAGACCGCCATCGCGATCCTACGGCTGCACAGCACTTGTCGGCCAGCCTTCCGGGCAAGAACAATAACACGCCCTCTAAAGCTGATAAATACGCGACATATGAAGATCAATACTCTAGACTGTTCGCACGGTGTTCGGGTGCCGGAGATAATTTTAAGCTTGGGAAAATGAGATTATCGATAGCGCTCGTCGGCCCACATCACACTACTTCTCCCATGTTCATAGAGGATAATAACTTGCGTCATATACATCGCGATATGCAACAGAAAGAAGTGCGGCGTGAGGGCTGAAAGGGAAAGATTCGGTAGGATTTGGTGGGTGTAAGGTATGTGCTCAGCCCAGAGCTAGTGAAGGTAGGCTTGGTGACAGGTCAGCTGAAAAGTTTCTCGGGGGCTTGGAGAACCGGGAAGTGCTATATGATAGCGCTTTTATTGCTGAAAGAGTCATGTCTGAGGCGTGGAATGTAGGATGAGGAGGACGAAGAGACACCTCCTGCACTTCGAGGTTTCCTGTCTTATGTCAGAAGGATCCAAAATGGGAGTGATATGAAGAGATGAGGAAACAAAGGATGGTGAGATGTGTGAGAGCTTGGTGTTGTTGATGCGTTGTTGACGCTTGGCCGGGGGACATATCACGTGATGGTTTGGGTATGCATGCTCGCCCCATTTCGACGTTCATTGGCTCGCTTACTCTAGTTAGCCCAGCAGCTTTTCGCACACGAACTTTCTACCAAAACTTCGAAATTTCACTTCACGACTTTTCAGCAACGACCACCTCACGACAATCCACGCCCAAAGTTCATCTCAACCGCCAAGATGACCAAGATCAACTCCTGTAAGTACATAATTCGTCCCGTTGAATATCGCACTGCCACTTGTGCCTCCTCACCACTTGCGCCAAAGCTGAATCTTCAACAGCTCTTCACTCCTCGCGGAGAAAGTCCAGAAAGAGCCATTTCGATGCGCCATCCAGTGTACGCCGCACTATCATGAGTGTGCTCCGCTGAGCAAGGAGCTCCGTGAGAAGTAAATCGCCCAACTCCGCCGCAAAGTTATATCACTAACCAACTTTCAGGTACAATGTCCGCTCAATCCCCATCAGAAAAGGTTGGAAGCCTCTCTCTTCAAAGATTGAACCCAGTTATTTCTAACATAACCCTCAGATGATGAAGTCACGATTGTCCGCGGTTCAAACAAGGGTCGTGAGGGAAAGGTCACTTCTGTCTACCGTTTGAAGTACATCATCCACATCGAGCGTGTCGTCAAGGAGAAGTCCAACGGCCAATCCGTCAACCTGGGCATTCACCCATCTAAGGTCGTCATCACCAAGCTAAAGCTTGACAAGGATCGCGAGAGCATTCTGGAGCGCATCAAGGCTGGTCGTGAGATCAAGGAGAAGCTCAAGAGCAAGGCATAAATTCGAAAAGTTTGGGATGTGTAATGGATCATACCTGGGGGGGCATGGCGTTTTGTGTTCTTCTGGCATTTCACACAGATGATTGAGCAGGCTAGCTAGTCTACGGGCTGCTGGCTACGTGTCCTAGGCATAGGTCAATGAAAAATCAAAGGCCATTTCACATCCTCCGTGCTTGCACGTCTGGTCCCTGTGAAATGCTCCTTGGGAGGTCCTCCCGAAGCAAAAAGCGTGACGTACTGCGTCATGCTTTATGTTGCTATACTCTGCTTTGGGAGGATTGTCCTCCACTAACCGTTTAGGTTCCCTCACGAGGCTCAAGTTCACCGAGCATGTTTGGGAAGTGACCACCACCGCCATTTTATCTCCGCGTTGACCTCCTTTTTTGGATATTATCAAGTCTTCGAGGTATACGTATGGCGGACAAGGAACACAGGGTCGACTCAAATTAGAGGAAACCCTCTCGCCTGCAGACTGTCCTCTAGATCTTGATCAATTAGGAAGAGAGTTTGATGGTGAGGGACATAATATTCCATTCTTCCATTTGCAGTGCTTTCCAGCTGCTTATTCTATAATGTTATGTTCTGTCCAATGAATTATGCCTATTATTCTAATAATCCTATTTTCAATCTTCTATAGTTCCGGTGCCCATTGATAAACCACGAAAGATTTTTTTATTTCCCTCCACACCTTTTCTGAGAGTTTATCGATTTTGCTTTTTGTTGGGTTACACAAGAACTGAGAACTAACATGTGGTAAGGCTTTTACATATTCCGAGCGCAGCCATCAGAGTCTTCGTATCATTACGAATACCTTCCCAGCTGAATCACACTAGGTCGTGGAGAAAGATAGCTCGTGAATGGTGATAATATGCCGAGGTGCAGACCTTGGTGCTACCAATTCCCGTCCGATATCCAAATGCAGCGGTCTGATTGCCACAATTTTGCTCGTCTGAATAATCAAATGCTTCGAAGCCTACACATTACTTGGAATATATGATACGAAACGTTCGCAAGGTGGTAGCAAGTGGCTACATCTGTGCCATGTAGTACAATATTCGTTTGTAAGCCGTTGTCTTAATTTGTCCATTTCCCGTCACTCGGGGAGGCCGCGGCCTAGTCTTTAACCTTATCCTTACATACGTCCTCTGATCTCTTTGACGTCAATGGCGATGTCCCGACTCGTCAGGAACACAAACATGCGAAAGAGGAATTATGTCCGTCAGAAGAAACCATCCTTTCTTCAGCTTTGTTTTCTTCCTCCTTCAATTGGTTCCAAGTTGAAAGACGAATAAGAATTCCGCCGAGTCTAAGCTTCAAGCTTCTCCAAGTGCTGGTGCTAAATACGCAATAAATGTACATGGCTCCCGAACGGAAACGGTTGTGCTGATCATCCATCATTCTGGGAGAAATCTCAAAAGCAAATCTTGAACGGGGAGTAGATCTCCCGCAATGAGGACTCGGGAAGCTCTTCAACCTACTTTGTTATGTGGGTCTCCCTCGGTATCTTTCCTAGATCCAAAGGTACTCCTCACTTTCCTCACTTTTGGATCTTGTGGAGGTTTGTATAGCATGGGAAATGAAGAGTATATATATACCCATCGTTCAACATGTTGTTTCTTACGCAGTATCAAGACAAACGCAAGCACATCCAATTCACTCCCTAATCTACCAAAATGATTTCCATCAAAACTGTAGCAGCACTTGCTGCCTTCTCTATTCATTGCGCCTCAGCTTTCCCTTCTATTGCGCTCGAAGCAGCCTCTATAGCAGCTCGAGATGCAGAACTATCAAAACAAGCAAAGGCCGCACACGAGAAACGTGTAAACGGCATCTTGCCAGGCTTTAACGCTGCAGCACAACTCGTCGACGTCTCTGGAGCGCACGCCTTCACTCCACCAGACATCAAGGGCGGTGACTTACGAGGACCTTGTCCGGGTCTCAACGCTTTAGCGAATCACAATTACCTTCCCCATAATGGTTTCGCAACAATCCCTCAATTTGTGCAAGCCACTAACGAAGTTTTCGGAATGGGATTGGATCTCGGGACTGTTCTTGCTGTGTATGGGACCGTTATGGATGGTAATCCACTATCCCTAAATCCAGGCTGGTCAATCGGAGGACCACCCCAAGACCCCAGCGAACAGAACCTTCTCGGTAATCTCCTCGGTCTCCTGGGAGTACCAGATGGTATCTCAGGGTCACACAACAAATACGAGACGGATACATCACCCACACGCGGTGACCTTTATGTATTCGGCAATGACTATGAGCTGCAAATCAACCAATTCCAAGCCCTCTTTGACCTCCAACCCGACCCCGCAACAGCAAACTATAACCTAGAAGTACTAGCACAAGAACGCAAGATCACATTCGAGCGCTCGGTAGCCAATAATCCTCATTTCTTCTATGGACCATTCACAGGAATGGCAGTATCACAAGCAGCACATACATTCATCTACCGCTTCATGTCAAACAAATCAGCCGAGAACCCAGAAGGAATCTTGAATCAAGATGTTCTGAAGTCTTTCTTCGCTATCGAGGGAGAAAGTGGGAACTTTACTCATAAGGCTGGGTATGAGAGGATACCTGAGAACTGGTACAAACGCGCTATTGGTGATGAATATACCATTCCATTTTTAGTAACCGATATACTTTACTTGTAAGATTTTCTTCCTTCTCATCACATCAAGCTTGAACCCAAACAAAGCTCAACAACTACTAACCTTATACAACAGTGCCTCGCAATATCCAAATACCCTATCAGTAGGCGGTAATACTGGCACAGTAAACTCCTACACACCACTCGACCTCTCCAATTTAACCCACGGTGTATTCTCAATTACGAATCTTCTTCAAGGCAATAATCTCGCCTGTTTCGTCTACCAAGCTGCATCGCTTACTGCACCTGATTTTTTGAAGGGAATTTATGCTGATATTACGAAACCGCTGGCTATGTTGAATACGGCTATTGGTAATGCGTTGGCTGGGTTGAGTTGCCCTACTTTGGCGGCTATTGATGCGAATCAGTTTGGGAAGTATCCGGGTTATGCAACACAATTGTAAGATGGTCTACTGAATGGAACCGATGGAAATTTGGAAGGAGTTGGGTTTTTGTATTGATATCAGATTAGATTTAGGGTGTTGTCTAGCTTGAGTAGATATCTAATAATGTTTATCGATGGAAATGGGTCTCTTAATTTACTTAATTAACTAATCTTCTTTCTCCAGACAGCATGTAGATATCTAAGACCACTTGTAGAACTATATTCCTTTACTCACTCCCTTTATACCTAGCATTGAATATTTTTATAATTCTTTAGAGCGACTTACAACGAGCTACAAAAACCTTCTACTCTATGTCTTTACACCAATTTGCTTCTTTCATTCATTTTTTTTTTTTCCAATCTTAGAGTAGAGCGAACCCACAAAACAAAGGTATTCAACTACTCTAATATATATATATATATATATATAAACTTAACCTACCAAGGCCATAATATCCTCTCCAATCGCTTAACTCAACAAAGTGATTAACAGAGAGAAAAGGTGAGAACAGAAAGGGCGTCTATCAACAAAGCTTTAGCTTGGAATATTCCATCGTCGAGGCACAACAACTCCCAATTACTGATAATTTATCACCATAAGAGTTTTAAACACTATATTTTCCTATATCCTATACCCTACGTACAAGCTTTACGTTAAATAACCGAATCAAATGAGTCTAAAGTAACTTACTCAACACCCAAGTAACCGGTATTTCAGGACTCTAGAGATAAAATCGCAACTGCAGTGTATGCAAGATTTCTCACTCTCCAAAACTTCACATCTATATTTATCAAGCATCACCCCTCTTTCCAAGCGACAAACAACAACAACCAAGTAATATAAAATCAACCAACCTAATGCAACAGCCTCTCCCGCATCTGATGTAAGCGCTACCTACTTACCAACTACTAGTACAGTACCATCCACCTCAAATATAACTATAACTACGACACGAACCCCCGCAGCCATAAAATCTAGCAGCAGAAATCATCAATTCCCAGACTTATAATCAATCCGTAAGAAAGAACAAAAGAACAGAAGACCAAAACCAAAATCAAAATGTCACTCTATCCCACCCTCACCACCAAAACCTACCACCAAAAACCCTACCCAGCAATCGACCCCAACCAGCCCTCGCTCAACACAACAAGAAAAGTCGTACTCATAACAGGCGGCGGCTCAGGTCTAGGACCACACATAGCAGAATCCTACATCCAAAGCGGAAGCACCACACTCTCACTACTCGGCCGTACAGAATCCACACTCACCACAACGAAGACCAATCTAATGACAAAATACCCCGGGATTCGAATCCTGACTCTCGTAGCAGATATAAGCGATGCGGAATCCACGAATATGGCATTTCAGAAGACGAAAGAAGCGTTTGGTCCGATTGATATCTTTATTGCTAATGCTGCTTATGCTCCGAGGTTGGAGACCATCAGGGATTCAGAAGTTGGTGATTGGGCTAAGGGTCTTACTACTAATGTTGTTGGGAGTTTCATTACTGCTCAGGCTTTTTTGAAAACTTGTTCTTCTGATCCAGGTGAATATATATATATATCATTCATTATTTTCTTACTTTTGAAAGCATATATTATAACTCTCACTTCCTCTTACACTTCAAGAAGAAGAAGAAGAAGAATAAAATACCATACTAATTCATAGATCTAGTCCTCATCTACGTAGCAGCAGCACTCTCCCACCTCCCAGGCATGGCAACCTTCTCCGGCTACACCGTCTCCAAAGCCTCCCAACTAAAATTCTATGAGTGTTTCCAAGCCGAGAATCCAGATGTCAGAGTCATGATTGTGCATCCTGGTGTTCTGAAGACTGATGTCTCGTTGAGGATGGTGGGCGAGGAGTTTGCTTTTGATGATGATTTCGAGTTGCCTGGAAGGTTCATGGTTTGGGCTGCTAGGTAAGTTCTCATTCAAGTTCTCTTATGAGTAAAACTTACCAGGCTGTCTCCTCTTGGGGCAATTTACTCCGTTCATTGTTTTTTTATCGTACCTAAGTTACTTCTCATATCATTTAGGACTAATAAACTGATTCCGGGTTTTTGAATATAGTAAAGAAGCGGCGTTTTTGAAAGGGAGGTTTCTTTGGGCGAATTGGGATGTGGAAGAGTTGATCGAGATGAAGGAGAAGATTGTTGGCGATAAACTGACAGTTGGGTTGTTGGGATGGCCATCGTGAGATAACTCCGGTAACTAAGTAGGTTGGATTTAGTAACTGAGATGAATTGAACCGCACCTTGTCATGGATAACTTACATGATCCGGGCATCTGATTCAAGCATTACAAACCTACCAAGTGCCAACAAAAAGCTCGCATCTCCACCTTCCCTTCCCACATACTCAAAACCCGCATCAAGCTCTTTTAGTCTATTTTACCTTCTCACTTCAACTATAGGTAATCATCTCCTCCACGCCCAACTCCTAAAACCAAACTACATTCTCTCTCATACCAACCTTTTCAGTCCCTCACTTCCACCGATCCTCCAACCAAGCCCCTCCATCTTAGTAACTGGTCATACCAGCAATAAAATCCAAGGGGAAAAAAGGTTCCATAAAGCCGCCAAGTAAAACTAATTATCATCAACTAAAGACGATCAAAATCTCACCTCTAGACTCTTTACAGGAATCCTACTCTAGCGATTTTCTAACTTCTCACAAATCCAACGTGCTTGAAGACCTTGAGACCATGCTACTAAAATCAGGAATCTTTGATATAGGAAGGAAGCAGTGATAATATTACTAAGAAATTTAGAAGAAGCTAGTTCAAGGTTTTGCCAGATTGCCGTCTTCTAATGGGAGAAAGTAGGTTTGATAGATTGGTTGGCTGATTGACGGTATGAGTCGATTTGAAATGGCTCATGAAAATTAGGTCCTTAAAGGTATGACTGATCAACCTAGAGGAGTTGCTTTAATGTCAATGCTGTAGTAATATGTAGTCCAATTCGTAGTACAAGACAATACCGCAAGAGTAGCCTCGTTAAACTTTCAAAGGCCTGAACCAAGTCTTCTAAATTTAACAACTTGACAGCTTAAAGGCGACATAGAACACCGGCGAGCTCTTCTTGAGGAAACGATGCTTATCTTACATTTTATATATAGCCATGATCACTGTCTGTTTAAAGGGTTGAAGATTTCAATTTTATCTTGGCGCTTTACCTAGGTACACGCTAAGTGAGCATCCCTCCCTCTACTAACTGTTGCAAGCAGATTGATAACAACACTTCTACACTACCTCGAGATAGGTCCTCATCCTAGCATACTGGTCTCTCAGATCTAGCTCACGGAGTTGATCAAACTCATCTCGGTACTATAGGTGAGCCCAGGTCTCTCTTCTCTTTTGCTCTGTCTAACCACAATTACTTAATACCTAATTAGCATTCAGTTGCTCCAAAAGAGCAATTCAGGTTATAAAAGCATCGGATGTGACAAAAATATCCTCTCATGCTTTTAAAGAAATTAACAAACTACCATAAAAGCACCAAAGGGAGTCTGTTTACTGCGCCCTCCAAACCTGCCACTCCGTTCATCCTTTCCCTCAAATCAAAATCTGACAATTGATGAACAAAACATTGGGGGCAAAAAGACAAGAAACGCCAAAGACCAAACCCATTTCCATTCTTCTTGTCGGTCCATTTCCCATTTCTCTCAGTACAAATTGCCCAAGCAGGTTCATAATCTTTATGTACAAGAGGGCATCAGCTTGCACTGATCCCTCAAAGAGACAAAACTTACACGCGCTAGATGTCAGGCCAATTGGTATTCATCTACTTCGGAGGTACGAGGACAGTGAGAAAAGAAAAATAGTCCCCGAAGCAGACCAAACCCCACCAGGTGAAAATGCAGCAAAACAAGTGCTAATGATCAATGTTCAGAGCCAGCCACGCAGCCATTCGCGATGAGAAACATCCAAGGAAACAAAAAAACGAGGCGCTCGAGTTTGAAAGGGCACAGAGGGCCCATGCATTTTACGAGCCTTTGCGCTCGTTTCTCCGATACGACACAGACAGGATTTGCTCTGTAGCAAATTGGAGAATCTAGTTCCTCCCATCGTATCGACCATTGTTCTGGTCCTCGTGTTGATGCTCATCTCCATCGTGCTGCAAAGTGACCGAGTTGAAGGCCTCAAATGGATCCAAGATTTCGGCTCCCGGCGTTGCTAGGCCCGAATCCAGTGGAACACCCTTGGGTAGAGCCGTCATGCCTCTCGTACCACTGATATCCATACTCTCGCTCTCTTTAACGTTCCTGAAGTTCACCGTGTCAATACCGCGACCTTGATTGATTTGGAATCATCGGAGGCTTCATGTGTCTGATCAGTGCCCATTGTGTGGTGCGGAAGAAGGGATGGGTTTTGACGTCGGATGCGCCTGCGCGGGCTCCGAGACGACGATTCTCATCCTTGATGAGTAGTTTTCGGACAAGAGATTTACAGAGACTATATGTGAGTTAGCGAAGAAAGGCGACTAGGGCCACTGAAATCACTAACTTTGAAACCTGAGGAGATCCAGAGTGCTCAGGAAATGGAACATCGTCCCTCAGAATATTGGCAAATGTTGCGTTCCTGTTCTTGCCCTTGAATGGTGTTGTGCCGAACAACATCTCATAGACCAATATTCCAAGCGTCCACCAATCCACGGCACTTGTATGCCCACACCCTTTGATAACCTCCGGCGCAATGTATTCCTCGGTTCCCACAAATGAATTGGTCCGGAAATTGTTTATGCAAGACTTCGTATCAATTGTAGGTAGTGAATTGGTGTTTGTGCCGTTCCTACCGACGATCATAGTGGGCTTTCCGCCAGGGTCGGACTGCTTGCTGAGATCAAAGTCCGATAACATAATATGACCAGATTGATGGAGCAAAATATCTGCTACAATTAGTAAAGATCTTATGTTAAGGGAAGAGAAAAACGTGCTTTCGGGTTTCAAATCTCTGTATATAAATCCCATCAGATGAAGATATTCCAAAGCTGCTGTCACCTCAGCCGCGTAGAACCTCGCATCGTCTTCCGGTATGCATTTCCCTGGGCGGGTTTGTAATGCTCTAAAAAACTCTCCACCACTACAGTACTCCATGCAGAGGTATAGATTGTCCTCCGACTGGAAAGAATGATATAAAGTAACGATGAACGGGTGGTTGCTGGTGGCTAGGATTTCTTGCTCTGCTAGTGCCCGCTTGATCTTGTTACGCTTGATCATCTCCTTTTTACTCAATACTATCACCACGTTAGCCAGGAGTTCATAGTTAGTTCATGCACAAAATACACACCCTTCATTGCATAGAGCCTGCTACTCTTCTTTTCCCGCACCAGATACACACCTTCCCCACATCTCCCTTACCAATCAACTTGATCTTGTCAAAACTTCCTGGGCCAACCTCAACATTTCTTACTTTTATGGAATTTGAGCTATACGTCCTCCTGAAAGCAACCGCATTCCGTAGATTGGGGGGCTGCAAGGCTCCAAGTCCATCGGTTCCTGGCACCCCAAGCGCGTCACCATTAGAAGCAGATTTCTCTTGGTCAATCAAGGCCAGCATACTTGTGCTGTTGTTATGTGCCATGATCATTGGGTCCTTGCCAAGTTCGGCTGTCGCTGGCCTTTCCCCACTTCCTTTACTTTTCGAGAACAAGCCTTGCGCGTTGGGAGCACTGGCAACTCTCCTGAGCTTTCGTGCAAGCTCTTCCTTCCCAGCAGTGGTAGCCTGATCATTTGCTCCTGAAACCCCATCGACTTTAAATGTTGGCGTATCAGGTGGGCTTGGAGGGACCGATCCTTCGTTGTGATGTCGTAATGCAGGAGGCCCTTGATGTGCAAAGTATGGGTTTGCGTGTGCTGTAGGACTAACACCATCATCTAATGGATTTCCTTCGCTTGCCACCGTCGTTGAGCGATTTCGGTTCACGCCCGGAAAGAATTTGGATTGTCGGAATGAGCTCTTGCTCTCCGACTTGAGAGAGCCATCCTTCTCGCTCTTGTCCCCAATACTACTTATGCGAAAGAAGTTCTTCAGCTTCTGGGGGAAATGGCTATTGCCATTGGAATGCTTGCTCGAGGACATTGAGATGCCGGAGAAGTTCCGCTTCTCGTTGGGTGACGAGGCCGGTGAGGAACTGTGAAAGACGGTAGTCGTCATCGAGGTCGAGCAGCAGCCTTTACGAGAGCTGCTTCCCGTCGTCGATAGGCTTTCGACTTTGGAGGGAAAAAGGGCAAACTCGTAAAATAATAGATGAGGAAGGAGTGAATGGAACGGTTGTCCTGTCCACGTTGACGACAGACGTTGGACCGTGCCCAGCAATTGTTGCTAATCAGTAGTCGATGAGGAAGGTGGCCCCTGTAGTTTCGGAAAAGTGGCGCAGTATGATATAGGCTGCGTGTGGTTACTGAGCCATGTCGAATTGGCTGGTCATGGAGGTAAGGCTGCTTGCTGCGAGTAAACAGCAACGAGGTTGTAGTCGTGATCGTGGTCGTAGGAGGAATGAAGGTGTTGCTGTGAAGTCAGGAGTAGTGAGGACAGGAGACAAGGAGGTGCCAATGATAAGGTTGAGTGGAGGTGGAGGAGGTTTCCAGGTTGGCTGGCTCGCTGTCTGTCTGGCTGTCTGGCTGTCCTGAGAGCAGCGTAGCGCAGCGTAGCGTAGGGTACAGTAGTGCAGTGTCCCGAAGGCTTTGCTGGGCGGAAACTCGGCGCTACTCGACGAGGTTACCGTAGAACGAATCGCTAGAGTAAGCAGACAGGGCCAAACACCAGGACAACAGGAACAAGTCGCCGCGAGGAAGAGAGCGGTGACAAAGCAGCATCATCAGCATCATCCCATCATCAATCATCGTCGTCGTCAAGTCCCAATGGGGCTGGAATGCAGAACAAACGTTACAGAGACACGCAGGAAGCAACTTTAATTGGGTACATTTTCAACAAGTCAGGAGTGACAAACTCTAGCTGCTCAAGGGACCAAGTATTTCTGTACCTGTCGACTCTACTGTGCAGTACGAGTACAGTAAGGTACGGTACTCCTCACTCCTTATGTCCTTGCACACACTGACTGTGCAGGACGCGCACTATCCTCCGTAGACCCTAGATCCTATCCCACTCCACAAAGGGTCCCAATTTAAGCCGCTATCAAAGCTGTCTATCGAAGTGGCTATCGGGACTAGAGTCAGGACTCTCCATGGTACCTATTCGCTCGTCGTACAAAGTGCCGTCCCCTATTCTTCAAGTTTAATTGGATTGTAGTATTATGAGGCCTTTCAGCACCTCGATGAACAACAGCCCAAAAAGCCCATCAGTTCAGCCATCACCGCCTTTCCAAGCTCAAAAACACACTTCCCCATCCAAAATAGCAAACATCAAACCCACAAGACCTGCCTCCAAGTAAACCAAGTCGAGGCCTCTAGCCTCCACCGTATCTCTCGGCCTTGGCTATTTCCCCATTGACTGCCGTCTCATCTAATTCGCCAATTAAGCACGCAGTCGGATCGCCGAAGGAGGCTGGGTGCAAAGACCGGCCAAAATTCCCGTACCTGTAAGCCGTCCGGAGAGAGCAAAATGGTCACCGTACGTACGAACGAACCTACATAGCCATTTCACCATTCAGCACATTGCCTCTCGCATCTACAGCGCTGTCTCAACTGCTTATGCCTGTGCTGTACCTCCTTCTTGCTGCTCCTCTATAATTATCAGCAAGTGCTCCGTACTGTACTGTCATTACAAATCTAAACTCAAAGCCCACCAGCTAGTCTGCCTGCCCCCGCGACTCCTGCTCTCCACGCAGACTCTGCTTTAAGGTAGGATTCTCCAAGGGAGCAGCTATGATCTCATCGTACTTCCGTACAGACCCCATCATTACCGAGATTTAATTTAATTCCTCATCTCACGAGGTCTCACGAGGTCTCATCTCACGACTCACATCACCTCATCCTTCGTGTGCTTTATCATCATTTACGAGAACTCTCTGAAATGAAGACTGGCGGCAAACATTTACGAGAAAACTACCTAGTTACTGAAGTGGTAGGCCACTTGCTCCTTTCCCAGAAATGGTCTCCCTTCTAGAAGCCTTCTAGACTGTGAGACTACTGCAGAGCTAAGCCACACAACCTCCAATAGCCCCGTGGCGTAGTCTATTCTCAGGGGGACAGTCGAGTTTTCTGTTCAAAGCACACGGCATCACAGCCCAGAGCAAGAATGTAAATAAACTATTGCTATTGCTTACAAGAAGAGAAGTGTTTGTGCCATGTTGTAGTCCTATTACGAACAAACAATTCCCTCCCTAAAAAAATAGCGAAAGTACAGCTACCACATATCTTCTGAGTTGTGACTTCATTCCGTCCATATCAATCTCAACTCAAAAGACTTTCCTTTAAAAAAAAGGCGACTGCATCATAACAGCATACCGAGTGTGAAATAGGCCTGACAGAAAGAAAGGAACAATAGGTCGTGCAAATAAACAAACTACCAGATCTACCATTCAGAACCTAGAATTGGGCCAGTGCCGTCAGTCTCTGCGTTCCATCCTCGTTCAACGACCTGCTTGTCCGCCTCGGCCTTGGCAGAAATGTAGCGCATATAGTTTTCGGCACCCATTGCTTCGGGAGTAGCTCGAATGGGGACAGGCGATCGGTCGCGGTTCAAAGGACGGTTTTCTGGCGTAAAGTTGGTAGCTTTGAGAGGCAGAACACCACTGACCTAAAATCATTGCATAAGTCGAGTGACTCTATTTTGGCTCCGGGTACATACCTTGGCCTCAACCGGAGCGAGAGAAGCAGCTGCAGAACCTCGGTATTGAGGAAGATAACCCTGAGCGTTCATAGCCGATACAGTTCCTGACAAAGCTGGTGCAGTCTGAGCTGTAGTCTTCTTCAGCATGTTGTGTAAGAATTTGTTCTGCTGAGCAGGGCTATGAAATGTCAGTTGTACTTGGTCAAACTAGCTTAGTAATTCAGAGAAGTAGAGGACATACTTGCTAAGATTGGCAATGCGTTCAGCAAATGTTCCACGCACCGGCGAGTTCTCCTGCTTTTGGCCTCCAAGAATGAATTCGACTGTTGAGTTGCTTTCAGATCCGCCTGCAAGATTTTCACTGGAAACAGCATTACCAGTAGCCGTTATGACCCAGCGATCCGGATCTGCAGGAGCACCCCAGGAATCCAATGTTCCAGTCTCGTCTTCATCTCCGTGCGTTTCGGTATCATCTTCGACTGAAGTAGGTCCTTTATCACTGATTTTAACTTGCGAATTGGCCGAGACTTTCAATGGTTCTCCGTGTTTGACATCAGAGCGTACCGGGCTCGTAAAGGTTGAAATAAGTGGATTGACAGAGGCATCGTATCGGTACCTCGATGGGCGTGGCGAAGGAGATTTGTAGCCTATGATGGTATCATCCAAGAACAAGCGAGTTGGACTTGTAAGTGGCAAGCTTGTCTTACGGGCTGGGGTGTGTTCTATAAAAGAGTCAGTTGTGCCTTAATCACCAGTTCAGATACAACTTACGGCCGGTGACCACATCCTCCGTGAAAAGAGATGCAAAATCGGGGGTCCTGCTCTCAAGCGTTGGAACAAATTGGCCAAGTGCTATTGGAGACCTCGTAGCCAGGCGAGTCATTTCCTTAACAGGTGAAGGAGGATAAAAGTCTTTGCCATCGAACTTTGGTAGACCTTTTTGGACAGAACGCGGCGCCTTGCCCCAGTAGAGATAACGGGCTCGAAGCTCTTCTTCAGTCAGCTCTCGAGGATACTTGAGATCGCTAGCTTGAGCTTCGCTAGCTTGCATGCCTTCAGGTAGAGCACCAACTAGGTAAGGGACGCCTTGTGGCGGGAGTGTCGGAGCGAATCTAGATTAAATAATCAGCACAATCTATTCAAACGAATAATGCAAGAAGGTGATTTACAATTCGTCATTGCTATTACGAAATCGAGAGGCATGAAAGGTGTGAGCTTTGTGGAGGGATGGGGGATGTTGGCTAGATAGAACGAAGAGTCAATTTCTTAGCACCAAACAGAGTCAATGTCGGGGTAGACTAGGAAGCTTACGACTCGGTGCTGCCACGAAGAACAGGAACATGCATTGTGTGCGCCTTTAATAGAGATGGAGGGGCAGTAAGACTAGAGGGTAAAATGGAAGTGTCAGTTCTGGGTGTACCCAAACCTAATCATTCATTTACGCTTCTGGGCACTCACGACTGGTTGCTTGACTGGGCCCAGTCACCTGATGCCTTGGACAGGAGGCGGGCCTCAATCTCTTCTTGGGTCTCCACTACTGTAGCAAACTCATCCTGCGTAATTGGTTGAGTGAAGCTGGTAGTAACTGCTTTTGCACGCGGTTTGAAAGGAGGAGCCATTGCTGCTGTGGCACTCAAGCGAGTCTTGCGAAGAGGCTGAGTTTGCGAAATGGTACTTCCTGCATCAGAGCTCCCGGTGGTGCCATGATGCTCGGCTCTACTATTCTCCCTCTTTCTTTCGTGGATGTTTCCCTCGTGTTCAAGTTGAGTTGCTAGCATTGCCTCCATGTACTTGATTTGCTTCAATAATTCTTCCCGTAGGTTGTGATCCTCCGCGTTCTGAAGATGAGCCTGCAGGTTTTGTAACTGGAACTTTGTCAACTCTGAGAGAGGAGCCAACGGAACACCAAAGGGAGGATGCGTATTTTCGAAACCATGGAAGCCCTGCATTGAAGAATCAGCGCTTGTTATATAAACCGACATATACTGAACGCTTGGAAAGTGCTTTGAACTTACTGCTGGGGAACCATTGGCTAGTATCAATGGAAATGGAGGATATCCCTTCAAAAGCGTATTAGTAAAGTCAGTTAGTTAAGATGCTGTAGGAGACCCATAACTAGCATACATGCAGCCTACGACAAATACAATTGGAGTAGATCGTTGATTGAGAGGGCATAACTTACTGGAGGAACACCAGCACCATGGGGTAACATCATCATGTGTCCATGAGGATGGAGGCCATTTGGTACCATCATAGGCATGTGATGTTGTCCAGCTGGGATGAGGCCCAAAGGATTTCCAGCGTGGCCCTGATGGAAGTTTGGGTTTCCAAGCATCGTGATTGGGAGAGCCTGAGCGTTTGGAGGAGGCTGGAATCCCTGTGGAGCGGGATAGACCCATTTACCGCCAATCATGAATGGCTTTGTGTGATCAAATTGACTTGGATCGGAGATCGTAACAGACTCAAGCTTCTTGGTAGCATCGGCTACGTCTGGATGTGCTTCCTCGACGATCTATTCACCAGTGAGTGCGAGTTAGCGAAATAACACCATTGGTTTCGAGAGGCGATTTACCTGTCCTTGGAGTGGGCCAGTCATGGTAGGAACACCAGAACCCTGAGAGTTATTAGTATTTGGGACATTAAACCCATTCGACCTTTGCAGTTTGTGACCACTTGGTTTGGGGCTCGAACAGACCGATGATTCCGATAGAACTTACCTGATGCTCGGAAGACATCTGCTGTAGAGAGTCGCGAGGCTCAAAGACGAAACGCTCTCCGTTCCACTCGAAAGCAGGCGGTGCTCGAGTATTTGGTACAATACGGCCACCAGCTGTGACACGAACATGTGTTGGTGATACGACAGCTCTGTAGAAGCGCTGGAAGTTCTCCGACTGTTGAGCTGCCAAGCCAGAAGGTGCAGAATAGGGTTGGGTTGAACGGTCTGAGCTGTCACGACGTCGAAATTGCCAGTGAGCGTGATTGTTACGTGTTGTTGACTAGACCGAAGTCATTAGTTCTGAGAGGCTTGCAATGGTTTTAAGGCAGACTTACGTGCTCCAGGTCGTCTCCAGAAGACGATTGATAGGCGGAGAGATCGGTGCGTCGGTTGGCTTGCATACCGATCTTGTATCTCTTTTGCGCATCCATAAGGTTCTTGGTAGTGCAAGTAAAGCTCTTGGGTGTGTCGAATGCCTCTTGGGGTACGAAGAGGATGGTGGCTGTAGTTTGAAGAGTCAGTTGGGAGCCAAAGCCAAAGATGATCTTGTTTTGTTGACAAGAGGAAAGAAACCTCGCTTACCAATGGAAGAAGGCTGCGGCATCTTGCTAATGCAACAAACAACCACCGACAGTGAATTTCCCATGTCCAGAAGTTCGCTAAGCGAATAGCAACGTGCCTTCTGTGGTTCAACCGTGGGTGCAGCCATTGCAAAAACAGTATATTCGGTCTTTGGATCGCCAGTAGCCCACTCAAAGACCGTTGGACGAAGCGATCGCTGAACACCGTCCCGGACAGGTTGTGTAACAGCTGCGAAGAAGTTCAAGATGCGGCAACTTTGAGTAACGCTGATACTTCGATTGTTGTGGAAGCCCTGATCGAAGAGTTGTCGTTTTTGAAAAAGGATGTCGAGCCCTAGAGCTGGGGCCAGTTGGTCTGGGTAACTAGACACGTCAACGCCTTCAAGCCTAACGATCTTTATATCTCCGTCTCCTTCTAGGCGTTTCTTTGAACCAATTAGCTTGAAAGTCCAGTCTCCTTCTGGCGCTGCCTTGCTGTACTGGAAGTGTGCTAGTAGTTGGAGTAGCAGGGGCATTCTCTTGTCATAGTGCTCTTGGGGGGCCACCACTGCAGTCTCCAAGAGCCTGGACGCTTGTTCTTGCTCTTTTTCATTCATGTTGTTGTTAGGTGCGGCGTTGCACGTCAATGGGGTTGGGGTATGTGCTGTGGAAAGAATGTGCTCACCGTGGAAAAGAAGAAGTAGGCTGGCAAAGGTTGATGAGTCGCACAATTTGGTATTGAGGCAGCGAGGCAGCGAATATCATAAGGGCCCACGAGGCAGCAAAAGGAATGGAATGTAATTGGGTTCGTGGTGTTGTTGTTTTGGAGGTAGAGGGAATGCCGAGAAAGGACGTCTCCATAACATGACGCTAAGAGTATATACATACTTCCTTTAGGCAAGAGCAACGCCCGGATGTCAACATCAACATTAACATCCACACAAAGGCATACCCTGCGACAACTATGTCCAAATGGACCACCTTGACTGTAAAGAAGCGTATTGCAGCAGTCCCAAAAGGAAGTCTTTGCACTGTTTTAAATGATGTGCATTCGCCCCAATTGCATTTGGTAGACGTGCCTTCCCATCTCCTCTGTGCTGCATGATACACGGGTACTTCCACAATACGTCAGAGACAAAGACTCATTCTTCATCATCACGATGGAACAAAGGAAGTGCTCGTAGCAAAATAATGAGAGTTAAACTCTTATTGCCATTTGGAAGCTCAAGCCCGCAATTTCTCTACATCATCAAAGAGAGGCCACACTGATATCTAACATTGAGGTCAGGTATTACAAAATGAAAGCCACATAGAGTGTGCAATGATACTGTGTAAAGAATACTATCCAGCCACAGAATTTATGAAGCACAATACTAAAACATCAACTTTGATGGCTTCCCATTACATACTTCTCTAGCTACCTACACTATTTGAGATTTACTGCTTAGTATGGTTATCTTCTAACTTATGAAGGGCAGCGTCCTGGGTACAACACTCTCCTTGACAGCATGAAGACTTATTGTCGCTAACCTAGGCATAGGCTACCTACCTCCCACGTCCCTTGAACTGCCGCTCGTTGCACTATTGTACTCTGTGAGTACCGGCATCTCGTGTGAAAGCGAGGATCATTCCGAGTGGTCAGGCTGAAGCCAGTGCTCTCGCTTCCACTATGGCTCGCAGGATATTCAAGCTTTCCAGGTTCCTCCTCCCGCGGAACCACAAATCCTGCCTGGAGAGGAGGCACGGATGGTAGTGCCATTGCAACCCAGCACAACAGTGTCGTACTGACGTACGTTGAAATAGAGCTTCAGGCCCTCCACTGGCCCCACCGTCTTCTCCCTTTTCTTTTTTCTCGTCAGGGTGGTCAATCAGGGGTCGTCGTCAGGAGAAGAGCTCCGGTGCCAATGGTTGTCTACTTGTGAGCACAGATTAGAGGGGAAGAAATCTCGATGTTGTTGGTACTGTGCTCTTGCGAAGTCTTGGGAGAATTCTCGATGGCTATGGTCAAGGGGAATGCAGATGTTGAAGTAGCTGGGGGGGTTAAGAAGGTATAGTAAGATAGCTTGGGCAGGCGCTGTAAGAAGAAGAGGCTTTGTGCCCGAAGGTTCAGCACGTCAGTGGTTCGGTGGCTCAGTGGCCCATGAGCATTCCCAGCATCCCAGCACAGACTCTTTTGCGGAGCTACCCGCTGTACCGCTTACAGTAGCGAGCTGCCCTACGAGCCTATAAAAGTCCCCTGTAATTAAAAAAAGGGAAAGCGGGAAACGGCTGTCAAAGCTGGCTTGCAGTTCGAAGCTCACTCACTCACTCTCACCAAGTACTTCGTAGTCCACGACGTTGACTTCAAACATCCAAATTCTCCTCGTCACATCGCATCGCACCACCGACCACTGAGCACCGTCGCGGCCATCACTTTGCCTAGAGATGTCTTCCACCAACAGGTGAATAGCCTCCTCCCTCTTCGTAAACTAGAAAGGTATATCTGCGCCGACATAATCCTGTTGGCTCCACCTTCCGACCATCCGCCCGTCAGACCCTCCTCGCAACGAAAGCGAAAGCTCTCTCCTACAGCTCTTGATCACTTCTCACATTCTGTACAGCTCAGCGGAATTCGAGGTACATGCCATCCATGCAGCCCATGCGGTCAGCGCCGACGCCGCCGCCGCGCACCATCCTGACAGGATGCCTTCATTCTCGATCCCGATGAGGGCCGCTACCAATTCAGACTTCCTTGCCCGGCCGTTGGACCAATGCGATGCAGACCTTGAACCTGTCAACGTCCCCTTCCGACAAAGACCTAGTCGACCCTGAAGAAATAATGGTGTGTTCTTAAAAGCAAAAGGAGATCCTCGCAGCCAGCCTTGCCAACCCACAAGCAATGCCCTTGCCTTTCAGCCCCTCAATGTGAGCATTCTGGCATGCCACTCTGATATTGGTCTGATAGAAACCCGGCTGCCTAGTAGAGTGTGCATAACAACTTGTCTGGGCTTAAAACAGCATTGTCAAGAAAGAGAGAGCGTAGTTCTGACATGTTCCGGCGTCGTGAGCATGTTGAATTAACCCGCTCAACTTGCCCTTTCAGCTCAGAGTCGTTGCGTCTTTCTCATCTATTATTATTATCCAATGCTGCAGAGTATTTGGAGCGTGCTCCGAATCCCTGCATTGCCATGCTTGCGGGTTACACAAGACACGATCAAGTCACTGGTACACTGGGTCCCATCTCTTTAGCTTGGAATTCCTCGTTAGTTCTAGAAGCCTTCGACCTGTCAAAAAATCGATCACAGTACAGTTTTTTGATACGTGCCGGAGCCAACGAATGAAACATTTTTGTTCTTCCTCCATTATTGCCCAAACCCCTGTCCTAATCATCGGACAGCAATCATCGAATTCAGATTCTCCAATAGTAAGTTTTCCAACCCACCAAGTGCACGCCGGTATACGAATCAGGGAGTCAGATTCTTGATCAGCTATTATCCTATTTGGCGGGTTTCCATCCACGCCTATCATTACGAAACTCGTTACATCACTTGTTCTCTCGACTCCATGTCCAATTTCCCATTTCCATTTGCAACCAATTATGCGCTTCGTGCTGGACCAATTTCTCCGTTATCACGTTCAAAACCCCCGATCCCAACTTGCCATTATTCATCCAATCGTTAAAAAAATAAGAAAAAGCAAAGAACGGATTCCAGGCTCGAAAGTCCCAACGAACGTCCATCACACCTCCCTGGTCCTTCGATCAGGTAACACGAGTCCGATCGTATCTCAAACTACCTCCTCCTCGCCCATTTCATGAATGCCGAACGGTCCTCTATTGGAACCGCGGAAGATACGCTGATACTTCCGGAACGGCGTGCAGAGAAGGCCTTCTTCTACTCGAGGGTTCCTCCTCGTAGAGACCAATTAGATCCCTCTTGCGTCTTAAGTGCAGCTTTAGAAGGCCTGAGTCCATCAGCAGCCGTAAAGGAGACGGCTGATGGCTCGCTCGATGTCGGAAGAGACGTATTCGTCGGTAAAGGCTTGTCTTTTACAAGCCACCCACAATCGAATTCACTGGCTGCGATGATTTCCATGAGGGTATAGTGGAATGCACCATTTTCAATTTGGGGTACGTATATTTCTCGTGAGGCTTTGGAAGGTTGTGTCATCAGGACAACGTCTGAATCACGGCCTTCGGCCTATATACGGGTTTAGAAAGTGGATATCAAAGTTATTTGAGAGAGAGACTTACCAAGCAATGGGCACATGGTGCGTTGTTCACCCAAACCCAATGTGGGCAATTGAACGTTAACCAGTACTTACACCGGTACTTGTAATAACCTCCGGAACCACTCATGGTGAAAAGGGCTCGTACCCGCTGGCACGAAAGCGGTTTTGCCGCACGTTTAAAGGTGCGGAGGGTAAGTAAGAATAATGAAAAGGAGAGTGTCTCTTGAAGAACACTCGAGCAAAGTGAAAATTGTTGAGAGAACGAAGGTGACTGAAGTAGTCCAGAGGAAGAACTACAACACAAGCTTTGATAAAAGGAGAATAAGCAAAGGGATCCAAAGCTAGGATTATATACATTTTGCTCATCCCAGCGTCCCGCGCCCTCTCCACAAACAATCCCTACGGCCCTATCCGAAATAGTAATCTTTTCGTAGGCACATTATTCCCAATTATCAAGCCGGGCTAGGGCAAGCCCACTGTGGTGTCGGGCGAACAAGAAACCCTACCACTTTTTCTGCGCACACAATGAATGGGTTCTGCTTCAGAAAGATATCCACCCCTTTCGTCAGCGATCCCGCCCTCGCTAAGAGAAGCGCAGCCGTTGTGTTGTGATGATGGCGAACAAGGGTCAGGGTCTCTCTCTCGAGGGGTCAACCATTTTTTGATCATATTTTGCAGACGACAGAATTCCATCGTTTTGAGGCCCGTCAGTCAACCGTTAACAAGAAGATGGAGGCCGACTCCATTTTCCTAAACATTAGTAGTACCCACAAGGCTACTACAGCGCCACCAACGAAGAGTACAGGCAGACAGACAGATCTTGATCCCATTTGGCACGAGGAGGTGCAAAGGTCCCCGACGCAGAGACAACACATTATATTTTAGTTCTTTTTTTTTACCCTTTTTTTTTCTCTCTTCCACTACTCTAGGGCCAATTTCACAATTCCAACGGCGGACAATTTTTAGACTTTTCACGTCCAAGTACCGACGTCCTCTTGAACCTTAACAGACCACGTTATGATGGTCTTCGACCCCACTTAGAGTTTTGCGGGAATTGATCTGTAATCTCTCCATCGGATAAGTAGTCTGGGCATCTGGGTACCTCGACTGACTTTTCGAAAGACAAAAAAAAAACAGGGGGGATTTTTGTCTTCATGATGAAGCAGAGATATCTACCAAGAGAAATGCACGTCAGATGTGTTCTATACGAAGTTGCGCCTAGCATTTTAAGAAGATGCCAAGTACGGCCAGGGCTTCAGAAACCGGCATGATGTTTCCGTACGGAGGTAACAGTGAACATGATTATTCCACCATCTGCATACAGCTATGTACCATACGCCCGCGCACGGAACAATTAAGCGATTCGATACTCCCTACCTAGCCCTTATCCTCAGCCTGATAATCAGATAATCTCCTGAGAGTATTAATCGAAAAGGCTCTATATACCTACTCAGTTTAGTTCTTACGCGCTCTTTCAACACATGCTGCTGTTACGGTTTCATTCCCGTCACCCTCTTAGAGACAGACATACTTCGTACATACCACTGAGTACAGTAGCTCCTCGTTTCTACCGAGGTAAAGGTCACAGCTCACAGCAGCACAGAACCCGTACTCATACAGTACTAGCACTGTAGTATGACGAAGAAGCTTGGTTGGCACGGAAGATACGGGCGGTACTTGGTGGTACCTCCGTGTCGTGGGTGGTACCACAAACCGCTCTCTCTCTCTCTCTCGATGCGACCCGCATATACCGCTGCCAAAAGCTGCAAGAAATTCCCACAAGAAAGCGCGCCGCCTACCATACAAACAGTAGTACGAACAAGCCCGGGCGCCCGCCCTTAAACAGCCAAAGTTCGGACGTACGTACTACAGCAAAACTAGAGGAAAAATTCAATGGGACCCTAAACCAAAACAACCACATCACGGAGGTAGTCTCCTGCACCAAGGGACCACCCAAAAACCAGCCTGACCACCCCCTAAACCAAACCAGTAAAACTACCAATCCCACCCCACCCTACCCCCAAAAAGGTTTCCCCACCACATCCAAGAAAAAAAAAATCAAACCTCCCGACGACTATCTACCTACCTACTGTACAGCCTACCTACAGCAGCACTCACCTACAGTAGGTATCATTGGAAAAACCTCTATAAAAAAAAAAACCTGGTGAGCTACCCTACACTAAGCAAGACGCAGGTTTCCTAAAATTTTCTACGCCGCCACGCCGCTCCATTACTGCGCGTGCTGTTTGTTATACGTAGGAAGAAGGCACGGCACCAAAGTGTACAGTACGAGTACTGTGCGTACACTGGTGCGTGCGTTAGAGGGGGAGGGTGGTGCGTAGTATCAAAAAACAGAAACAGGGGGGGTACAGCTTTTCGACCACGGACCCCGTCTAAGGTGATCACATCACAATCCATGTCCCCTTCCCTTCCACATCCACATTTCCGGATTTATGGAAACCACGGAAAATAATGGGCAAAATGGGACAAGTGATGGGAAAATGGGGAAAAAAATCAGGAAAATCAGAAGACCCATCAGAAGACCAAAGAAAAACTTTCATCAGGCTACCGTGCTTACTGATGAAATTCTATGATGAGTCCCATGGATCTGGGATAGTCCTCCGAGAGAGAGAAAAATACCTTAATTTCAAAATTGAGCAGTAATTTACAGTACTTACATTTTATTATATTTTTGTCTTCCAGATATTTGGATCACCCGGGAATACCGTTTAGTTATAATCAGCATTATTATTCGGCCTTTGCATTTTTTTTTAGTGTTTTTTTTCGTTTTCTTTTTCTTTGTCTTTATTTCCCTTTACAGCTTTCGTATGTTCTATAGTAGCGAGGACTCGACTCGAGGACGGCAGCGGGGGCTAGACCTTTTCGCCATCCATCTCTAACCGTTATTTCCTATTTGATAATTTTGCATGAGATATTGCAGGTGGTGGGACTACCTAGTTGTGCATTCTGATATGTAAGTGATTATAGAGATTACCTATTGACTATCAATTCAATCAGACCCCGTTTGATCTATTTATAAATCGCCTATAGTAAGTAAGTTAGTATATCGTGTACTTGAAACCGTACTCTAGAAACCCGACGAGTTCCTTATTGTAATTAGTTGTACCTGTTAAAAAAGTTCAACAACAAACATCTATTTAAACACTATTAACTTCTCAGCTTTCCGAATTAAGTTTTTCCCTTTGATTGAATTTTAAATCTAGATCGTCGATCTTAGAAGAGATAGGTTATATTACATATAGTAGTTTCCTACCATACATACATACATACATATATAAAGTATACACATCCCTAAAAAGACCTTTAAAAACCCTAAGAGTCTCCTCCTATACTTCCTTATACACACACACTATAAAACCTCTTAAAAAAAGAAGAAAAATCCACCAGTAAGCACCAAGGCCAAAATGTAAAGTAAGAAGTACCTAAATTTCGTACCTATACATAGGTACATAAACGATAGAAAGGAAAAAAGGAAAGAACGAAGCCCGACTCCCCGGAAATGAAAATACAGATCAAGATAGATAGACAGATACTCCGAGAAGCATCCTTCTATCTCCTTCCTTCTACAGTACAACCTCTAAACCTAATACTACTAGCACATAAAGGGGGGCAAAAAAGAAAAGCTTGTTTTGCAGATAGCTACCTAGAGTAGTGAGCATAATTTATAATAGCGTGCGTAGGAACAGAGAGCTTCTAGACCTATACACAGCCCTTTTTTATGTAGACGTCGTGGGGATGGAGATACTCGTGGGGGGGTGGCTGGTTGTGAGGATTGGAATCTTGATGGTAAGGGAGATGATAAGGAGAATAGAGAGATTTTATTTAGTAATAGTACTTACTAGAGTGGAGTAATTTCTATATGCAGGAATTTAGGAATTTCCTTATTTAGAAGGGTAATTAATTAAAACTATGTTGCTGAATGTATTTCCTAGAAGATCTCTGCTGTATTAACTTTCTATAGTGTAGGTATCTACAGGACAAATATTATTCAAAATCAATTCCTACATGAATATCTCAAAACTGAAGTTAATCAACCCCCTTTACTTAATGAAAACCGGCCAATAATCAAGCTATTACCAGTACCGCAGCAGAGGGGGGTTTCCTGGTGAGGTATAGCAGTAAAGTGGGTAGGTACACAGAAAGTACAAGGCAAGACGATACCTACCGAACCTTCCTAAAAATGCCACCTAGTTAAGAAGGTAATTTCCGCGATTAATAAACCGGGCGTCGGTATACTTTACTGTGCCGTATAATAGTGCGTGGGGGGGCAACAACCTATTGTTAATGCCTGGATATGCGTCTGCGTCATACATTATGTACCTAGGGTACCTAAGCGGGCCGTTGTTGGAAAAAAAAAAAAAAACTCTATCTGCTTGTGGAGATGTGTAACTGTGGTGTGCGCTGGTCTTCCCAGGTTTTACTACTGTAACTACTGTAGAACTCTAGCCTCGCTTAACTTTCGTGCAGGAGGATAGAAATCGTATTAGTTTTACACAAGTTGTAATTTATAAAATCATGTAGAGAAACATAAATAATTAAATTTGGTTCTCCCAACTGAATATCAACCTATAGCATCTAAAAAGAACCGAACTTCCCTACTTAACTTAGTCGGCCATGCCTACATCTCGCGTAGAGATAACAAGGCATTGACTCTTTAAGCTGCTGCTGCTCCCATGCCAAAACCAGAGCTTGCGGTTTGTAGAAGTATAGTATTGCGACAGTACAAAATGATACTCAGCATAATCTGATACTTGATTTTATCGGCTTTTATGAAGTATTGAAAAAGCGTAGAACAGCCTTGATGCCTCGTTCGTTGCACACCATTTACCCAATTCAGAAGGCACTAAACAGGTAAAGTCTCGGCCGAGGCATCAGGTTCTTTTTGATAGCGGGGAAAGGGCAAGACGGTGTGGTGGTGCATCGAGAACCCTGTCCATAATACTGCACAGCAGAACTCTACGCACCTTAGACTTTCGCGCGGCCCGGTCCAGTGTGTTGAACAACTAATGCACAGCCATGTAGCTCGCAGAATACTTGCTCCGTACAGCAGTACCGGTGTGCATGTACAGAGTACACGAGTACAATCCTCGTGCCCGAGTCAGAGGGACTGTGTCAGAGTTGAAAGTATCTTCTGTACTGTGGGGTACATGGGTACTTTCGTACCTACCTTACCTAGATAGGAAACAAAAGGTTCTGAATCTCTGTCCGAACAATGTTGAGGGTAAATTTCACTCACCGCCACTAAGCGATAAAGCCTTTCCCTTTCATTTCCTCCAGCCGAGTCCGAATAGCTAGTCTTTTCTATGAAACATCAGAGATCACGAGTACCAGCTTATTATTGGCGCTGCGTTTTCGTCTTCAACTCGGTGATGAGGTGGTGATGCGGTCATCTGGTTTCGGCTTCCACGAGCACATACGGTCCGACTCGGCTGAGCAAGTTCCAATGTGAAGGCTTCAGAACCCGGGAAACACATGTCAAGGCTCGGGATGGGAACGCCAGCCAACCACTTACAGACCTGTTCACGCCCTACTTACCATTCCTCATCGAGAACAACCCACAGAAATTCCCAGCTCGTGCAAGTTCGAGAACATCATCACAAGGAAACCAGGTACCGTACAACTGTATGAAAGGTACGAAAGTACATCACCCCCATCCCAAATCGGCAAGGGTACATCAACATCCCCGTCCGAAAATTCGAACTACGCCGTAAGTGCCCGTAAGAATCCCGGTAGCCGGAGAAATCCCAAGGTGTCCGTCCCAACGGGAGCCCGATCTCCTTTTGCTGTTGTGTTACAACGGGTTCCTTCCCTTGGGATTGCCTGCATGAGCGACGAGAATCATCATGCATACGCTCGTCGAGTAACACACGGGGGGGAGCTTGGAGCCTTTGAGCCGGGTCCGAGGAGACATGGGTTCGACGCACCGATGCGGGAAGCTCGGGTGGAAGCGATGCCGTTCTTCTGCGTGCTGGTTGGACCGCAAATGCTGAAGTTCTATTTCACAAATCTGCCCAACGCAATGCATCTATCTTGTTATGAGTCTAATCTTAGGGAAAGAATACCTGAAATGTTTGTAGAGAGAATGAGATAATTAATAAAAGACAGTGAAGCGACATGTCAGAAGCGGAGGAGGCTCTGAGAGCCAGTCGGTACACACTTGGAAGAGGTTAATCTCGACCTCTGCATAATATTGTACGCATCGTTAAAGAGGCTTCTGTCATGTCCTGCTGATATTCAGCAATAACAAAGTCGTTATTGCATACGTGGTACAAACGAGATCGAGATTCTCAAAACAACAAAGTAAGGAATCAGACAAATGGGATTGGGAGAACGAGCCGCAGACCTTAGGTGTCACTGAAAACGGCGTTCTGCTGTGACACGAGGAGGGTCGGGGAGACTCTCCGATTTTCTTTCCACGCAGGAGCTAGAATCACAGATCAGAATTATGACTGCATTGAGAACGAAGTCGGACACAAAGCTAGCTGCGGAACACGGTAACTCCATCATACAGCAGCTTGTCTGCATGATCCAAGAACCGTTGTCGCCGCAGAAGAAAAGTTGAGCAATACGACAGCGGATCGGATCCCGATTCGATTCATTACTGAGGCGCCATCATCATATGACAGCATCTCGTACAGTTGGTCCAATTCCATACTCTTGATGCACATCCCAGGCTTTGCTTTTTACTCTGGACCAAATTTTGAGGCGAAAAGATGTTCGCTTTCACTGAAGTCTCCATTCTCATCTCGTTCTATCGTGTACATCTTGCGTTGCAATGCATGCTCTAGAAAACGCCCAATAACACCAAGGCCGATGCTGATACATCCGGCTTTTCTACAACTGATCCCATTCACCAGAACTTGCATGGGGTTTGGAAAACGTTCAGTGACGTGATAACTCCACCACCAAAGGTCGAGAAATCAAATTTTTCTTTTGTCCTCCGGTCTGTTCATGCAGAATGCCCCTTTAAGAGAAGATCAATAAATTCCGAGCTAGTTTATCGACGCCCGCCCTTCATAGCCTGTTTCCTCCTGTTCTTGTCCTCCACCTGCTGTAATGCAGACTTGATTTCGCCCTTGGGGAACGATGGAATATCGTAGTAGTTGGGTGCGATATCCTATCAAACATCAGCCTTCGATCTACGTAAGTACGGGAAAAAGAAAGGAGCTCACCATCAACCAGGCAGGGTTAATTCTAGTCACTGTTCGTACATAGTTCTTTGTTGTAAGCACGAATTCGTTGTAAACCACCCACTCGCTATCTTGCCCAAGGACTGAACTGGGATGGATTAAGACACTTTGATCGTCTTTGACGGTTTTGTATGTCTTGCCGGTGCCTTCTTTCTTCGCAACTTGCATGAAAAAGCCGGAAACAAGTGCGCGGCGAATGTTAGTGTAGTAATCCTTGTGCTCAAAGGGGGTGCTTATAAGCTCAAGTTCCGACTTCTCCATGATTCGTTTTAGTTGTTGACGTACATTATCCGCAGATTGCAGTGCTCGGAGACTGAGGAAGTGGTTGTGGCACCAGTTTCTCTGGTCTGCTGATGCTTCAGGACTCTTGAATGCATGGTAAACGTTCAACATAGTGAGATGATCACCATCGGGATGGGTGAATAGGGCTTTCATCTCATCAGCACGCTTACGAGCGCTGGCTGGCCGGACGAAGATCTGAGGAACGGAAAGAAGGGCAGTGAGGGACAGGATCTCGTTTGAGCAATAGAACTCCGGTGATGATATGAGCATGACAGCAAGCGCTGGGTCCAGAGGAAACTCGGATGCAAGCTTTCCAAGTTCGGTAAGATCACCGTCGTCGTTGAGGCAAGCCAGATAATTAAGTTCCTCAAGTGCTCTCATAAGTGTCTCCGGTGCTGGGGGATCCATGAGATCGAAGTGAACTAAATCATCAATTCCCAGTTTCTTCAGTTCAAGAACGGTATTGGCAAGATTCGATCTTAGGATCTCAGGATATGTTTGTTCAATGAGCTCCTTCTTGAAAGCCGCTTCAGTGTAGAGCCGGAAGCATTTGCCAGGTCGTGTACGACCAGCACGACCAGCCCTTTGTTGGGCTGATGCTTTAGAGATTGGTGAGACAAGCAGCGAGTCAACACGGATTCGCGGATTGTAAACCTTCTGCTTGCTAAAACCAGGGTCGACGACATACACAATACCGTCAATCGTCAAACTAGTTTCGGCGATGTTCGTTCCAACAATGACTTTCCTACCAGGTCGGCCACCAGGTCTCTGTGGTGGAGGTGCTGGCTCGAAAATCTTCTGCTGTGTGTGCAGGAGGCAATGTACCATAAAGAGGATATACCTTTAGCGGTCCAGCATCAGCTTCCCGAATCATTTCATCTGCTTCGAGGGAGATCTTCCTGCACGCATCTTCAATCTCCTCCTCACCCGTCAAGAACAATAAAATATCTCCCTCAGGCTCGGTTGCATGAATTTGCAAAACAGTACGTAAAGCAGCTTCGACATAGTCGCGTTCTGGTTCAGGTGTGTAGAAGATCTCCACCGGATGAGTTCTACCAGGGACAGCAAGCAGCGGCGCATCGTTGAAATAGCGTTGGAACTTCTGCGCATCAAGTGTAGCAGACATGATGACAATCTTAAGATCCGGTCGTCGTAGAGCCACTTCCTTCAGTAGTCCCATCAAAATATCTGTCGCAAGAGTGCGTTCGTGGGCCTCATCAAGAATGATGCAGCTGTATCTTGTCAAATTGTGATCATGCATAGCTTCACGAAGAAGCATACCATCTGTC
The DNA here is from genome assembly GCA_009805495.1 of Pezicula neosporulosa. NCBI lineage: Eukaryota > Fungi > Ascomycota > Leotiomycetes > Helotiales > Dermateaceae > Pezicula > Pezicula neosporulosa. The sequence goes on from SELE01000007.1 coordinate 748,299, forward strand.
ATGTATTTGAGGATCGTTTTGGGACCAGTGACATCTTCGAATCGAATGCTATAACCAACTTCTTCGCCTAGCTTTACATCCATCTCGTTCGCGACACGCTGAGCTACGGACATTGCAGCCACTCGACGTGGCTGCGTACATGCAACGAGCTTGTTGTTGAAATGAGGTAGGTCATCGAAGAGGACAAATTGAGGTATCTGAGTTGTTTTTACCTGAACCAGTCTCACCGACAAATACTAGAATCTGTGTGCTATGAAACATATCTAGGAACTCTTGTCTGAACACAGGTTAGCTTTATCATTAAGAAGAAGATAAGGCTTCTTCTCACCTTTGCTTGTGCACCGGTAGATCTCGTCTTGTTTTCAGGATATTGAAGTACTGTTTGGAAAGAGGATTATTGTTGAAAGGGTTAGCTGGTCCATCCTCCGCCGTGTGAGCCTGAGTAGCAGTGGTTTTGTGCCGTATGAAATGCGATAGTCCACCATTATCATAGCCATTGCCATTGCTGTTGTCTTCGTAGTGATGAGCAAGGTAGGGATTCGTCGTGGGGTCGAGTTCCCCAACATCCTTCTTGATACGCTTGGCGCGCGACATGTCGTAGTCTGCTGATCTTTTCTCTGGACGACCGTCAGCCATGATGAAGCTGTACGAGGGTGCAAGGAGGAGGAGGAATGTTTGTGGTGTCTTTACTTTTGGCTCGCGGGGCTGTTCTTATTTTTTAGAACCAAAAAACAACATTTGCCTTTGTATCGCCGCACTAACCTTATTTAAGGCCAAACTAGTCCATATTGGTCTGACCGCCTTAACTTCACCCCAGATTCCCAGATTAACGACGACACTTCCGGGTCATCAAGAATACCGTGACTTTGCGCCAACTTCATTTCAACCATCTTGCAAATTGCAAACATGGCGAACGCACCCTCACCAGACCCAGCGACGGATCTATTACCGGTCACAGCTCCAGAAGAGGAGACAGAGGCTGTAGCGCCACCACCGGAGCCCAAGATACCAACGCGCAAAGATGCCTCCCTCAAGGAGTTTCTTGGGAAGATGGATGATTATGCCCCAATCGTATGTCTTCGCATATGCATCAAGTTGACACTCTAACACAAGCGCAGATCCCTGATGCTGTCACAAATTACTACTTGACTAAAGCCGGTCTCCCCCCCCCACCTCAAACGGACCAACGGCTCGCGCGCCTTCTTGCTCTCGCGACGCAAAAGTTCATTGCTGATATCGCAGCCGATGCCTACCAATACTCTCGGATACGTTCATCCAATTCCTCGAACGCCAACAACCAGATGGCGGCTCTAGGTGCTGCAAACGGTCTTCCTGTCCCTGGCCAACAGGCTGCTGGTGGAAAGGAACAGCAAAGTAGAGGCGGACCGCTTGGTGTTCAGCGACCAGGCTATGGCGGTGGTGGACAAGGTGGAAGTCAGAACAGGACTGTACTCACTATGGAGGACTTGGGAATGGCAGTTGGGGAGTACGGAGTCAATGTCAAGAGAGGAGAGTTTTATCGTTGATGACTTTAACATGGCATGGGATCAATCTATACATCGGGTGGCCTGGAAATGGCTGGAGGGATTTGGTTTCATGGTGTAATACGGCGTTTATGGCCAAGAAATTGACCAAAGGGTTGCAGATTTCGAGAACATAAAGCTAGGCCGGCATAGGTGCGCTTGCACAATAGAAGAATCAACAAGAATGATACGAAGCCCTCATCTTAGATTCATGAAGCAAAGGATTTTACTGAATGCTGCTGTAGCTCTAGGTTAGCCACCTGCAATATGGCTGGGCGTGCCACGTGCTATCGTGATATCGCTAATGGAATGGTACCTGGAAATTGTGCCCCTCTGCTACTTAGGATGCTCCAGTGGTCTGTTCGTATTGCTAGCAGTCAACGACAGTGGACCTCGGCATTATTTCTATTTCTACAAGGAAGTACAATTTAATCAAGCACCACATACACCACGGTAGTTCTTCGTCGCTGGGTTTATGGTTTGTCGCAGGAAAAGATATGTTGGAGGCCAAATCCACAATTACTAATCCAGGCATTACCAACCCTCCCCTCACTCGAAGCTCGCGTCATTCGGGCCATACTTTCACCACCCCTCTCCTCCACATGTATATTAGCAATCAATCTATATAACAATTGACCATTTCTCCTCTCTCTCTACAACAACACATATGTCCACAGCTTCTCAACGTCTAATAATCCACAGCAATCACCTCAATTCCAGCAATATGGCAGCAAATACGTTCTTCAGCATCGTCGCAGGTGTTGGTGCGGGCACTGGTAAGAAATCCGTGATTCCTTCGTGGCATATCAATCACTAACTACAATCAGGTCGCTCAGTTGCCCTCAAGTTCGCAAAGACCTACCCTGTTGTACTCCTCGCTCGCAATCCTGCGAATTACGATCCTATCGTCAAAGAGATCAAAGAAAGTGGAGGGCATGCGATTGGTATTTCTACCGACGTATCCTCGCCTCAATCTGTATCTAGTGCTTTTAAAGAAATAGAGAAAGAGTTCCAGGGAAAGAAGCTAGCTGCCGCTATCTTTAATGTTGGAGGGAAGTTCATACGCAAGCCCTTCCTCGAATTGTCATTGGAAGAATATGAGGCTGGATATGATGCCAACGGGTATGTTACTCCACCTACTAAACTTCATAACTAGAGGCATTACTAACATCTTTCAATAGTCGTGGTTTCTTCCTCTTTGCCCAAGCAGTGCTTCCTCTCCTCCTTGATTCTGTCGAAACTTCCCCTCACCCACCCTCTCTTATTATAACTGGTGCTACAGCTTCTGTTTCTGGCCGAGCAACCAGCGCTTCCTTTACAAGTGGGAAGTTCGCCCTCAGAGCTACAGGTCAAAGTCTGTCTCGCGAGTTCCACCCCAAGGGAGTTCATGTTGCTCATGCCATTGTAAGTAGTTCCTCCAATAGTAGAGTATTGTTTAGTTTATTAACAAATGATACTTTTTGTAGATTGATGGGGTTATTGATATTCCAAGAACACATGATTGGCCAGTTAATGGCGGCGATCCAGATGGGAAGATCAGTGCTGATGCCGTAAGTTCATTGTGATAGTCATTGTGGTATGGAGATAATATTGATGAATTATTCAGATTGCCGATTCATATTGGTACTTGCATACCCAGCCTCGATCACATTTCACTCAGGAGCTGGACGTTAGGCCATACGTAGAGAAGTTTTGAGCCATTGCGCTATAATGTAATTGATCCTTTAATCTACGTAAAGTGCATCATTCTGGATATACTTATTCGCCTTATCTCAGTGATAGTTCATCTTCGTATGTAGTTAGTTGCCTGTGACCCCACAAGTTTACGTGCATATTGCAAATTATCTTGTTATTATTTATAAGTAATATGAGCACGTTGAATTTAGTAACGATATACGGTGATGGAAGGTCTGCACATAACTAATCCATTTACTTCAGCGCTGCTGTACCAGAACGTAAATGTCGAACTCATCCAAATGTAGGTACACCTTTTCAATGTCGTCGTTCCACTGTACATGAATACCGTCTTATAAAGAGAAACCTCCAAGGTTACCTGAATTGAAGGTTTGAGGTTCCCAGCTGATGCTGACTGCAACATTCGCCATAACGGTAATTAGGTGCTCGAATGACCGTACCTCAGCAAAAGACATGGCATATTTACATGTACAAGCACCTTAGTCAAGGCATCACTATCTTCAACAGTCAACAACTTACTTACAATTAATTTCTAACTCCTATCATACGAGAATAGTGCTGTACCAACTGATTGGAATACACGAAACAGGGTTTATCAGTATATGCATAGGGCTATGGTAAATGTTGGATTCCAACAACGCCATACCGACGTATCATAGCAAGAGTATCAAGCCATAACCAGGAGCTTTGGATAAAGTGTTTTGAGTTCGACGACTTTCAAAAATTCTAGGAGCTTGTACGTCGTTGACCCGACAGTTCGGTAAAGTTGGAGTTTGACATGCAAGAGGCTTACATGGATACGAATTCGATTGGCTCTACAGACGCACTCCATTTCAGAACAGCGCGTAGTAAAACTTACTCTTCGTTCGAGTATTGTGTATTGTTGTGATGATGCCTCCGATCGTGTAGCCAATTGATCCCTAAGTATCTTAGCTTAGCGCTTTGCTTTTCGATTCCAACATCAGGATACACGTCGCTTAATTTCATGTATCGCAACAACACCGTATGCGGCCTTCTTATCTTTGATCCCTCGACGCCCTCGAGAATACCATTCGATTTGCTCGCTTTTTAGGCCATATCTCCGTTTTTCTCTCTGGTTGTTGTTAGGCTGCTGCGTGGTTCGACCGATGTTTCGGTTCTCTTCAGCTCATCCTACGAATCGTCTGTTTAAGATCCGATCAATCATCCATACCCGCTCAATATAGTACTTCCCAGAGATACAAGCCTCTAGTTTGGATAAGGCATGGGTTTCATACCTCATCCCACTGATAGGGACATCCGTCCGGAATCATGACCCTTCCCCTGCGATCGCCAACAGCAGTTTTATGAGTCTTGCACAATGGTGGCTGCTATAATCGCCAAAATTTCGACTCAAAAGAAAGGCCTCGGGAGTAAACGCGAGACACCCTCACTTGAGAGATCCACCCTTTATCTATTTCGATCATAATCCGCCATTTGTCTTAATCAACTGAACCCCACAGCCATGATCTTCAGGTTAACGAACTATGGAAAAAACTTGTAAAGACCAAGTTTCGAATTCAAATCTTTCTGTTCAATCTCAGCAGCAACCTCGTTGGAAATTAACACCGTAAATCGTCAGATCGATGCACCGTAGACCAAGTGCAGAGCTTGAATATAATTCCGCAAGCAGTAAATCAAACTTGCCGTGACGACCTTTTCACAGAACACTTGTAATAAGAGCACCGCCCATGAAGCAAAGGGAAACATTCTGCCTATTTAGTGTGATATAACCCATTTGGAGTATTTTGCATGTATGTTGTGATTTTGCTGCGAGGTTCACTGCTGGGTTCAACGTTGCTTTCTAGAACGAGCGTCGAGCTCATACGTTGTTCGACGATGCTGAAATAGCATGTTAGTTAGGAGTATACTTTTCTGAAGAAGACCAAAGTGAACTTACATCTCAATAGCTGCCATATGTTCCCACCATGACCGAAGAGCCAGATATGACGGTTCATCATCCTTGAATGTTAGTGTTGACCTGAAGGAAAGGATCGCTACAAGCTGAATAATTAAAAATGCGTCTCTGTTATCCAAATAGACATATATATTGAGATTCATCAACTTAGTCGACCCTGACAGCGAACTACAGAACGAAGATGCGATTGAGTCTTGATTATTCGGCTCGTCAAAGTGTTCACAATGAAGAATCGGATAACAGGGATTCATCCAACAATCAAGGTAGAAATTAAAGAGGAAGGAGTTTTGGAAATACTTATTACACTTAGAGTTTCATTCAGAGGTGGCGGGTGAGGAGCCATAAATCCAAAAACTCCATTATTGTGGTTGACAATGGAGAAAAGCGACAACAGCCAGCCAGTCGCGCAATTCTACCAAAAGTCAGTTAGTTGAGCCACAACAGGAACTTTCAAAGGCATCAACTACTAATGAACAAAAACTATGAAGCTAAGCTGATGCGGAATGATGTGCAAATAAGATTGCGCCACCAGCGTTCGAGAGAGCATTGACTAAGCAACTTAAGGTTGTATCAGTGTTACTCGTACAGCATGGTCCGGTACCTACTGTAGTCTTCATTTGTAGAAAAGTTATGATATTCCTTCAAATTAATTAACAGGTTTCAGCACGTATTATCGTTCATGTTTTTTTTTTTTTTTTTTTTCCATTTCTACTTCGTACAGACTTTTATAGAAGAACACAAAGAAAGTCTCTGCACTCCCCCTCGCCCTCGGCGTCAGCAGCGCATGCTCTCTTCGATTTGTTAGGATCGACCCCATTCTCCATTTTTTTAATCTGTGCTGAAATCCTTTAGTGGCGGGGAAGAAGGTACCTAGGGCCGGGCCAGGCCCAAGGGATTGATTACACAGTACAGTACAGTACAGTAAAGTAGTAAAGAACTGCGGATGAATAAGACGCCATAACAGTCGGGTCAGATCCGCATCGAGATTTACCACGCCTCCTCCCACCTCGTCTCAAGAAATTATTCCCGTAGAAAAAATGAAACGAGGCGAAGGGAGAAAAAAACCTGTTGCGGCGCCTCTGAGTCCGCTGACATGGTGGCCTTCCTTATTTATAGCGGCGTACGTGCCGTGCCGCAGCCGCGCAGCTGCACTACTACTGAACGAGAGCGCTTATCCCATTCAAATTCGCCTTCCAATTGGTCTACATGCACAGGATCCATCAACCTTGTAGCTTTTGAAATTTGGGGCTGACGGACCACTGCATACTTAACAGTGTAACACCCCCAAGGTCGCACACTGTAGATGCTACGTAAAACTCCATTCGACTTCTTGGCTTTTTTGGCTTCTTGAAATCCCGTCGCTTAATTTTGTACTGTACTGTACTGTATTGTATTGTACGAAAGTGCCACGACCTTTGGCTGGTAATTTGCAAGATATTATCTTTCAGAAGCGGTTTCCATTTTGATTCAATATGACGTGCACCTGGAATTCGGGCGAAACTGCGACGGGTTATGTAGCGTGCAATCCAACTGCCTCGGCTTCATCATGTTGTCTTCGAGGAGAGGCATGTCTGACCAGTGGTTTGTGTTACGGTGAAATTGGATTGGTCTACAGAGGAGCTTGTACCGATTGGACAAGTGCTGTATGTCCTTCTCAATGCTTAACAGGTAAATCCTATTCTCTTTCTCCATGAAACCCGTTTGATTTTATTGGCTTGTACAGTACTCGTATCTCATTACTTGTCTTCGGTTCGAGACTAACACACATCATAGATTCAAATAATTGGGCGAACTTGTATCCTTGTCCTCAGGGTGGTTGGTGGTGTGGCAACACAACAGCAGACTTTGCATGTACAGATGGAACGGGAACCTTTATGTCAAACTCTTTCGTCCCAGGAAACGTCTTAAGGGTCGCTGGATCGTCATCAACAACTACCAGTATCGCCAGTACGAGCACATCCGGCTCCGCAACATCATCAAGTGGTACAAGTTCCAGTACATCAGTTGCGACAGCAGCAGTTAGCACAAGTTCAACTTCACTTTCTAGCGATGATCTGTGCAGCTCGAGACCAACCAATTCTGAATTGGTGGGCGTGGGTGCCGGGCTTGGAATTCCACTTGGTATTGCGTTAGTTGCTCTAGTCAGTTTATGTCTGTTTAGAGATCGTTGGGGGAAGAAAAAACATCAGCAAGTCGCTTCTGATGAAGGAGGAAGTACCTCGATTCCAGGCCAAATGCAAGCAGTCAACCAACAACCATACTATCACGAACTTGACAGGAACGCCAAACCTCCACAATCATATGAGCTTTCCAACGAGAATTGAGCTGCTGATGTTCAGAATGATGATGTGCAGGTACTAAGACAGAGAATCTTTCTTGAATGCCAGGTTGGATATTGAGATAATGATCACTGGATCGAAGGATTATGCTATGCAATGGGAAAGGAATATGTCCGCTTGGATAGCGTTTTCCCCGTTAGTTCTTATCTACCAGGTATGTGAATCATGAGTTTGGGTCTCTCTTAAGCATTCTAACGGTACGATAGGCCTCATTTAACGCTCGCGTTTTGAAGCCAACAGCCACGGGCTGATTTGGTTATTTCAATCAGAATCGTATGGATTACTCAATCCTGTGGGTAATTGCGGGTTACCCGCTGTATTCAATAGAAAATTGGAAATAATGATTTAATGAGAAGCAGAGGGAAGGAAAAGGGAATGTATATAATAATAGCTCTATTGTACCTCTGTAGATATTAAGGATGCTGGTAAAGAGCTTTCAATTCTATAATCACAAAGTTTTGATCAGAAGATATTCTGATATTAATTTCTGTAAAATAAAAAAACCAGATTATGGCACCTGCTACAAACCATAGCGTTGTAAGACTTGAGAACTAACAGAGAAAACCATCAATGCAGTAACGGAGAAAACAAACTCCAAATTCTGGGCTATTGTAGGTAGCTAAGTTGCAATTTTTGCATTCCCCTTAGCGCAGCATATGAAGAGCACACAATGGAAGAACTAGATAGTCGTACAAATTTTTTAGTGAGGTAGAAAGTGCCAGGTGTACTCGAGAGGGTATACTATTATCTTAGCGTATGGTCTTATTAGCGTTGCTTATTCTAGTATGTTCTATTTCTAGTGTGATATTCGAAAGACGTTCTAAACTGCAGTCATACCGAACAATAGTTAGTTGTAGTTGTTCATTAAGTAGTTGACTTAGCAGTGTTGATTTACTAGTGTTGGCTACTGTTAGCTACTATTGTTAGCAAGGGCTTCAGTTCATTCAAAAATTTTCTTTTCACAATTAATAGTCAAGTGTTCGTTCTAGGCCGTTATAATTGCTAGCGTGTACCTAGCATAATTCAACTAGGTACAGGTGGTATAACATTTGTGCTTTGACGCTTGAAGGATGTAGGTTGAGAGGAAGTGTAGTTGCGAATTTCGTTGAAGACTTGAAAACTAGAAGACTACTTACTGTACAATCAATCCATGATGACTTTTAGTTGTAGGATTACAAAAGAGACTGACTAGCAATGACAATGGAGTCATTGCTCGACGATAGTACTACCAATCTAGTGTTTGCATAGTCTGCGATTTCTTCCCGTGAATTAGAACAGATCTCGAGGATTCTTTCGAGTTCTAGTGAGTAGCCAGTAAGTCTGGTTCTATTGAATTGACTTTAGATGGATCATCAACACAACCGGCTTTCCCTTCGCTTCACACTAAAACTCTATACTCCATCATTAAGCTACCCGACAATCATTAGCAACACATCTAATACTTAACTAGTTCTTTCTGTGAGTCAACCCTCGGTGTGATTCATGCTGTTGATTCACACAGCTGGTGACAGCTGGTGGAGAAAATGGGTATATAAGACGGGCTTCCCTCCCCAGAATCACCTCTTTTCTCTTCGTCCGAAAAAAAAATCATCAAAATTCTCGAATTCAAAAATCAAAACTCAAAATCTCAAAACTCAATTCTCAAATCTCAAAACCAAATACAACTCATACCGCGCTTGAACCTTAACTAGGCAAGCCAACACTTCGGTATCTCCTCACTATCAACAAACAAATCACTCATACCGCGCTTGAACCTTTACAGGCAAGCCAACACTTCGGTATCGCCTCACTCCTCACTATCAAACAAACCAACAAACAACAACACATCGACAATGTCTTCCACAATGGCTACATCAAAGCCTCAACGGATCCCAATCTCATACATCCGACTTGTCAACCCTACTTCAACACAAGAAACAAACACCACACAAAGTAAGTACAAGTACATTTCTTTATTGATCACACAACTAACCAAACTAGTTATCACATCAAACAACAAACAACAAGACCTGAGTGAATCCTCGGTCTACCCTCACATCACCAACGAAAACTTCTTTATAAAACTACCAACACCCACCAACAATGGTATGTACATAGACATTATATCTTACTTGATCAATGAACTAATTAACCTAGAAGACACCTCAAACAACAACTCCTCATGGTTCAATGAATTTCTCGCCAACGAAAATGAACCATCTACAACAACAACAACCACTACCTCTACTACAACACCGACACCAATCACCAACCAAGGTAAGAACTCAAATAGCACCTCACCGTCGACTAAATAACTAACCAACCTAGAAGAACTCTTAGACGACACGTCGTCGCTCACAGAAACTCTCACCAACGAGAGCGAGCAACTATCAACTACCACAACTCAAACATCGACCTCTACCTCTACCTCTACCTCAACATCAAAATCAACATCAACAACAATAGAAACGACACCACCACAACAACAACAAAAACTCACGCTCCAACAACGCCTCCATGAGGCACACGCCAACGACGACTGTTCTATCTGCATGGGCCCCTTATCAGCAACACCAATATCCGAAATAGCAATCACACCCTGCGGTCATACATTCTGTCAAGACTGCCTCGAAGGAGTCTTCGAAAACGCCACCATCTACACACCAACAACAAGCCCCACCTGCCCCTACTGTCGACAAGAAATCAAAACCACCAGCGAGTATGAAGAGGAAGGATATGTTTATTTCATGGAAAAGGATGGAGAGGATGAGGAATTGATACTCGTGATATCATTTGAGGGCGTATTTGGACGTCGGATTAAGCTTGAGGTTTCGGTGAAGGAATCAGGCATGGAAGAGGAAGAAATTTTGGATAGTATTTCGCGAGGGGGTCTTAACTGGAGTGGTAGCGAAAGGAATTCGGGTGAGGATCGGGAAGTGGATAGTGATCATGAGGATCCAGCGGTGGCAGAGTATTATGAGGACTTTTTGGGAGAGGAAATTTAAGCTAGGGGTACTCTTCCTTGGGGGCAACATTATAAGCTCTTAAGGTTTAAGGAGGCCTAAGCTGGGGATATGCATCATCACGACACTAAATCATTAACGACACTAAATCATTAACGACACTAAATCATTAACGACACTAAATCATTAACGACACTAAATCATTAACGACACTAAATCATTAACGACACTAAATCATTAACGACACATTATATTACGACACAAGTGCCGGCGAGCACTAAGTAGATAGAACAATGATACCAATCATCATACTTCTTAGATAGCATGTGACTTAATGTTGTGCACTACTAACTTAGACTCGGTATAATACATACGCAGCAGACTAGACTTATACAATAAATATATATATGACAACAAGTATAAAGGTAGATCATCCAACATATAATTAGGAAGTGATGTAGTTCTTCCCAGTCTCGGAAGTTGCAAACTCAGAAAAGCCAATTCATCACAAACATGGTATCTATTAATCAACTTGCAAACTAAGCGCCTTATCGCTGTGCTCATAACCCAAACCGTCCTATGCTCTATATACGTCTTATCATGTACACTCATCGTAAATTACAAACATATTCAATAATTCTCTGCCAAACCCAAGCCCGAGAAGCTAGGTACCGTCTGCGTGCAATTGAATTCAGGTTCATATGCCAATGCGGGTAGAATGCCAGCGGCAAGGCCTAGCTTGTAACTCCACTGAGTTGCATCCTCCGTAATCCACGTCCAGTAGAACCAGCCCCACCCTTGCTCAAAACTGTGCATTTGCGCCTCGGCGAACATCTGCAAGAATTCTTTATACGCTGCGCTGTACGCACTTGGGTCTGCGTTGGCGTCTGTACACTCACAATTTCCTTGACTTTTCGTAGGGCAGGCTGGCGAGGTCACTGCCGTCGAGGGGTCGCCTACGTCGTAGTCACCTTCCCAGCGAGTGCCAGCTCCGATGTTATTGAGATTTGTAGCACAATCTGTATCTGCTTGAGACCACTCCGCGAAAATTGTTGGCCCGAATCCAGTTGAGACGCTCATACTTTGTTCTGCTTGTTCTGTCCAGCCGGTGCAAGCATAATCAACTTTTGCAGTATGGTTGTACGCGATTTGGGCCACATTGAAAATGACATACTGATGGACATCTAAGAGCAAGCCATCATAACCCTGCAGAACTCCTTTCCAGTTCTCAAGTCCCATAAAGCCGTCCCCAAAAACTACGTAGGCATCCAGGCCGTTGCCACGAACCAATTCATAAGCACTAGCTGTCCAACTTTCGACAGCGGTAGCATTAAGTGCTGTCATCTTGGGCTCATTTGCGAGGCCATAGAAAGATATAATGTTCTTGTACCGGTCTTGGGCGAAGAATTTGGAGAGCTGATCATGAACATCGAGGGAGCGTTGAGCATTCAGGGCTCCATCTGTCCCGTTCAACCAACCTATGGGCCCAAGGCGTCCACTATGATTCCATCCATTCTGGCTACCGGGCAATCCATGAAGGTCTAAATTTATCCTGAGGCCATACTTCCGAGCCCATTCTATTCCACGCAATAAATATCGCCAGGAAGTACGGTAGACGTATTGGTCACCTGAATAGGTTGTGACCGCCCAATATGAGAAGGGTATGCGGACGTGATCAAGACCTGCAGCAGCAATTTCTGCAAACGTCTGCTCGGTTACAAAGGTGGCATAATGCTTTTCCAGTGTAGATGCCGCCTTGGTCGTCCCAAGATGCTGGCATAGAGTCCATTCATCCACAATTCCTAGTTTTGAGTCGTAATCGAAGAGCGATGGAGTTATAAAAGGCTCTAGCGATAGCCACCCTCCTAGATTTACGCCTCGGGCGGGAGTTGTCGCATATGAGCCCCAATCGGTGTCCAGTGTGACTGTTTTGTCATTCGCGCTCTTCCCATCATCCCACGTTGAGTTCAATCCCATTATCGGAAGGCCTCCTACGGTCTCATTCGTGTACGTGACGTTGAAATCTGTTGTATCGTACCATGTAAATGGATCGAGATATGTCCCCTTCGCTGCTGTTGGTATATCTGACTCTGAAGTTCCGTCTAGATTTGAAGTGTTTCCAGAACTGCTAGAACTCGATTTGTTCTTGTTACTTACGACGACAGCAACGACAATGATAATTATTATGACCACAATTGCTGCACCAATTCCTATCCCTGGAGGCCAAAACGTCAACAAAGATTTGTCTTGTTCTGGGGATATGACCTACAAAGTTTCTTCTTCTTTCCTCCGCCATCTTCCTCCTCCTCATATGAATCTCGATCTCTATCTCCACCTCTCAGGCCTCTGAGTCTCTTACTTGAACCCTCTTCAAGAAGAGCACCGCTGACTACCCGCCGCTTCTTCCTCTTGTGTGATTTTCGAGACCTTGATACTACTAGCTTTTCGTCTATAATCTCCTCTCTTTCTCGTCTTGGAGCTGAAACGGCTCGTTCTCTTTTGCGCCGAGGTTTCGTGGGAGTGACTTCTTCACGCCTCACTTCTTGTCTAACATTCTGGTAATTGAGCTGGTTGAGTCTTGCTAAGGAGTCTGCAGATAGGGCTTGAGAGCTCGATTCGGATTCTGTTGGTGGAGGTCTCGATTTGCGGGGACTTCGACTATGTGATCTTCTCTTTTCATGGTGGGATCGTCGTTCTCTTGGTTTTGGTCGCGGTGACTCTCTGGCACTCGGCGCCATGCCGTTCCTTTGTAACTAGCAGAATGATTTAGGGTTGAGGAATGTGGGATGGAATGGAATTAATTCGAGAACAGTGAATTGATATTTACAGTAGAATGGAATGCGCTTTGCTTTTACAGGGCCGCGTCGTCGCCCATAAAATGCCTTGGTATAATGCATGTTTTTGTCTGTTCGAGGTTGACAGAGCAACACAGAAATGAAATGCTCGAGTCCTGCGCGATCGATGCGATAAGGATAAGACATCCCTGCAACATAACTGGACTTGCACCGGAGCTGAGTGAACCGTGTGTAACCATCAGTAACCGAACCCCATACAGACGTCTCCCCTCCGAGGCTATTCCCCCAGTTACATTCCCTCCCTTCGCAGCCATGCAAAGACAGCAGAGTATCATGAACCCACAACCCTCCTTTATGTTACAGCTTTCCCATCAAGATGCAGCTGCCGACTAAGATATGTCCAAGAGGTCTCCTCAATTCTTCACTACCTCGCGGTGTCTCTAAACCTGCTCTTAGAAGCTATTCCCGCCGATACTCGACACATCCTCCAGCAGCACGTTTGAATGTGCCCACCGACTTCTCCACGACCCCTTTACTCGCGCATAGCTCTCAATTAGCTCTGCAGAATCCTGAATTGTCACCTGAGATCCGAAATGGCACAACGAAACGCATAAATCTCTTCCAATCCATCAACGATGCCCTCTCACTCGCTCTCGCTGAGGACGAGTCTGTGCTGTTATTCGGAGAAGACGTTGCTTTTGGAGGCGTGTTTCGGTGCAGTATGAACCTCGCAGAAAACTATGGAGCCGAGAGGGTGTTTAATACACCATTGAGTGAGCAAGGGATCGTAGGGTTTGCTATTGGAGCTGCTGCAGAGGGAATGAAGGCCGTTGCCGAAATACAATTTGCGGATTACGTATACCCGGCATTTGATCAATTGGTTAATGAGGCAGCAAAATTCAGGTATAGAGATGGAACTGAAGGGAGACATGTCGGTGGCTTAACGGTGCGAATGCCGTGTGGGGGGGGTTGGGCATGGAGCTCTGTGAGTCTGAACTGGTATGCCAGCATATTATTACAATTAACATAGTGCAGCTATCATTCACAATCGCCAGAAAGTCTTTTCACACATATCCCAGGTCTGCGGGTCATCATGCCAAGGTCACCAATACAAGCAAAGGGCTTATTGCTTGCTGCCATCGCTAGTAAAGATCCATGTGTTTTCATGGAACCTAAAGCATTATATCGTGCAGCAGTCGAACAAGTACCTACTGCAGCTTATACATTACCTCTTTCAAAAGCCGAAATTCTTAAAGAAGGAAAGGACTTGACCATAATATCATATGGACATCCTCTGTACACGTGTAGTGCAGCAATTGAGAAAGCCGAAAAAGACCTCGATATTACCATAGAGCTTATCGATCTCCGGACAGTTTACCCTTGGGATAAAGATATGGTGTTTAAGAGCGTGAGAAAGACAGGTAGGTGTATGGTAGTGCACGAAAGCATGGTGAATGCTGGGATAGGCGCAGAAGTTGCAGCAAGTATCCAAGAAGATAAAGAGACCTTTTTAAGACTAGAGGCACCAGTTATAAGGATTGCTGGTTGGAGCACTCACATGCCACTTACGTTTGAGCGCTTCATAATTCCTGATGTTGCGCGTAAGTCGCGAAACTGAAATCCTCGACAACGAAGACGTTTAGCTGACACCTAGCAGGAGTATACGACGGTATAAAAAGAGCCATAGAATATTGAAATAAAAAAATGAACTTTTACTACGAACCATCAAACTCCCACTCCGAGGCTCCTGGTACTCACGACTTATGAAGTCCTGATTCTCTTTGGTTGGCTTGGGGAAATGAAAGTTAATTATGCCATTGATACAGATCTGCAAGTCTACAAACTTAAACATCTGTTGACCCGTTGGTCATGGGCAATTACTGCCTCAAGCCAATTAGCAAGTTACTTCTGGCTCACTTTTCTTGCGAAGTACTATTGTCTTAAGTCTCTAAACAATATTTGTTTTTACTTTTAAAGTTAACGTTTTGGGTCGAAGTGACGAGATTGACTTCCTCTTAGTCACTTCCTCCCGAGTTTCTTACCAGATTCTTGGTGATTGATCTCATCTATGCAACCTCTTGTTGAATAGTAATAATAGTGTAAGTTTCTATTGGCGTTCACTTAGTGATGTTTGGGCGTAGAGCTTGTAATGTTGAATACTTGGCTTGCCTGCTTGCATAGTATGGACTTATGATCTACAATCGCAAAACGGTCCAAGTTTTAGTTATGCCGAAGTAAATTTACACTGAGATAGTTTGGTGCGTCGGAAAGTTAAGTTTTTCACAAGAGCCTTATTCAAGAATTGACCGGAACTTCCGCATTTCCGAGAGGTAGCCATTCTGATTTGACAACAATGAGATTGATTGTCGTAGAGGACTCAATTGAAGCCAAAGGAAGCCAGCCGACAAATTGTTGCTTAATAAAACATATGAAACTATTTTGATTGCGTTAATCAAAATTTCAACATGATCATACGTTCCTATCTACCTCTAGTCAGCTTACTTTCCGCCGACTTACTCACCAAGACTAGCTCCAAACCATCACAACCTTAGTGGAATCCACATCGCTTACGGTCCAACATCCAAAAGTTAAGCTGAGAGCGGAGAAAAAAGAAAAATACAAAAAGCGAAAGGAAATTGTCCTCAGAACATCAATAAAAAAAACAAAAAAAGAAAAGGGAAAAAATATTGTGCGCTTGAGAGCCGCAGGATTCGAACCTGCGCCATTTCTGACTGCGGTTTTGAGTTCTTTTCAGAGCCTAAACACAGCGCCTTAACCACTCGGCCAGACTCCCTTTAGTTGGTTTGCCTTGTTTTGACTGGGATCGGGCTATTTTAAATTATCAAGGGCACAACAAGTCCATCCGAAGTTTTCCCTCAATTTCGTACCCCGTAAGCATCTGACTACTCAGTGCGACTCCCAATTATCAAGAGCTTAGGTAGAAGTTTCTTTTTCTTCGTCTTCTTTTCTTGTCTTTTAAAGGAGCAAGATACATAATTATACAAAGATTTATGTACCTATTTTCCAATATCTGAAAGGAAGTTCTATCCTACCTATATTCTAAGCCTTCTTGTGTTCCACGACTCTACTGGATTTTAGCACCCTTTAATCCCTCCTTGAGTAATAACATCGCAATCTGACATTCGACAACAATAGCATCTTTGAAAAGTCATGTTTTCAATCAGATTGAACTGCGAGTTATTATTGTTTCCAAAGATTATATTCATTTGATCCTTTATATTAAAGTATTGTAGGACGCTAAGCGCGCTTTACGAGCCACATGTGTGAGCTAATGGTCAGCAAGTCTCACTGAGTTGCGAGTAATACCCCCCTATCGGCTTAAATACTATGCCCTCTACCTACCAAGCATAAAAGTCGTGCCACCATCAAAGAACTTGGATTTAATGTAATATGAGCCATAACCGATTTC
The DNA here is from genome assembly GCA_009805495.1 of Pezicula neosporulosa. NCBI lineage: Eukaryota > Fungi > Ascomycota > Leotiomycetes > Helotiales > Dermateaceae > Pezicula > Pezicula neosporulosa. The sequence continues at coordinate 764,959 of SELE01000007.1, forward strand.
TGGCATGAATTCGTCTCTTGACTTCACTCTCAAGCCCTACGTTCTTCCGCTTCATAAAGTCATGGTAAGAGTACCCTCGACACAGGGAATCTCTCTATAAAGTAGGGTAACTAGCAAGATGCGCCTCAACGTCCACCAGAAATACGCTCTTATCATGACCAGAAGTACCTAAAAGAAATTCTCAGATTCACATCATCGTTTTGTTACTTTAATATAGCTCTTACAAGTAGGCCCTAGATGAAACGACGAAATATTATTACTCCAAAGCTCTGTGACGGAACTTGGGTCAATGAACTGCAATGAGGGTTCGTTCACTGTACCTTGCAGCACTAGCGGTGCTGTTTTCTTTGAGCGCGATGCAGGCAATTCAAATTGCAACCTGATATATATCACATAACGGCAGAGTCATTTTGATTGTAAGGACATTTATCCAAATCTGAAAATCAATAATTAAATGACTCATAACAAAAATCCTGCCTTGCGGTACAGTGTACAGTTGCGTCACGAGCATTAGCTCTTACTATTTGAACCAAGCGAGGCCGAACCGCAAGGCTGGGAGCGCAAGAAGCCTGGAAACTTTTGAAAGAGCCAAACCCCACGAAAACAAAAGCTGTAAAATAGCAACCATCAACAACCATTGCAATGGCAGACGAACATATTGACGAAGATGCCCCAGTCACGTCCCTTCACAAGCAGCCTAATGACGACAACGATGCCGGCGACGAAACACAAGACTTCCGATTCTTCGCTCTCATGACAAAGAGTGGTGCACACATTCCCAAGCGCGGAGAAAAAGACTTCGAGCCACACGGAACGAAACACCAAGATGCGGTGTTAGATGCGAGCAGACAGGCGATGCACGAAGTGCTGGATTATACAAGATCGCATCTGCCTAAGAACTACGTCAGAGGATTTTACTATGGTGGTGAGGATGGTGAGGATGACTGGGTAGCGAGAAATTTCGAATGAGGCGCGAAAAGGCTTGGAGCACGATCACATAGTTGCGGTAGACAATGCTAGAGGATCACATTTTAAATCAATGGGGCAGGCAGAGCGGGTTGTCAAAAGCACGCGATTATGGTTGTTGCCAGAGGAGGCATTATATCTGGTTGAGAGAGGCAATCTAGATCTGTGGTGGCCATCAAGGGCTAACGACAAAGAGTTTTTTGAAGGATGGCAACGAAGATACAGAGAGCGGGGAAGATGATACGGAGCAGAAGGACGAAGGCGCCCCAATGAGTTTACAAGCAGCGTACGCAATGCTTCTGGGGGAGGATGGAGAAATTGGAAAAGTCACTCTGGAGAAGTATACAGTATATGCAAATCTCAAGAGGGCTGGTTATGCGATAATGAGAGCTCCAAAATGGGATTCTAACTCCATAACGCCTCAAGCCTCAGAATCACCATTCAGCATGTTCAATTGGCTATTTGGTACACTCTTTGCCAGCAAAGAAGCCGCACTCGAAATTCCACCATACGGGCCGTTGGTAAAGCCTGGTATGTATCGGTCTTACAATTCAATCTACAAGCAAATCGCTATTATTCCTAGACACAAACCTTCAGCAATTCCGATGGAGCCCTCAACCACTGAAAACAACTTCCGAGTTGACTTCCATCTTTGGAAGCCTTCGAAAAGTTCTACATTTGCTAAGAGCAATCCTGGGTTACCGGACTTTCGCGTCGCTGTCGTTGATGCTCGCTCAACTTTCGTTCCATCCCTCATGCAGGCTACTTCGCTGCTGGAAAGTACACCTTGGGACCCACCGAAGGAGGAGTCTAAGGGACCACACCAAACTTACCAAAGGTTGAGACACGGCTACAGAAATGTCGTACTCGCGGTTATCGACCAAGGTATTATTAGCTATCTTCGCATTGGTGAAGCAGCTTTTGGCGAAGAGAAATTGTATGAAAGATTTGATCGCGGAAGTGGACCGGGCTCAAAACGAGGTGGAGGTGGTCGAGGGCGTGGTCGTGGAAGAGGTAGAGGTAGAGGTAGAGGTAGAGGTGGCAGATCTTAAATTCAAAAACCGAACGAAAAGGAAAAAAAAAAAACAGCTTCGTATAGCTAGAACGGTTGACAACTCAATTTTGACAAATGTGCCCCCTTGCACATCACAGGTTCCACATGACAATTTTCCTCCAATGAGACAATTGGTGCTGGTGATGCAGTGTTGCTAACAGAGCTTGTAACCTAACAGGATCTAACCCTACCTATGAATCAACCTTTGAGACTAGCGTCATTTGAGTTCTCCACGGTGATTGAGCGACTTGCCGGAGACGTTACTGTACCAAGCATTGATTGTTGGACTCTCTTGTGTTTTAGATTGCGCCTGTGCACCCAGCGCTCAAAGTGTGAAGGCCCTTGGCTACGGTCGGGAGTGGCTTCGGAATTGTGACTCTGGTTGCGGGCTACCTGCAGCTTTACAAACGGAGAGCATCAGCAGAGAGATAAGGGAGAGAAATCCAAAACTAAAAGTGGCTGCACGTAGCCACCTATTGGCTGCGGTGTGAGTCGAGGGGTAATCAAGAAATGCACTACTGGCTTTTGGTCTGGCTAATTAAGCGTGTTGGTGACTGGGGGCTTTTTTTCATCAACCATTACAAACTCGCCGTCGCAGACAAAGCGGCACTGCTAGTGCTTTTTACCAGACTGGCCCCTCGCCCACCATAGCCATTTACCCAAAGCACGTAATGCACAGCATAGACAGCATCTTAGGGTTGCGCGGTAGACTCGTCGACGTTTGCTGTCTCTTTGAACCTTTGCCAATCTTTGTGCGAGTATAGGTAGAAACTAGATGGCTAGTTTGAGTAATTGAGAGACAGGGCAGCGCCGCTTTTTTAGTGATTTCGAGTAACAGGTTGATTTATTAGCTCGCAATTCGCTTGACGCTAGATTACTTATTGCCCCAAAGCAAGCAAGCAAGGACTTGTTAACTTCTCTTCCGCCTCTCTCCTCTCTTTCTTCTTTCTATCTATCTCGCAACCTGACCATTTTACCACATCTCTTCTCATCGACAACGTCTCTACCACGCTCGCTATCGGAAGTTGATCGCATCAACATCTCCATTTCAACAGCAACATCAACAATAATTCAAGGTCAACCAAATTTCCACGAGCGACAAAATTTTGTCGCAACCACCAACTTCCAGCAGGGTAGGCAATCGCGACCCACCACCACGTAAGTATAATCACCATCTCCCCAACGAGCGCATATCCGTCCCTCCTCACTCTCGCATGATGCTACGAGAACATCTTGAATTGAGTCAAGGAGACTAACTCAGTGATTTTTTTTATTTAGTCTAAAATATTTTAATCATGTCGGAAGCAGAAGTTCCAACGCCTACGATGGATGAGTCGAGATCAAGTTCCGAATCCTTGACAGATGCCAGTCTCCAAAGCATGGAGGTTGATTCAGTTCTCAGCGTCCGAAACACACCTGAAAGAACGTAAGTCTCTTTTCATCATTCTATTTCCATCGCGCAACCACACCATCTATATCTGCTCGCACTCTGCAGCTCATCTATCAGAAAACTCACCCCCCTTTTTTTTTGCTTCTTCACAATCTTACGAAAGTTCTCGTTCGATTTCGGCTTTATCCCTTTTTTACACTTTGCTATCGCACCGTCGATTGGCTCCATCACATGTAACAGCGCTGTCTTTTTTCTGGAGTCCAGCGCTTCAACGTGGTCGCAATGCATAAGCGACACTCCGTTCTATTTCCATCCAATCCTCATCAATCATTCTGTTACTTTTACTTACCAGGAATTTGTTTTATCTTTCGTGTTGTGCCACGTGTTAAGCACCTTTTTCCTTTTTCAGTGTTCATTTACTCCATACACGCTCTTTATTGATTCGTAACAAACACCCCTTGCTAATGACTGCTCACATAGAACTGATGACTCTGCTACAAACACCCCACTCCATGACACTATTACTGATTCGGCAGAAACTATGAGTGAGGGTGGTCACAAGCCACGTTTACTGGGTCCAGATGAAGACATTGATGATACTTCTGCTATTCGCGTTGAGCAAATGGCCGACGAAGAAGAAGATGACGATGATGTTGTCACATCTAGCTCTAAGCGCAAACGTGCCTCTGTCAATTACAACCTGGACATGGAAGATATTAAGTATAATAGAAGTACCCCAACAGCTAGCGATCGAGTTCCCAAGAGAGCAAAGAAGTCTCACGAAGTCAGAGGTGTCATCATTGGTGTTTGGCGTGATTCGAGTCTGCCCGATGACAAGGACAAACATGTCATCTTTGGCTTCATAGATATTCACGATCGTCTCCGAACTAGAATCTATCCTATGAATCGCCGAGGCGAGGAATGCATCGCAAATATCCCAACTGGTGCAGGAGGATGCTGGGTCACATTTCCACGAGTCATCTTTGACCCTCATCTTGCTGACCTCAATGCAGCTGAGGTCAAAGAATACGTCAAAATTCGTGTGAGTGCTATGCCAGGAGATGCTTTCCAGGAACACCAGGACGCCGACTTGAAAGCCGCCCAAGATGCGAAAGATATTGTTGCCGCCCAAGAAGAAAACGGAGGTGTGCCCAAGGGTCCTCCTCGTGGGCCACGAAAGTCGCTCAATCGCGAGTCTGTAGGCCCCCGGCAATCACTTACACATACACCTAGCTTTAAGGCAGTCAATGCTTCTCAGATGCAGATGCAGACACCGAAGGCTTCTCCTACTGTCGAAGCGAAGCCAAATGGCGTTCTCCTAGGGTACTGGGATGGCTCTGATGAACCTCGTTTGGAGGACAGGCACGCAGTTTACGGTGTGGTTGGAGGAAGCGACTGCTTTCGAGTCAAAGTCACAAGAACTACTCGCGATGGCCGTTTTGTGGAGGGTAACTTTCCAACTGGCGCAGGCGCACTTTGGCTTCATTATGAACAGGTAGTCCTTGAGCCTCATCTAGCCAATTTAAGTCGAGCTGAGGTCAAAGAGTACGTCAGGCTTCGTCAGAGAGATCTAGAACACAAGGAGACAGACAAAGAGCGCAAGGCAAATGAACTGAAGGCTGTTCAAACTGCCCAGTCAATCGTTGCATCTACCGGTCTCAACAATGGACAGAATGATGTCGGTCTAGAACGCAACGGCAGAGCTAGCCCTGAAATTGAGGTGCGGCACAGCGCCAGATCAGAGTCAAGATTGGCAGCGAGACAGGCAGCTGAGGCGGATGCAAGAGCCATGAAGGATGCTGAGCGGATTCGAAAGGAGAAAGCGGAGGCACGTGAGAGACAGAACGAGAAGACGAGAAAGGAAGTTGCATTGGCTGAAGCTTCCATTAAGGAGGCAGCAGGAATGGAGTTCAGCCAGAATCTCAAGAAGCTTAATCGCGTCTGGGAAGCACAGCAAGCCGTTGTCGCAGGCCCAAAACCGATAATGCAAGCGCCAGTCCTACCATCGAGCACGGAAGAAGTCAAGTTCTATCAAGGGATCAAATACGAGCGAAAGCTTACGGGGCCACTCGCGGGCAAACTTGTCAGTCCAGCAACGGTGATGACTATCGACGGTGAGGATTACGTTGAGTATCGGATCTTGACCAAACCATCGTTCTGATTGCGACTTAAGCTTGAGCGTTTTTTTATATATACCTAATAGTTTGAGAAGCAAGCCATCGGCGTTATGGGAAGGGTGGCGGGGCTTTACTGTTTTATGTTTAATTGCTTGAGGGAGCATCCTCCGATAATTTGCTACATATTTCACCAATTCCTCTTAAGATTAAGAGATGCTCCAATCCGAAGTTTAGAACACGAGCTTTAGTTGAACTCTTGTACGTATCCAGATTGCTTTTTAGCGAAGCATGCACTAGTCCAATCAAAATAATGAGGTTATAGAGCTGAATGAATACATACCTACCCAGGTAGTCATGCTCTCAAAATAGCAGGTCTTTCGTGTGATGGTGGGCACCCAATGGATGAACCTATTGAAATAGTTGGTTAGATTACAAGGTGGATTTCTTCTTCACTGGACCGTATTTCTCCAAACTTGACATATTTTCTTGTTGATATCTGGTGATTGGACAGTTCCAGCTTCATGCAGACAACCGATGCAGCAGGAACCCCAAGCTGTAAGTTACATACTTAAGCGAGCACTAGCGTATGCACCAAATTCAGTTCACAACACCCATCCCACCAGTCCCGATCTGCACTGCAAGGCTGTCGCATCAACCAACCAAATTCCGCCTCGACCAAACGACATATGCAAGCCAACAATCCGTGCAACCATGGCGTCCTCTCCTCCCTCCGACACTCCTCTCATTGAGTACTACAAATCCAAGTCATCGTCGACGTAAGTTGCTGCTTCCTCCCCCTCCACCGCTTTTTCCTTGTCCCCTGCTACATGGGCACAATTAACCGTCCAAATTCACCTTTGCGCCTGCTCTCGATAATGACATGTCACTGGACCAAGCCAAGTTGGCTAGCCCTTCACAAATCCATGAACTGACCTTAAGTGGTAGATCAAGTCGGAGATCGTCAAGCTCTCAGCTTGCCCCATCAGGCAACAAGGAAAAGCCCACCAAGGAGGTCTCCCAACTTCTAGAGTTCCAGAGCAATTTCCATGACCAGAAGCCACTGTCCAAGAAGCGACGGTCTATCCCGCGTGTCAGCAGTAACAGTAACAGCATGGGTCCCATATCTGACGATGAGGAGGACGCTATGCAGCAATCTCCAAGTGCCAATCGTCACAGAGGAGTCTTGAATAAGGATCTGGCGGACCTCTTGCAACAACAAAGCTACATGCATGAGCTTGGTCCTGTTTCTGGCAAGAGAAAATCAAGTCAAAAGGCTCTCCAGATCATTCGGCAAGCTATTGTACCACAATATGAGGAGGATCCTTTTGAAGATGTGGACATGGACGACTATGATATCGACGATGTAATTGATGCTCTCGATGATGCCAACGGAGGTGAGTGTAAATCATTGAATTGGTTCTAATGGTCAAACCGTGCTGACTGACTGAAGGATCAGCACCAGGGCACGCCGCTAGAGAACTCTCAAAGAGCAGAAAACAAGGAAGGAGCAAGGATGAAGTGGGAAAAGGAGGAAGTCAAGTGAAAGGCGAAGAGAAAGGATGCTACATCGGCCATCATGTCGATGATCCTAAACTGCCTGTTCATGCTCGTTTCTATGCTAACGGTGCCTTGATTACCCGTATTTACCGGGAGGATGTTAGCGAGGAAACTTTTCAACAGTATCCAAACATCTTTCTAAACTCCCAGAAAGGTCTAGTCACGGTAAACAAAATCCACTTTGCCGGCAAGATCTGCGAGGATAATATCAACGAATCTGAGAACATTCAAACGCTAAGCGACACAGACAAGAGGAATCTAATCAGAGATTTTCTGCACCAATCAGCCAGTAAGGGACGACTCATTGGCTACCATATTGACATTCCAACACTTCCTGTGTACGCCGGTCGTTACAGAGGCTATAAAAAGCGTGGACAAGTCTACGCACGAGTTTATAAAGCCGACACTGACAAAGAAACACTCCGCAAGTTTCCTGACATATTCTCTACTAACAGCGGCCAAGTTGAAATCAATCAAATCATATTCGACAAGGTCTTTCCCAGCGATACACAGTCACTCTCTGTCGAACAGAAGATAAAGCGTATTGAAGACTACTTACAAAGTCAGACCACGCCGGCAAAAGACAAAGCTGCTGCGGCATCTCAACCAGTCCCAATTGATACCACACCTGCGATGGACAAGACCCCTGCTGACCCACAGATACTCCAAACCGATGCCACACATGAACAGGATGGCGCTACAGCCGAAGCTCAACTGGTACAAATTGCTGCTATGCAAGAGTACGGCAAGACTTCTGCTGCACTTCAACCACGCCAAACCGCTGCTGTACGTGAGCCAGATCAAACCCCTGCTAGGCCACAATCAGTCCTCATAGCTGGACTCAGGGAGACAATGGCTATAGAAGAAGGTGCGTCTACATCAGTGAATAACATGATCTAGCTAGCCAATGACTCGCTTATCCGTTGTTTAATTGCCCAAGCTGAATGGCTAACTTAAAAGCAGAATCTAGCGAGGATGAAGAAGATACCTTTGAGGCGAAAATGGCCAAATTCTTGGACTTTAAGGAGTGCATGAAGCAAACCGAGAATGCTGCCCGACGGCAGTTTGCCAAGTACGAGGCCACTATCTCCAAGTTAGAGGAACTCTGCAAAAATAAGGATAGCATAATTCAGGAGCAGCGTGGAGCTATCGAAACAATCCAGTCTGCTCTTACCGAAGCCAAAGTACAAGCCAAGGGAGAGGCCACTGCTGTTGAGAAGTTGCAGGCTGAGATCAAGGTCGAAAAGGCCAAGAACCAGAAGCTTGAAAAGAAATCGCAGGAGACAAATGATTTGAGGTAAGTTACACTTGAGCGACTTACCTGAGTTCCACAATTGAAAGAGCCTGTCGACCTTTACAATCAAGACAAGCTCGTCGTTGTCAACTTAATTTGCGTAGAACCAACTTCTGTTCTACTTTTGAAAAGAAAATCATACTAACCTAATATTTGGTTCAGAATCAAATACTTCGGAGGAAAGCGCTTCAAGCTTGTACTCGACCAGCCAAAACACCGGCATATACGTCTACGATACCATTCCTCCAGATAATGTCTGCTCTTCCGCTGGCGTTTATTACAAGGAATGGCTCGCGTTGGTTGAGCTTAAGCGTTTGGATCTAGGCAGAACAGACCAGGCAATTGTTACAATCGACGGCGAGCAATATCGCCGAATCAATGAGGAAGGAAATCAGCATAAGGACATGCTAATTCAGATTGGTCCTACTAAAATTACTATGGTTGACGGAATCGATGTTTTCATGACTAGAATTCGTAAGGAAGCTTAGGGAAAGAGAGAGAGAGAGAGAGAGAGAGAGAGAGAGAGAGAGAGAGAGAGAGAGAAGGCTCCCTGGGGTTTGGTCGAGATGGATGATTGATGATTGATCAGGCATGATATCACGACGCATACAATTTTATAGTGCTTTGACGGTAGATATTGCATTCTTGGGGGTCAGCTCTTTGCATTAAAACCAACTGTTGCATGTAGAGGAGTTAGCGCGTTTGCAAATACCCATCTCGCTGCAAAGTCCACACAGATAGCTAATGTATTTATTAATTTCATTGCATGGATGAGTAAGTTTCTATTCACTGTAATTTGAGAAGTTCAAAATGCATTCTTTGGCATTGTCAATTTTAGCCACGTAAGTAGGTTATAATGTTAATTAGGATTGTCAGATTAAAAGGGCAACTGTAACTATTACAAATATTGCGAAAACCAACTTCTAAGCAAAAGGCAACATCCAAATTTGATAAAGGTCTGTATTGATTGACCTTACAATATAAACATTTGCTACCTTATTTCAAACTGAAATTCTAGTCTTGTTAAGTCAAGCGAGTTAAGTAAACAAAGTTAGTTACCTAGTTGATATAACTAAATGACTTGAGTAAACTTGGTTAGGTTTATATTGTAACTTTATATAGAGAGAGATATATATATATAACAGCTTTGAATACTATAAACTATGTTGGAATATTTACCTATAGATAGATAGGTAGGTAGGTAGGTATAAGAAATAATAGGGTAGCGTAAGGTACCTTAGGTAACGTGCATTAGGTAAGGTAAGTAATTTGGACTTCGTAAATAGGTAGGTAGGAAGCTCGATTTACATAAATACATACACTTTTATCTACCTACTTGATTAATAAGGTAGATAATTAGTGTTTAGTACTGTACTTATACTTATCTACCTTATATATATATACCTACCTCTATAACCTCTTCTTCTAGAACGCATCCTTCTTCTTAGCCACTGACTTACTGCTGTAGGGTCTTGTAGTGGGGGTTGTTTGATTTAATTAAGATCTTCTAAGCTACTGATTTACTGATACTTTCTTATCTTTGTACTGTGAAAAACACGTTTCGATCTGAATTGTGTTTGTAGCTTTTTGTGGGATAAGTTTGATTTATATTTGATAGAGGGAGTTGGAGGTGGGGTTGGAGTATTTGGGTTCAGTAGGTGTGGAAGGTGGTGGTTGGTCTGTGAGAGATATTCTTGAGATGGATTGCTATGTAGGAGAATGATGGGATGGGTTGATGGGGTTTATATTTTGGTATTTGGTTGTTTTATATTTTGTAACTTACGAAGTACCTACTTAACTCCAGTAGCTTGTTCGAGTTTATATTCAAGTCACTTGAATTAAAGTCAATTTATGGAAGTAGCTCTTTTGCAAGAAGATATCCAAACAATTGTACGTGACTACACTTTTCACCTAGTCAAGGCTTGCGCGGGATCATTACAAAATGACGAATAGTTTTCAAGTCAAAAAAACTCTCCAAACTAATTGCAAGATCAGCAATTTCAAAGCAGTCAATGCGGAAGCCAAGTATTTGACTGATTGAGAAGCGGCCTTGTCATTTTCCAAAATTCGAAAAGTCGGGGAAAAGGCCCCCTTCATGCCAGAACGCCATGCTCATGCCCGTACCATAAATGATTTCTTTTGACCACACCACCACCACCTATCTCCCAGTATGCAAGAGATACCAAACACTCAAGCATACATCATATCGTTATCCTCCCTCTTCATCATCGTCATACTCCACTTTCTTAGGAACCTCCTTCTTCTTCATTAAATCCTTCCTATCCAACGGGCAAGTACCATTCAACCTCAGCCAAGGACCCACACATTCGAGATCAAAAAGATGTGTATCATGACACGGTAACCTCACAACAAGTGGATATGGATCATCCAAGAAAGGCTCAGCACAAATAGGACAAGTATCCGTCTTCTTCAATCTCCTCTTATCAACGCGCTCCAACGTATCCAAATAAGATTGCGGTACTCCTTCAACCTTCTCAGGCGGATTATCAATATGTGCTTCTTCTTCAGCGATCAAACGTTCCAGTAGTTCTTGGTTCATCTCTCGGCCTCCGGCATTTTGAAGGAGGGTCTCGTATTGTTCTCGCAGGAGACGATGCGCTGCTGCCATTTCTACGGGTGTGGGTGTTGCGTGTGCATTGTTGTGGGTTTCTTGTTCGGTTGAGGCAGTCGATATTTGGCTTATTTGGTTGAAGAAACTGGACATGTCTGGGCGACGGGTTTGCCCCTGTGGTTTGTCTTTAATATTGTGTTCAACTGTGGGATGGTTGTTAGTCAATTGAGATAGAAAAAGCTGTGGTATTACCTATTGACTTACCTTCGTATGGAGTAGCCATTTTGGATACTTGAATTGAGGACTGGATAGATTGTGAGGTATGCGATTAAGCAGAATTATAAGGAGTGAAGTTGGGAACTCGAGGAGGGAGCTCTGGTTTTATGACGGGAGGGCAGAGGTGACGTTGGAGTTGGAGGCCTTGCTGTTGCGGGCGCGGCCGTTCGCGTTTTCTTGCGATAAGCTGGTGCGTAGGTAGACTTTTGAGGAAAGCACAGAGAGTGCGAAAGAACGTAGAGACGACAGCAACGATCACGGAAAGACTGTTTTGCGTGGAACGTGAAAAATCAAGGCAAATTGTAACAAGTGAAATTTACAAAAAAAAAAAAAAAAAAAAAAAGGTAGAAAACCAAAGACAGCAAACAATTCAATTCCAACACAAAGCCAGCTTGCTACTGCGCTGCTCTCATTCAAAATGTCTAATCAGCACGTGATACCCGCCAACGACCCCTCGATGTGGAGTATGGGTTTCGGCGTGGCTCCAGATGGCATCTCGAAGCCCAAGTTACGCAGCGTTGCCCTATTCAACCCTCGATCCAAGGAAACTGCTGGAAGACCTGCAATGGCTTCTTCTCAGCTAGACACCGTATCTGCTTTTGTGGAGGGAGCTCCCCCGGGAGAAGTTCGTATACTGTTTCTACTTGCACTCGAACATAGCTGACTCCGAAAAGCTCGCAGATGTTATTGCTGGTGCGGGCACCCCTCCTTACGGATTTCTTTCGAAGAAAGCGACGCTAAGAGAAAACAGACATCAAGGCCTTGACCATCGAATCCCCTACTCTCATCTCTCAGTTGGGGCCGGCATTCGAGAAGTACAACGAGGAGCAGTTCGCAACTGTGAAGCTTCCTGGTAGCAGCCAACATGTCAGTTCAAGCCCGCAGATCAAAACAAAACTCTATTAATACGAGGCTAATGGTTTTCTGCAAAGGTCATCGTTAGCTCGCATAACTCCCTTGGTGATGGACGATACTACGATGTTGAAAGCTCGTCCAGCTTTGCTTTCGACCATAGCACACAGGTGAATAGGAGCGAGGGCAAGAAAAGAGTTTGTTATGGAAGCTGATGCTGTTGCAGAAAGCTAGCGCTGTCCAAAGCCATGTTTTAGAGAGTAGTCAGTCAGAGCTTGTGTAAGACACCACCCATCCCTTACTTTGGACCGACAGGACCTAATACGTTGCTGCAGGAAGTCGCTATTGAAGAATTTAGGTGCACATGTTAAGGAGCATTACCCTAATGCCTCGTATGGTGTATTCCCCATCAATAACGACTCGGAGATTGCAATCCTCGTAGTCGCAAACAAATACAGCCCCAACAACTTCTGGTAAGCTCCCCTGTGAATACTGTAGCTCTCTCCTTTGCTGAAGAAAGCTAGGAATGGTCGCTGGCGCTCAATCTACATCTTCTCGCCCTCTTCATCCTCTCTCGCCGGTAGCATTAAAGTCGACGTCCACTACTATGAAGACGGAAACGTGCGGCTCCTAACTGACAAGCCAATCTCGGCATCCATCTCCTCGGCGTCGGCCAGCACCATAATCCGAGAGATCACTGTTGCAGAAAAGAAGTATCAGGAAGAGATCAACAAGGGATTTACGAATCTGAGTGAGGGAGCTTTCAAGGGTCTCCGGAGACAACGATCACGAGACAGAAGATCGAGTGGGATAAAATGCGGGGTACCGGCTGGGCCAGGACATTGGCGGTGGAAGCACGAGGAGATAAGTGTTCAGCTGATGGAATGATGAATGAATATGATCACGACTTGAGTTAGAGTTAGTTAAGTACATGGTGATGCCGCCGTGACCGCCGAATAGCCGTGCAGCTCTGAGTCAAGATAGCGATAGTGATATGCGATTGTGCAGCACTGTAGCACAGCACAGTATTCCTGCCTGTCGGGGAGATAGAAGCGGGGTGTCTCCGCGCTGTCCTTAGGGTCCGGCTCTCCGACATATTCTCTTGCATAACTTTCGCTTCCATAACTTTCTGTTGCATCATCCAGTATTTGATTTGAAGTGCTCAACGTAATAGGTGCTGCTGCACTGACTGTGCATTACCGGTGCCGTACTTTTTGCTTGTCACTCGTACATCGCATCGCACCAGCTTGCTTGCTTGCTTAACTTTCACTATTTCAATCCCAAAGTTCCTGTTGTGATACATGAGGTGAAGCTTATGTCCTTCGAGACTTATGCTTCGCTGTGCCAGGTAAATTAAATTTGTCTTATTCTCTGTACTTTACTTTACTGTACTGTAGCAGCCCGAAGTGCATGTGTATTAAAAAATTCGATGATATGATATGATATGAGAATGTTTAACTTGACTCGGACGATGCGATGCCTAAGTACTGTACTGTATTTTGTGCTGTGCTGTCGCAAGTACCGTAGCTGTGCGCCGTATATGTACAAGACAGGACAGGACAGGACAGTAGATTCGGTCGGGCTTGGGCCAATAGCAAGTGGCTTGATGACCCGGATCTCCTTTCCTCGTTTGTGCAAATGCTGTGTCTGGGTGTCTGGGCTCCACCAGGCGAGAGAGAGAGAGAGCTGCTCGGGAACCGAATCCTCGGGGCTAGCGTGATTATCATAGTTTAGCGGTACTGCTCCGGACAGAGACCAGACTTTATCTGTCTTCTGTTCGTTGCTTGCGTGAGATAATCTCAGCATATCAGCTCAGCTCATCATACTCGTTGTCTCTCTCACCTCCAAAACTCGGTTGACCTGGTACACCTCCTCCACCAAACCACAATTCCCCCTTTTCCAATCCACCAAATCACTCCGACAACCAAGTCTTGCTACTGCTCCTACCACTGCTACCAGTGCCGCGATTCAACAAAAAGTTCCCGGGAAGGTTCAATTCGGTTCAACGTAGCAAAACACACAACACAATCTGTCAAGATGTCCAAGGAGTTCACTTTTGCGGATATTGCGAGCCACTCGGGGAAGAAGGATCTGTACATGGTCATTCACGACAAGGTCTACGATACCACCAGCTTCATTGATGAGCATCCGTAAGTTACTCCTATATCCATCTAGTCTCTTGGAGCATCTCGGGAAGTAGAGGACACTTTGCGCCTGGGACACCGATTGCCTTCGCAATGGAAGACAGAACGAGAAGACATGGGGATCGATCTTGGGCGAGCTACTACGCCGCAAGGGAGACGGACAGGTTGCAAACTGTAACTTGTGAATATCCTCAACACTTCTTCGTCCAGGAAATCCCCCACTTTTCTTGAGGGTGCCTTTCTTCGCAGTCCTCCTGCGATTCTTAATTGTATGCATACCTGAATTGATGAGCACAAACTGACCACTGCGATCCATAGAGGTGGAGAAGAAGTGCTCCTAGACGTCGGCGGTCAGGACGCAACCGAGGCCTTCGAAGATGTCGGACACAGCGACGAAGCACGAGAGATTCTCGACGGTCTGTTGATTGGAAACTTGAAGCGCGTTGTACGTCTCTTCCATTCTGGCCTTCTCTGGAAATATTCAAATTTCTACAAATAAAGAAAAAGACTAATTGATATTGTTCTATAGGATGGAGATCCAGCCCCAAAGCCCGTTGCAGCTCCATCATCAACCTCCACATCTAGCAGCTCAACAGGACTTGGCGTCGGTCTTTACGCTGTCATCCTTCTCGGTGGTGCAGTGGCTTTCGGTGCCTACAAGTACATGCAATCGCAAGAGGGTGTAGCGTCGGCATAGGGTTGAATCTCTCTTGTGTGGTTGGGGTTGATTTAGGCAGGAGAGGATGAGAGCACGTAATGGGAATTGGGACAGACATAGATGGGCTCCCTTTTTTTTTCTGGAATGGAGAAGCGGAAGAGGAATGCTCAGTGGATTAGATGGGGGCATGTGACGATGAGGGCACATTTGCTGCATATTCTCTCGTACTGAAATGTTCGTCTAGTAGACACTTCTTTTATTTCACGTTGGACCCTTTTTTTTTCATCTTGTCTCCCTTTGGAAATCGAGCAAGACAATGTATCTCTGTTGCTAGGTACCTAGGCTGAGGAAAGGACTATGGTGTCCTATTCGAATATTTCCAAAAAAGAGTCAGCAAGAAAAGAAAGCAAGAACAAACAAAGCACATGCCGAGCAGCTTGAGCCGAGAACTTTCGGCGTTTCCCTTCTAGATTCGATTCCTTTCGCTTCCCTTCCCTTCCCTTCGCTTCCTTCCCGTCCCCGTCTAACAATGGCCTTTCGTACGATAATATTCCTTAACGACTTACTTACACTACTGCAGCCATCTCTCAGCCTCTCATCAGCCTCTCCCTTGGTTAACTTACTTCAATACCTTGAATTTTCCGTACCTAAAAAGCGCTGACAACCGCCCGCCGTCCTACCTAAACGTGTTAGTTAAACAAGTAAGCAAGCACTGCAGTATGCGGCACCTTAAATAACACAAGACTCGGGAAATTGATTGATTCGTTCGTTTCCTTTTTTGTCTTACTCACTTAGTACATACCTAGTCTCTTGGTCGGTAGAGGACGAACTCCAACTCCGATTTTACGATTGCGATTTTACACTGTAACTGTAGTACGATAGCTAAGACTTTTTTTTTTGGTAGGTAGGTAGGTAGGGGGTGGTGGTTTTTGGTAAGGGTTTTTAGGTTTTTAGGTTTTTTTTCGGTTTTTGTTGCTCCGGTTTCTCCGGCGGCGGTGGTGGGTGTGTTCGGAGACCGTCGGTGGATGGAGGAAGGCTGGAGGATCAAGGAAAGAGGTTTTTGGTGGAGTTTGGGGCCGGGATATTATCTTTGGTGTTTTGGGGGGTTTATTTTGGGGAATGAAGTTCAGGTTCTTTTATTCCTTGTTTCTTGTGTCTTACGTGGTGATGGGGGCCGTCAGAATATTTTTGGGGGAAGTTTGGGGTAGGTAGGAGCAGGGGAAAGAGAGAGAGAGAGAGGTGGAGGGGTTTCTATGTAGGTGGTGGTGAGGCTGGGGATGATGGGGATTGGGATTGAGGTCGGATTTTAAGGTAGGTGGAAGGCAGGGTTTGGGGTTTGGGGGTTTGGGGTTTTGGAGACTGGTGTAGGTAGGTACGGTATTGTATTGCATTTTCCGAAGTTTGGGGAAAGAGTGAATGTGTGGTTTGGCTGGTTTAAGTTGTTTATTAGTGGGTTGTGTAGATAGTTGTCTTGTGGTTATGAGAGAGGGAGGTAGTGTTGTGGCTGTGTTTAGTAAGTAGGTAGGTAGAGGTAAAGTATATGTTACCTAAGAAGTCTGTTCTTATGTATCTTTGATTTTGAGTTGATGCTAAGTTTAGGTTGCTGGGCTACAGTGGTTTAGGCTCGTTGGTTGATATAGGCAACTAACTCACTTAATCTTGAACACTCACTTCCAAGTTGCTTTTAGTGGTTCACTTGATTTGTACAGGAGATCCGATTGGCGAAATCGTTTGCACTAGGACTCATTGTGAACTAAGGAACGGATAGATAGAATGACAAGATGAAGACCAGGGATAATTTTTTCAGTTTCTGTTCAAATCCAGAGAGCTTTATACAATGAGTTCTTGTGTAAATCAAAGTTGTTAATTAGAAATATATATTACCAGACCAATAGTAAACGAATGAGTGTACGTATTAATCTTGCACATCGATGTAATATCTAGTGTACTTCACTAAACATAGATAGATAGATCTACTAGCCACAAAAATTTCCTTATACTTTCGTGCTATGCAAAGCCATAGGAACCTGAACAATCGGCCTCTCAAGAACAGCAAACTTATCGCCCTCCCGAAACGGATCGCTATGTACCGTAACATCCCTCGGACGATCAAAGTCAAAATCCGGCTTCAAGTAGCCATGTTTCTTAGCTTCCAAGAATTCGGTCGTCGTATAAGTGACCTCGGGATCAAGCGGTTTATCCAGGCCTAGTCTCTTGAGAACGGATGAGTTCTTCAGGGGTGAGAGGAGGTAATCATCGTTTGGACGTGAGAAGTAGAAGATTCCTACCCGGAGGAATTTCTTTTGGTCGGGTGGTGGTGTTACTACTCTGTGGATTGTCGCTTTGAAGAGTCCGCCTGTTAGGAGTTCGAGGGATTGCCCGATGTTTACTATTAGGACGTTTGGGATATACTAGATTGAATTTTGGTATGTTAGTTTCGTGCATTCATTATCTGCGTCTGTTTCCTTTTCCTTTGTCTTTTTTTGCTATATGAGGATGGAGTTGAGATTTGCCAACTTACTTCTACCCATCTGAAAACGCCGCTTTTATCTAGAATTTGCAAGGCACATACGGGTTGTGAGAATAGGATTGAAAAGGTACCCCAGTCTGCATGGCCTGGCATGAAGAGACCTCGAGACTTGATGGTTGCTTCTTCCGAGAGAGGGGAATAGCTCATCTGTTTTGATTATATGTTTCAGTTTAATTGCCTTTTTATTTGATAATAGATAAATGAATGTCGATCAGTAAGATAGATAGGATTACATACGTATCTATAATATTCGCTGCTTGAACACCCGGGTTTATGCGTACCAAGGAGATCCTCTTCTGGTACTTCGAGACACATGGCGAGGAGGATAAGGAATTTCTTTTGTATGTCGTCACGGAGTTGTAACATTACTTTTCTGGTTTCTGCCATGTAAGGTGCTAGGTGTGCTGGATGATCTCGCTTCTTTGGATCGTTAAGTAACATGTTGTAGAAATCTATCTGAGAAGGATACAACACGTCAGTACAACTAACTTACTGCGGAACTTTTTTTTAAAAATCTAAGATCACAGCTGACTTACTTCCTTGTGGAAACCTTTTCCTCCTGCTTGTTTAAATCCAACGTAAATTCCTTGCTCATCTTCCTCTGGTGTAACTGCGCTCGTGTTAGTGGATAGAATGGGATGTAATGTATCATATAAGCTAGACTAGTTTAATTAACTGACCTTCATATGGAACTTTATCTTCAGGTGACATCGTCATTGTTGCATTTGCAAGATCCATTTGTTGATCCCATACTTCAGATGAGATACCATGACCGGAGATCGTGGCAAATCCCTCTTCTGTAAAGGCTTTGTAGAATTCTCGCGCTAGTTCTTTTCTTGTGGCTGGATTGTCAAATTTGGAGAGGTCCAGGTTAACTAGTTGGAGGTAATCCACTAAGAGGTGATTCTAGATTTAGTTTCTGTATCCTATTAAATGTAGATAAGAATGGCAATAAGAATATATGGTGCTATTACAGTTTTCTTTTGTTGGTGCTGGTGGGTTCCATTTCGGAATCTGGGGGAGGTTGGTTGATGGCATGATGTATTTGGTACTTAGTACGAAGTAAGACAGAAGCAATGGAAAGTACGAATTCGGTTATGATGCTCAAAGAAGGTTTGTCGTATCGTATTGAGTTTGAAAACAATCAAGATGTTCTCATTATGTACTGTACAAAGGACGACATATCTCCTCTCATATCTCAGACGTGGGGCACCACAACGATCACTTACTCAGCATGTGGAGTCTCCAAAATCTCCGAAGTCTCCAAGACGGAAGTCCTACTAACCTCCACACGATGAGTCCTACTGGCCTCCACATGGTTATCGATCAGTCTCCAGATGATAAGAGATAGGTGTGGAGCTCCTTGAGAAAGCCCAAAGCAGGGTTCAGTAATCGTCGCTTAAGAGCGATAACGACGCTTAAGCGAAGACGACAACCTTCCATCTACCTATTTCAAGAGAAATGTGCAGATGTCGAATACTGATATGGCACAGGTTTGGAGTCTGTAGATATTGAGGTATTTTTTGTGTTATTATGGTATTTCTCTATTATTATGTACAGGTAGATATTCTTTGCATAGATATAGTATTGAAATTACCTCAACTATATCTTCGCGGCTTGTAGAATTGTTTCGAGGTATGAAGTAGGAGTCGATAATGACTGGTAAACGAAGAACTAGGTAGCTTAAAGGTTTGATGGAAGATAGTCGCTGTTAAATCTCCTATCTCTGCCCTTGCTCCGCTATCTCAGATTGCCCATCGAGATGCAGTACCATTCTGGTCTTCTAGTAATCTATAAGTAAAAGTATCTATCTTCCCACGCTGGGGCATGTGATTAATCCTACCTAAGACCATATTCTACTCTTCTTTACTCACTTACTGTATACTCCTAGGGATGACGACCACCACCACCGCCATGGACCCCTCCGAAAAGAAGGTGGCTATACCCGCGGCGGACCTCGATATCACGACCGTTCGAACAGAAGACAACTTCGAGATCAGTGATGAGAAACTAACCTCTAGCGATGTTGATCCCGCGCTTGCCATTACAGGGGGGGCTGTTCTAAGTTTCACTCCAGAAGAAGAGCATAGTGTCCTATCCAAAATCGACTGGCATATCCTACCATTGATGTGTTGGATCTATGCCATTCAGTTTGCAGATAAGATATCCCTCAACTACGCATCATTGATGGGTATTCGGACTGACACCCACCTTGACTCGCAATCTCAACAATATAGCTGGGTTTCAAGTATCTTCTATGCTGGTTATATTTTCTGGGAGTAAGTTAGCTTATACGTATGTCTAATGGGTTTGTACTGATTGTATTTTTTGAATAGATTCCCTACTACTTATCTTCTTCGACGTCTGCCAATCGGGAAATATACATCTCTCAATATCATTGTCTGGGGCTCTATCCTGACATGTCACGCTGCTGTATCAAACTATGGAGGCCTCCTAGTTGTCCGTTTCCTCTTGGGTGTTTTCGAAGCAGCTATAACACCTGCCTTCGTTATAATTACTTCTATGTGGTACAGGCAAAATGAGCAAGCAAGACGCATGGGTTATTGGCTCTGTTGCAATGGCATTACTCTGATTCTTATGGCCGTCATCGGGTATGGACTTTCTGCCATAAATGATGCAGCCATTGCATCATGGAAGATCTTGTTTATCATCTTGGGTCCCGTAACTGCAGCTACCGGAGCCTTTTGTTTCTGGTGGATGCCAGACAATGCCGCCAATGCGAGGTTTCTTACTCAGCATGAGAAGGCAATAGCAGTTGAGCGTATCCGTGGTAATTTCCAAGGAATCGGTAATCGAACCTGGAAATGGTATCAATTCCGTGAGGCTTTTAGAGATCCTAGGACCTATCTCTACGTTTTGTATTCGTTCATGATGAATATTCCGAATGGTGGAATCACAACATTTGGCTCGTTAGTCGTCAGTTCTTTCGGATTCAATGCTCGGTTGTCACTCTTACTTGGAGCACCATCTGGTATTTTCGATATGGGTGGAAAATTATTCTTCACGTGGATGTCGGATAAGCTCCTGGATAGATCTTTACCAGCTTTCATCGCAATACTCTTCCCGATGGTTGGAGGTATTATGATGATCACGACTACAGCAAAAGCCTCGCTTCTAGTCGGTTATTATATGATCAGTGTCTCGGGTAGTTCATGGGGGTTAGTTATGGTGATGATTTCCAACAATACTCTTGGTTACACTAAGAAAGCTACCGTAAATGGACTCCAAATCTTAGCATATGGAGCAGGAAATTGGATCGGTCCCCAAACTTTCAGGTCTAATGAGGCACCGAACTATGCCAATGGAAAAGTGATGGTTGCTATCATGTACGGCTTATCTGCAATCATTCTTCTCGTCATTAGATTCGTCAACTGGAGGGAGAATCGTCTTCGCGATCGTATGCAGACTGAATCGGGGACCAGTGAGGCCACGGCAGAGGTGGAGAGGGCGAAGTTTATGGATCTTACTGATTTCGAGCAACCTCACTTTCGCTACATCCTCTGAGATACTCGTTCTATGATGTTGACAACGATTTTCTCAATTTTTTTTTACTATACTTTCATGTAGTGATCGATCTTGATGTATTGGGCTGAAGTGGACTATTGAAAACTTATGCTTCTTCACCGCGATTCAGATGTCTACCTCACTTGATCTAAACAGCCCACTTATACGTCGATATCAGCATTTTAATTGATTTAAATGCTTTTCTTGATATGAAAACCTTTCCTGAGTTGCTTCAGTGACCTAGTTGCTTTAGATGACTAGTCTACTTGATCCGAATAGCCTATTTCTAGATTCGTTTGAGTAATTTACTTAAGCTAGGAAACGTTTGAGCTGATTTGAATAGCTCGCTTAAATTGGGCCTTGAGTTATCATACTAGTGATTTCATGGCTAGGGTATCATAGAAGCAAAGAAGAGATACTGGTGTCTCACTCACCACTCATCACTCACCATCCTCTGCCTCGTCCTCTGCCCCTTCCACCACCACCTCTTCCACCTCTACCACCATTTCCATGCCCACGTCCATACCCACCACCTCTACCACCACCGCCTCTTCCTCCACCTCCCCTGCCACCAAATCCCCCATCCCTTCTCGGCTCAGGCATAGCAGGCCCCTCTCTCATTCGGGCATCTCTCTCCTCCTCCGTAGCAAAGAACTTGTTTTCAATTCCAACCAATTCGCAAAACTTTACCGTCTGAGGATTATTATACTCCCTCGGTCCCTCATTTACGATCTCGGGCATACCAAGTTCAAAAGCAGGAGCTGTGAGCTCGAAGTTCTCTGGTATCTGGAGCTTGTTTGGTTCGACGATATTCTCTTGCACCCATTCTTGTTCTTTTTGTATTAGGGGGAGATAGGTGGATTCACCCTTGTCGGGGGATATTTTGGCGGTTTTGTCACCAAGAATTAACTCTGAGGCGAAGACGCGGGTTATAGCAAGCCATTCAGGGTCGTATTGGAGTTTATGGCGGGGAGCTGAGGTTGGAAGGGGTGTAAAAGGTGAAGTTTCTTTGTGTGGTTGGACTGCAAGGAGCTGGAGGAACTTTCGGCCTGGTAAACACTTGTCTAATGCTAGAAAGCGGACGGTCTTGTTTTTGACTTCGGGTGGTGATGGTTGTCCTGGTTGATTTCTTTTTTGTTGTGGCGCTGTAGGTTTGGCAAATGCTGCTGGTAATTGAGCGCGAAGATCTGAGGATGGTGTCGATTGAGACTGAGGAGCTGTGGCTTGTTTCACTTGTGGTGTACTGCCATTCATCGGTTCTGGTACAGCTGCTGGTGCCTCGTCATCATCGTCCATATCAAGATCAATTTCATCTGCATTATGAACATCCACGGGTGCTACTACAGGTTCTTGACTTACAACAGTTGCCTCGGCGTGCCCATTTGTAGAAGGTGAAGCTTCAGGAGCTGCATCGGCATAGACTTTTGTTGCAGCGAACTTGCAATGTAGATGTGCAGCGAACCAGTAAGGTGGTCTTAGTCGATCCATGACATAAGCTGCGGCTTGATTTCCAAGAGTTCCATCCTTTGACTCCTGCTCAAAATCAGGCTTCATACGATACAAAAATTTCTGATCCCCGTGTTTTTCGACTGCTCTTGGCCAATCGTGGCTAATTCCAATATCGACTTGGGTCCTCATTTGAAGCATCTTCCTGACATCAATCTCGCGGATATGATAAATTGACTTTACATCGTCCTGGTTGTAAGGCAGCCGCTCGTGATGATGCTTGTTGTAATTGTAGCCCTTCCAGATCCCGGACATTCCAGCAATTCGCACACCACCTAATCTAACCACATTCGCAGCTCCCATATAGTAAATATTCGGTGCAGCCCAGCCCCCATAGTATAGCTCCCACATATGGCTGCTTGCTTCATGGTTCCCGCCGACGAAAATAGTGAGGTATGGGGCTTTGGTGCTGCCACTGTAGTAGGCATGGAAATCTCCTATGGCTCGAAACTTGACCGGGCAGGACATCACTGTGAGATCCGCTGCATTGCGTACCGCCTAAAATTATTAGTTCTACTCTTGACAGGACAGGGCTTGCGTACCTGGAAATCGCCTCCAATGATCAAGAGGTCTACTACACCGTCCCAACCTCGGGCTTCACAGGCCTTTTCTACAGAGGCATATATCGCATGCAAAGTTCCATGTCCCTACCATTATACTTAGCAGACTGAATAGACAGCTAGCTATGTACTTCTTCAAGCTGACTTACACAACCTTCTACAGCTATTCGCAAACCCTGTGCTTCTTGTTGTAATGAGGGGCCCATGGCGGCGTGAGTGTCTCTGGGCAAGCTCTCATTCGAGGACTGCCATAGACCAAGTGAATTGATCGGTGAGCAGAAGATGAAATCAAGTAGAATTCCTCATTATATTCATCGCAATCATCAGCGAGGTGCTTAGAAGGTAAGAACGAGGCATTCTTGATATATGTACTCCATATGGTGATAAAAAGGGCCACGAGAGCTCTGCTAGGGTCGTGACTTGTATTATTATTAGCAGCGTCAACCGAAATATTTTGAATTCGGGTGACTGATTGATTTGATTTGAGTAGGCCACTTAATCTCAACTTGAGTAACTGACTTGATTTGAGTAACACACTCAAGTACGATAGGTATGTAGCTGGATAATAGCTGCAGAGTAATTATCATTCGTGGTGTCGTACACGGATCAGGAGCCCATCCGCTAAGCTATTTTCTCCAGCGCTGCAAGCGGCCGCCTCACAACCTCAAACTTTTTTTTTTTCTTTCAGTATCCTTCCTTTCTTCCTCCTCTTCCAACAACCAACATAAACTACAACCACTGTTAAGCTCCCTTGGATGTTTTCCTCCGGTACACCTCTCGGGATTTCTAGCAACAGCTGTGAGAGTAATCAATGGAAAGCTCTTCTTGTTGGTTGCGCTCTAAAAACCTAACCTCAAGAATATTCTCCTGGAAAAATTCTGCAGAAACAAAACTGACTTTAGATTCCCCAATACCACAAACACATATTCCACCATGGCATCTCAAGCAATGTCAGTTCATCTCCGCCACCTTAATAATTCGGCGTACGAACTGGCATTGAATTCGCCGGCCGTTTCGAGATCCTATATGACAGAACGCAACTCCCTTATGTCAGAGAATAACATCGAGCAAACCGAGGCTCAGAAACGAGAGGTATGTGGTGCATGTGGTACCATTATCATATTAGGCTGGAGGCTGGACGGCTACGTTGGAATTCGAATCAACAAAGATTCGACAACGGAAAGCTGGTGGTGACGAAAAGGTGTTCAAGGCAGAGTCCTCAAAGACAATGGTTTATTCGTGTGGGTCATGTGGAAGTAAGACTAGGCAACGCCTCAACCCACCGACGATACCTGCTAGACGCAAGAAACGCACAACAAAGGCGGCAAGTCTAGAATCTGCGCCGCAGTCTGTAACACCTAGCGCTGCGCCGTCGACGAATGCTAGCAGCAAGAAGAGAGCTAAGTCGAGGAAGGCTGGTGGTCTTAATGCTATCTTAGCGAAGCATAAAGCTGCAGAGTCAAGCAACTCTGGGTTTGGGTTGGATCTAATGGATCTGATGAAAAAACCCTGAACATCCCCATCATGTCATACTTCAAGGCACCCTAAGGCACATTCAGCATACACGATGCTATTAAAGCTCTTTGCATGCTCAACTCACAGGTCAGTACTTGACTTCCTCTTACTTTTTTTACCTTGCAATGATTATACTCGAGTTCATGCACCACTCATACAGCCTTCGGGTCGTTGATGAGAAATACCATATTTTTAGTATGAGCAACATAAACATCCCTAGATTCATTAAACGATTGATTTGTCAGTTTTTTTCACTAACATACTTCGAAGGTTCTTGATAGAAATCCAAACTAAGTTGGTCTCATCCACAAACACTGACTATTAGAGCTTTCCCTTGTCGGTTTCGAAACACTAAGCACGAGGAGTGCATGAATAAAAATACTGTTAGTCTCTCCTACAATTTCAATTGTTGTTTCAAATTCCCCTCTAGTTTATATGATGAGTTTGTTCTATCCATGATATAAGTTGGGTCATCCGTTATGGGTGATTTTTCAAGTGATTTCAAATTTTATACAACGAGCCAATCCTCTGATATTCATTAAGATCATACAAATTTCATGCCGTTAGAAGTTTGCATTACATCCACTAACAGGCTATATCATACAGGACAATCACCGCCGTGTTTGCAGAAATTTTCTATGCCGAGATATGTCCATCCATTCGAGTACTGAAGATCTCTACTAGTATGTCCCAAACGTAGATGGCAGGTCTAAGTCTTTCGTTATAGCTACTCTTTGTGGCGGGAAGCTGTTGTATCAATTTACTATCCAATATAAAATACTTTCCGCATGGTTTCCCTACCCCAAGTCGAAGATTTCATAATGTAAAGTGATTTTCAAAGGTATCGGTCGGCAAGCGGTTACATTAGAACTTACCATCCTTGAGGTAGTATACCATGATTGTCAACAGTCGACCAGTCCGGCTGTTCTTCATCAATTGAGTGAGATGAAGGCACAAGCTCCTCTGAAAGCCTCTGTACCAGCTTATTTTCGTCCCCGTGGCTGCTCCCCGCGTGTTTGTGGACAGCGTCTAGACCGAATTGTGCATTCCTTTCTGTCTCGCCACTCCGGCTGCTACACTTCTTGCTCTCTCTTTCAACCTTACACATGCGACACTGGCAAACTGGCTTTCCACCAGGGCTTCTCCTTTCGGCGTCTAACCATGCGTCGCTAATCTCATCTTTGGTCTGATGAGATTTGACTTTCGTGTCCTTACACCATGCTCGAAAAAACTTCAAGGTTGTCATGGCAGTCCACCAGGCACGCCGTGTGCTATATACCCCATGTACCAAGGGGCTTACAATCTCCAGGAAGAAAAGCTTAGTTCTCCGCGGCGGACTACTCTCTCTGTCAACGGCATGAAACACGGGACGATCCCTTTTCGCCCACTTGAAGACCCTGAAGACCCGCCAAACTGCTTCCAACGGTACCAGCATCGACTTCATCCATGCTCCGTGATACCTATCGATGATGGTGGCGATGAGGACTAAAGCTGCGCCGACCCAAGTGCCCCATGCTCCGACAGCGTCACTATGCTCACTACGAGGCAAGTACTGCATTACAAATTCATTTACGACGACGCTTGTGATGAATAGTGCAGGACAGAGAAGAGTCTGAAGGGCTGCTAATATGAAAAAAGACCCAGCGACACCTTTCGCGAAAAAGTAGCGGCACTTTTTCCACTTGGTCTGTCTCGTGTCGGGGTCTTCCATCCGGAGTCTCGACAGTATTCTCCTTCTGCGTTGTCCTTCAAAGGTGAGTATAATCCACGTTCTAGCATCCGAATTCAGGGCACGGAAAATAGCATTGCGTACCTCCTCTTGACTAAACCGACTTTGCAGAAGAGCTATGATACCGTTTGCAACAACAAAGCATAATACAAGCGTGTTGATCATGTAAAGGTTTTGGAATCCGTCGCGTTCGACTGTCTGATCAACAAAGCTGCTGGAGAGATCCGGAACCATATTTGCCCATCGCCGCATAGGTGCTGAAGGACTAAAGGTGCCACAGAAATCAATGCACTTAGAGCAGCTGTAATAGTCGGTTGTTAATTCGAAATCCTTTGGCACTCCACCACACTCCTCAACTCTAGCGCAAGACGCAAAGGAAGGTATTTCGTTTGGTTCCCAAGACCTAGGGTCATAGACCAGGGCTGTTATTGAAGCGGAGAAAATGAGGATTCCCCAATAGATGATGACAGCCTGGGCTCGGTGCATTCGAACAGATGTTGACCACATAAGGATCGGAGTCAACATTATTGCTGAAGCCTGGAGAATGGCTAATATGCCTCGGAAGTCTACATCGCCATAAAGTTCCGAAGACTCTACGTTCCAGTATGTTCCGTCCTTGAATTTGAAGTTGGCGATCAGAGCGAAAAGGTGTACCGCTGCTACAGCCGCATATGTCATGGCAGTTCCAAGTGCTGCTACGGAGATCCAAACATGGCGACGGAAGACTAGCGAGAGTACTAGCAGGACATAGAATAGTGCCCTCGAGAGAGTGTCGTATTGACCACTTAGCGGATATGAGCAGAGTATTTGGATTCGAGTACGATTAGAATCAAGCAGTGTCGCTACAAGTTCAAGGTTCCCAGATGTGTCAATGACGTTCGCGTTAAACGCAAGGGATGCGAGATTGCTAGGGAATATAGTGAGGTTGAGTTGCTGATCATATTCATTCCCTGGGTATACCGCATAAAAAAGATCCCGTTGTTCAAAGAGTGAACCATTCCCGGGCATGTTACTAGACATCGTCACTGCTATGTACGACTACGAGAACACATGCTTCTGGATGGTGTTGACGGTACAAATGTCTCGAGCATCGTCTTGGCCAACAACGTTCCCTTATATATTAAATATTTGGGGTCTATCTTTTCAGCTGAGCGCCACGATGAAAGCGTTTAAACTTTGTTACTGATGTAACCTGGATGTAACCCATCGTCTGCTTACGTGCATGTTTAGTTATTGATACAACAGCCTTTACCGGAATTTATCGAGCAATAATAGAGCAAGGTTTGACAGTTGTATATCTTGCTGCTGGTAAGCGTTGCAGTTGTTGTCACAATGGTAGTCAACCCTAGTCTAGGATGTCTTGGTAGACTTGTGTCATTTGGGGGCGATAACACAGATGAAATGTCACTCTTGGTATCTTGATGAATAGCCTAGAAGGGCCGATTTGGTTTTTCTCTTGCTTAATCTGATTAGGAATCTGGAATTGGCAGCAGCATACACTGTTCTCACAGTCCTTGTGTTATGTACCGAACTATGAACCAGAAATCAAGTCACCGGAAGGAGCTTAGCGACGTGTTCACATGGAGTCTACCGTACTTATGAGCAGCCAGCTTCGCCTCCACCATCTTTATCCTCACCATTTCCTTCTTTCTAAACAGTTACGCAGTACCTAATAATAAACTACGAGTTTCACCTTTTGTCCTGTAGCAGCGTTTTTAAATCTGTTGTGGATAAGCCTTTCATAACACCAACCTGACCTTCAGTTTATCTGACTCGACAATCTCTTTCTCTCTTGCTAAAAACTCAGGCATATCCCAAGTACTACTTACATACCTCCCAGCCAGCCAGTCCCTCCGCTCCTGCGTCAAGAAAACAATCGTATCTGCAGCCAACTCTGGCTTGTTCGTTAAGCCTGATTACAAAATTAGACATTCCATCCATAGGTAAGGAATAGAACTCTTAAATAACCCAACCTACCAGCATGCGTCTCCTTAGGCATAGCTCCCGCCAAAGTTGTCATAACAGCACCAGGATGAACACAATAAGCCAACAACCCTCTTCCAGCCTCCTCCGCCATCAGAAACTCCGTAAAGCGTAAAACAGCCAGCTTGGTCGTTCCATACGCGCTAGCGTGCAATCTCAAATTATGAGCAGCGACCGAGTTAATATTTATGATAGTCTTCAATCCTTCCTCACTTCCTCTCTCCAAAAGCAAAGGTAAGAAAGCTTTTGTGACAAGATAAACGCCCTTGAAATTTACCTCGAAGGTTCGCCAATATGTGTCTTCATCTGATGTGACTACTGGGAGAGCCGGTGTCATGAATCC
This sequence comes from Pezicula neosporulosa, assembly GCA_009805495.1. NCBI lineage: Eukaryota > Fungi > Ascomycota > Leotiomycetes > Helotiales > Dermateaceae > Pezicula > Pezicula neosporulosa. Next base: position 793,530 of record SELE01000007.1, read on the forward strand.
GGCATTATTAATTAAAATATCGAGTTTTCCGAAGTTCGACTCTATGGTTTTTACAGCAGGGGCGATAGTACTTGAATCGGTTACATCAAGGTGTAATAGTAAGATCTTAGGTGTTACATTTCCTGCACTTTCCGCTGCTTCTTTCAATTCTGATTCGATGGCTCCGAAGGTCGAATTGTCTGCTATTGCAATGGGTGATGCTCCTGCTTTTGCGAATGAAAGGGCTATGGATCGTCCTATTCCTTTGGAGCCACCTGTGATGAGGATTGAACGTCCTTTATGGGCAGAATTGGATACTTGGATTGCTGGGTATGTATCGCTGTGGAGGATTTTGGTGAAGTTCGCTCCTGAGGTGGCTGTTACTTAGTGGTTTTATGAGAAAGAGTTGGGTCGGAAAGAACTAACCGTTTGGTGGTGCGACTGGTGGGTAGGTGGCCATTTCGTAACTTATTAGAGGTGATGCTTATTATAGACTCAGACTTTCGAAAATGTATTGTTGTTTTCTTGAAAGTTGTTCACTTCATATCAGATATACTAAAGTTACCTACCTACCTGCTTTAAGTAAACTTAGAAGACCTTTAACTCCCCCTCTTAACTCCTCTAAATCCGTAAGAGTGGGATCGCATACGAAGTATCAGACGATCATTCCAACTTCGGGAGATATATTACAAACTGTGCATTTCACAGGTTATTCCCAGGAAAAGAAAGACATGTGAGTTATTGGATGTCGTGCATGGACACTCTTTGGGCAACCGAATAATCGCAATAGCCTCGAGACAATAACAGGGGCCACTGACTAATGCTCGCTAAATAACAATCTGGCTGGTTCTGAACTTCCCAGTGTTAGCGCTTCACTGGTCTTTTATCAGTGCTTTGTAACAAATGGACATTGTGTTGTATATGGCAGTCAAGATCCGTAGGCTTTAAAATAAAACATGTCTTCTTCAAGTATTGATATAAAAGTATGGGGATCGAAAATCCTCGTTCAATAATTACCTGTTTTCCAGCCATCTTTCACTCTGATTCCACCAGTGACGTCCGCCTTCTGCATGCGCCCACAGCCTTCTCCAGCCGGCGCTAGCGTAGCCTTCGAGGGGCACTGTCATCTGGAAAAATAAAATTTGGGAACATAAGTACCCCTCCATCAACGTTCAGCTTTCGAGAAACATACACACGACAACATAATGGCAGCCCAGGACACAGGAGGTTCCAAGCCAGATGGCAAGGCATTTGACGATTTTTTTTGACAGTATAGGCAAGAAGGCAGAAGATGCCAACCAAGCAATCCCAGTCAACGGCGACAACACGACACAACCCGCGGATGACCAGAGAGTTGTTGATGAGATAGAGAGTTTGTGCATGAATTGTCATGAAAATGTAATTTTCCCTATCTTTCAGATAATTGAGTAAATGCTAATGTGCTTCTTAGGGAATCACACGCCTACTCCTCACCCGCATACCTTTCTTTCGCGAAATCATAATAATGTCCTTCTACTGTCCACACTGTAGTTTCAAGAACACCGAGATCCAGTCTGCAGGAGAGATTCAGCAGAAGGGATCGAGGTACGAGTTGCGTCTCACATCCGCCCCCGACTTCTCGCGACAGGTTGTCAAGTCCGATACTTGCACTGTGAAGTTCATCGAGCTGGATATTGAGGTACCGCCTGGACGAGGACAGCTTACGAATGTTGAGGGACTTCTGAGCATGATTGTAGAAGATCTTGAACTGCAACAACCCGAGCGAAAGGAACAGCACCCGGAGGTATATGCGGCGTTGGAAGAGATCATCAAGAAGGGTCGCAAGATGCTTGCTGGTGAAAGCTTTCCATTCCGGTTATCCCTCGACGATCCGGCCGGAAATTCCTGGATTGAGCCAGATCAGAAAGACGGCGTTGGAAAGCTTGCAAGAGTCGAGTATGCGCGAACACCAGAACAGAATGAAGCCCTTGGACTTGGAGCTGGAGACGAGGAGACATCCGCCGAAACCGCAGCCGGCCAGCCCACAGCTGCTTCTTTCGAAGACGACGATATCATTCCTAACGAAGTTTACTCATTCCCAGCTACATGTCCCGGATGTACGCGCCACTGCGTCACACATATGAAGATGGTCGATATCCCACATTTCAAGCAAGTAGTCATTATGAGTACAGTTTGTGAAAGTTGCGGCTACCGCTCCAACGAGGTCAAGACTGGTGGAGAAGTACCAAAAAAGGGAAAGATGATTACCTTGAAAGTTGAGAGCTCTACAGATCTCGCACGAGATATCCTGAAATCCGAATCATGTGCACTCGAATGCCCTGAACTTAACCTTTCCGTCAATCCAGGTACACTCGGTGGGCGATTTACTACCGTCGAAGGCCTATTGACCCAAGTTCGGGATGATCTTCACCAACAGATATTCGATGTCGGTGATGATTCTGGCGCAGGGGGCGATGGGATGGACAGTGAGGCCAAGACAAACTGGAAGAAGTTCTTTGATGGTATCAACGAAGCAATCAAAGGAGAGAGAAAATTCACAGTCGTGCTGAAGGATCCATTAGCTAGCAGTTACGTGCAGAATCTATGTAGTCCTGATCCAGATCCACAGATTGAGAGCGAGGATTATGAGCGGACGGCGGAAGAAGAGGAGGACCTGGGATTGAGTGACATGAAGACCGAGGGCTATGTTGACGAGGTTGGAGACGAGAAGAAGAGGCTGCAGTTAGAAGCGGACGGGGAGAAGAAGGTAGAGGAGAGTAATGGGTGAAGTGGTGGTGAAGTGAACTAAATAAAAATGATTTTGTGTTCCAGTATAGACCATGTTTGAACGAAACGCACTCGGCATCCTAGACGTGAAACGGGCATCGCCACAAACGGAAGAGAAATTTACTCGTAGAAAACAAAGATTTGAATGGGATGGAATCAAATGGGTAGTGATATTATTTGACGAAGGCATTTGAAGTCAAGATTGCGAAATATTGGAAAATAATGTAAACTAGAACTATTGTACTCACAGCATGACATACCCATAAGGTTCTGTATGTAAAAGCAGGGGCGAGAGCCTTGGCATCCCGAGTCAAGCTTTTCTGGCCGATCTACCTAATCGTTACCAACGACATCGACAACTTTAAAACTTAAGGGGACTCCCTCACGTCTCCTCGTAGCTTTAACCTTATCTCCACCAACTCCATTCCATCGCCTACTTCTACAATACTGTAAGGTACCCGTAATTTGCACATCCAACAAGATGTGTCGCATCAACTCCCTCCACCTGGCCATGGGCAAAGTTCATTCCACGATGATGGCGAACCGGAGAAGCTGGGGTCCGTGGGGCTGTGTCAAGACTCGCCCCAAATGAGACTCGAGAGGTTTCATCCCCCCATCACTTTGAAGTCAAAAGCTCCTATTCTGAGAACCGCACACACCGCACGGCAAGATGTGAGCAGCATACGAAGGTAGGCGCAACCGATTGCGGTAATTCTGGTAGCGGGCGTTTCATGAAATGGTCCTGTCCTTTGGACGACACCTGGCTGGTGACCTCAATACCAAGCAAGGCAACACCAGCAAGCTTTTCTCTCAAGCTTCTCGCAAGCCTTCTGGTGCTTTTCTACGTCAACATCTGTATTAATCCTTCTTAACAATAGCAGCCAGCCTGTGTCTGTCTTCTTTTGTTTGCCTCTGGATAGGATTAGAATCTTGTATTCACGACTCTCATTCTCTCTTGATTCTTATTTTCTGGCTTTGCCACCACACCCTTTGACAGGGCCCTTGATTACTTTCTCAGAACTTCTTCGTATTATCAACACGAGGATATTTTCATTCGAACCTACAGAGACCTACTAATTCCTGTTCTCTTTCTTCTTCAAAATCAACATTCACAACAACAACAACAACAACAATAACAAAAAAGAACATCACGATGCGGGGTCTCAGTACAATGCTCCGGGGATTGCTCCTCGCGCCAAGCGTAGCTGCTATCACTCTCGATGTCACCTCAGTTTGTACGTACCGATGGTTATATCTACTTTGGAAATGCCAAGATACTAACTCTTGGTGCATATAGCTTCTGTCAAGAATGCAGCTGCTACAGTCGCCTTTGGTATGATGCAATATTACACCGGAAACCAGACAGTAAGTTGGCAAGGCTTATTTCCTGGGCGAAAGATCGCTACTAACATCGCCAAGGGCCAAACACCTGGACTTCTTGCACCTCCACTGTTTTGGTGGGAGGGAGGTGGTATGTTTATGACATTAGTGGATTACTGGAGATACACCGGCGATAGCAGCTATAACGATGTTACTTCACAAGGACTGCTATTCCAAGTTGGTCCAGACAGAGACTACATGCCACCAAATCAGACCAAGGACGAGGGAAATGATGATCAAGGCTTTTGGGGTATGGCAGCAATGTTAGCAGCAGAAGTCAACTTTCCAAATCCACCTGCCGATCAACCACAATGGCTCGCTCTAGCCCAAGGTGTATTTAACGACATGGCCTCCCGGTGGGATACATCGACATGTGGAGGTGGTCTTCGGTGGCAGATCTTTCCTTTCAATGTTGGATTTACTTACAAGAACAGCATCGCTAATGGCTGCTTCTTCAACCTGGCTGCGAGACTGGCAAGATATACTGGCAACACGACCTACTCTGAGTGGGCTGAGAGGATTTGGGAATGGGAGCAATCCGTTAATCTGATAGACGACAACTACAACATCTATGATGGATCCTCAGATACCGATAACTGTTCGTCAGTAGACCGTTTACAATGGACTTACAATGCAGGCATCTACCTTCATGGAGCTGCAAATATGTACAACATTGTATGTTTTACCATTCTGATTAATGATTGTATCAGCTGACAAAATATAGACCAATGGGAACTCTACTTGGCAAGGAAGAGTTGAAGGTGTTCTCAACGCCTCAAGCATCTTTTTCGACGATAACAAAGTCATGATGGAGCAAGCCTGTGAAGAGACCGGAAACTGCGACGCCGATCAGCTAACATTTAAAGCCTACTTCAGCAGCGGCTGGTTAGCCCAAACAGCTATCCTCGCACCATTTACTTATTCAACCATCGTCCCTCGATTGACAGCCTCAGCAGCTACAGCCGCAGCTCAGCAATGTGATGGTGGTAGCTCTGGAACTGCATGCGGATTTCAATGGACGAAAGGAGCGGCCTTTGATGGGAACACGGGTATTGGGCAGCAGATGAGTGTACTTGGTGCACTGCATTCTAGTCTCGTCTCCATTCAGCCCGTGGTTGCGCCAGTCACCAACTCAACTGGTGGCACCAGTGTCGGAGATCCCAATGCCGGTAGTGCACTTTCCAGCACTCCTGGTCCAGCAACAACCACCAAAGTTACGCAAGGCGATAAAGTTGGAGCAGGATTTCTTACCGCTGCCGTCCTCGCTTCCGTCTTGGGAGGAGGAGCCTTCATGATCTTGGAGGGCAGTGGATAAGCGATTCCTTGCGTGGAATATTTATTTGTTCTGCTTTATGAATTATAGACTTCTGGATTGTTGGGGAAATTTTTTGGTCTCTACATAGCGTGCATTATTCTTGGAGTTTCTGGGGCCCAGGCAGGCCGAACTTATTTTTGGGGTTTGATATCCACTTATACCACTATGCGAGACATAGACGTAAGGCAGAAAATGAGAATTTTAATAGATATGATTGTTAGTTTTGTATACAATGTATGATATAGAATTGAATTTGATGATACCGACAAATCATTGTAGTAATTCCTCCTATTTCGTCCTATCTTGATCTGCGTGTGGCACAGCATGTCTAATGCCTAACATCCACCACTTGAACATTTCGATATTTCAAAGACCCTTACAAGGAGGTCGATAGAGCCTTGGCTGATCTGCAAGGACATACGCAGAGCTTGAGATGGTGGGGTAGTTGGGAGGATAAACATCGACAGATAGTTAGATGGATGGATGGATGTTTATGTTGAACTGGCTGGGTTTTAATTAGGTAAGTAGGGAAATGGATTTTGTGTAAAAGAGAGGGAGAGGGAGGGAGAGACTTCGAAGGGGGTTATTGATTTATAGCTGGTTTGAGTTTGGTTATGTGAGGTATGTAGTAAACTGGATAGAGTGTGTAGTTAGGATGTAATCGGTTGTTAGGTCGCTTATTTGATTCAGTGGGGATTAGAAAGGAAGAAAGAGTCTTTGCTTATTTCTATTTGTATATTCGCTACCTAGGCACTGTGGTTGAGGAGCTGAGGATAATTTAAGCTTTTGCTCTTTTTCTATTCGTTATCTATAGTGTTTAAGGTCGCACACCTGATGCGTTAGAATTGCAGTCACGTACAGATATAAAATATCAATAAGTCCGTACTTCATCGATTCTATTGAATCACATTCTTATAACTTAGCCCTCGTAGCATTCACTTCCCATTCATTGACCCTCTTCTGGCCAACCTCCTTCCTCTTCAATTCCTTAGCATCATTTGCAGCATCCCTCTTCTCACCCGCCTCATGTCCCTCAAGATACCCAATGCTTTCCCTCCACATCTCCCTCTTCAAGGTCCCATAGACACCAGTCTTTCCCATCAGTGTCAACTTTCTCTCTTTCACCAAGCTCAAAACCTCCTCTAGTCCACCAAGTCCATCAACCAATCCTCCTTCTAAAGCTTCCTTTCCGTTGAAGCGGTGTGCTTCAAGGACGAGTGAGCGGTAGACGGTAGGTTGGGAGAGTTTTTGTCGGAAGATGGAGGACATGGGTGGTTTGAGAGGGGCTCCGAATTCGAGCTCGTTGAGACAGAGGAAGCCTTTTGATGGGTTGAAAATGCGGTAGTCATGGTGCATGGCTAGCATGAGACCGCCTGCGAAAGCGTGACCATTTATTAAAGCGATGGTTGGCATTGGGTAACTGTTTCAAAATCGTTAGCCATGCTCGAATCTCTTGTGAAGCTCAATCGTGGATGAGGCATCCATCCATTGTAGATATCTGTTGCTCTGGACCACTTGATTGCCGACTCATTATTTGGTAATTACGACCAAGGTCTCCAATGATATGTTCTTTCCTGCAAGGCGTACGTACGTCAAGAATCTCTTAAATAGAGTATACAAGCTATCAGACCAGAACCCAGGTGTAGATTTCGCATGCTCGAGATCTAAGCCATTGCTGTAGAACTTCGGGATAGCGGACGTAGTGACGACAACACCTGGCGGGTGTGAGAACTCGATAATATCCAGGGCCAAAAGAAGCGATTGACAGAAGGAAGTTAAGAGGCGGTTATCTGGCGGTGCAGCCCAGGTGAGGAGGTAGACTGATGGCGCAGGTGTTGTGCAGGTTATACTGCCGGTTGGTTTGGCATCTAGGGCTCCTGTCGAGAGGATTGGGAGGGTGAAGAGGACTGCGGGTGCCGGAGTCGAGGAGGCCATGGTGGATTTGGATTTAGATTTTGGAGTCAAGTAGTTTTCAGAGGATGAAAGGAGGGTTTCGATGTATGAGAGATGGGTTTCCATGGGTTGTGATCAGAGGAAGGGGAGATGGACTTTTGAGGATAGTGTGGTAGTATAGTATATAGCCTTGGACCCTAGGTACAGTCGAGAGTAATCAACATGGCTGACATGTGCCTCGGTCTACGTACGAGCTTGGAGTCTTGGATTGGCCTGCATTTTCTCCGTCTCAGCCTCGGAAGTTATTTTCTTTAACTGAGGAGAATGATGCAGTTGCATAGAAGCTGTATATCTTACCATACGTCCTTTTTCAGGGTGGACCTATAGATGATTTGTAGATAAATAATAAGGGGAGGTACTCATGATGAAGTACCAAAGTACCCGTCAAAATGTACGTCGAAAGGAGAACAAGGCTGGCTCTAAAATGCCGAGGGGCAATCAGGGCAATTAGTCTATCCACTCAGGAAGCAGGGTTCATGATCATTGCTGATTTTAGCGCAAGGCTACGTATGTGGCCTTTTCAGAAAAGCTCCACCAAAAGTACGAATCCTCCTCCCCTTCTCGAGTTGATGCTTAAGCTTGAGCATGAGCATCTCCAATTACAAGTACCAATATGGCCGAGAAAGCAGAACATAAGAAGACAATTGTCTTTTTCCATCCCGATTTGGGAATCGGTGGTGCTGAACGATTGATCATCGATGCCGCCGTGGGTTTGCAGAATCGCGGCCATAAAGTATATATCTTCACGAGTCACTGTGATCCCAGGCATTGCTTCGATGAAGCTCGAGATGGTACGTGTTGCATCTCGAATGTCCCAATACATTAAGACTGACGCAAGAATAGGGACACTCGATGTACGCGTCCGTGGTAACTCCATAGTACCCCAATCCATTTTCTCTCGATTCTCCATCCTCTGCGCCATCCTGCGTCAAATCCACCTCATTCTGTCCATAACCCTCTTCGGCGAACTCTCGAAGCTAAAACCCGATGCCTTCTTCGTTGATCAACTAAGCGCTGGGTTGCCCTTACTACGCTACTTCTACCCCGCTACGAGGATACTGTTTTACTGCCATTTCCCGGATCTTATGCTGGCTCAAGGAAGGACTCACTTACTAAAGCGCCTATACAGAATACCATTTGATTTGGTTGAGGAATGGAGTATGCTATTTGCGGATGCGGTCGCCGTTAACTCTGGCTTCACGAAAAGCATTGTTGGGAAGGTATGGCCGGACTTTGCGGCTACCAAGGATATGGAAATCGTTTATCCTTGTGTAGATATAAAGGAGAAGAAGAGCGAGGCGACAGATGATGAGGTTGCACTGTTTAAGGGAAAGAAATTTATATTGAGCATCAACCGCTTTGAGAAGAAAAAGGATGTTGCACTTGCCATTAAGGCTTATGCAGGATTGAAAAAGAGAGATGGCACAAGATTGGTTATCGCTGGTATGTTCCCTTTTATAAGCACAAGTAATCGACTGACCGTAATTTTAAGGTGGCTACGACAACCGCATGCCAGAAAATGTGACTTGCCATAAAGAGCTCGTGGCCTTGGCCGAAAGCCTTGGTTTGAAAACAGCAACCACCAAGACTATCGTGACAGCACTCTCCATCCCCTCAGAAGTCGACGTACTCTTCCTCCTATCTGTTCCAAATTCCTTGAAAGACACCCTCCTCAGATCTGCTCGCCTGCTAGTATATACACCTTCTAACGAGCATTTCGGTATCGTCCCTCTCGAAGCCATGTTGGCTGGCGTCCCCGTGCTTGCAGCAAACACGGGTGGTCCTCTCGAGACGGTAATCGACAATGTCACAGGCTGGCTACGCGACCCAGAAGATGTGCCAGCATGGACAGAAGTCATGGACAATGTCTTATACAAACTTACGGAGCGTCATCTAGTAAATATGGGCAAAGTCGGCGCTCTCCGCGTCAAAAACGATTTTTCAGACGTCAAGATGGCTATCAGATTAGAAAGTATTATTTACAGCATGGCTCATCTACCCAGAAAGGCTCTCCTACCATGGTGGATTTGGACCTTACCAGTTGCAATACTCGATGCGTGGTACTGGGGAACTGGACAATACAAACCTGGAAGACGAGGCGGAGGACAAGCAGAGATGGTGAATTTCTTGTTTGTTACTTCTTCGACTGTTGCGTTGTCTATTTTGTTCGTGATGTTTTTGATTGGCAAGAAGGTCATTGCTGATGAGAGGAAGGCTGCTGCTTCTGCGACTAAGAAGGGCTTGTAAAGTTATGGATGGGAGTTGATGAAGGAGGGGAGAGGTGAACATAGATACCTAGATTTTGGCGCAAGCGCATACCTATGAATACAAGCGTTTATGTTTTATACTGAATTGCGCTTACTCTAGTCCCATCTATCGCCAATGTCAAGATGTGTAGGCCAAAATACCGCAGTAATCAACTTCTAATAAATACTCTCCAGATAGTGAAAACTAGCAAATACGTATGATTTATGCAGAGTTGAAGATATACCAGGAATATACACTACTAAAAAAGAAGGAAGTTAAAGTAGCTAGCTATTCTAGAGATATATAACAAAAGTACCTATATAGAGATAAATTATAAAGTTAATATAACAATAATAACAAGCTAGTATTAACTAACAAATATATAATAAAACCTTCCCTAGTCCTTTTAAGTTTATTTGTACTCAGCTATAGACTACCTAGTTCAAGAAAGTATACAAAGAAGCTATCTACTTAACTAGTACAAATTAACAATATACAATAAAATAAAAGTCTATTAATAGGTACCTAGGTATCTGTAAAACTAAATAAGTACTCTCTCTATATTATATTACAATATATATATATATATATATATATACACTACAATAAACCCTTACATAGATAGGTATTGCCGTAAAGATCTATAATAATAAAATATACTTCTTTTAATTATGTATAAAGATGTATTGTTAACAGGAAGTAAGTACATCCTAGCTCTGTATACTAATGCAGGCTTGTACGTACTAGAGATGTGCAACAAAGATATCTTACCTACTTCTACTTATCCTTATCTATTATCTAAGCTCTATATCACGTACTAGGTGCATGAAGGAACCAGTAAAGCTTTGTGTAGTTTAGTGATCTATAATATATCTATTTACCTCCGTACTTTTTATACCTAGGCAGATATCAACTTGATAAATCGAAAGAGAACGCCATTCGCTATGCATCTACAACATCTATCTTCTAAACCAGTCTAACAATTCTGTATACCAGATTTTAAAGGTGTCTCCAAGTTTATACAACACCAACATCACGCCAACCCAAAGCCATCTCCCTTCACCACCAAAATCGCCCCTTGAATCCCTCTCTGCTACTAGAGCACCAAATCCAAGACCGCAGCTTAAGGCTGTCGCCAAAAGTAGTCAGGCTTTCCACTCTGGTACTACCCTTCTCAAGTACTTCATGAATTTGAACAATCCTACTGCCATCTCTACGTTTCCTTCGGGATCAGTGACGCGCTCTGGGAAGGCAATTCCTGCACCGTATAATCCCTCTACTGTCTCTCCGGTTTTAGAATCCTCAAAACCAGCTGTGCTGTGGTTATATTCTACTTCTAGTTTCTTTCCATTCTTAAGAAGTTGGGGAATGGGTGCTTGTGTGTACCCAATAGCTTGAACAACGTGTGTACATTGTGGCAGGTGCTCTTCGTAGATCTTGGTCTCGGCCTCGTTGCCCTTAGGTGTTGTGATCTTTTCCAAGAATTCACCAACAGGGCTTTCAGGCAGGACATTCTCTTCAAGATTATCCCTTGCCCAGCGTGCGACCTCTCCTTTGAGACCAGTGTTGTCACGGAAGATCCAATCTCCTCTCTCCTCGGCATACCGAAGCTCATGACGGGTGAACCATTTGATCCTTAGCTTTGGATGGGTTGCCGAGGAGGCAAGATTGTATAGATTGCGGAGGACAAGGATTGCAGAATGAGAAGCACCAATTACGGCTACTGTAACTGGTTCCAAAGGAGAGAGGATTTTCGTTAGGGCAGTTGGTGAAAGTGCATCATCTAGGCCGATTTCGTGGATGGGTTTTGCGGTGGTGGTTAAGGGGAGTGGTCCAGAGGTGGGGAATGAACCAGTGCAGAGGACTAGGATGGGGGAGCTAATGATTTTTTTGGTGGAAGTAGTGTCTGCAGGATTGATGGAAATATCCCAGCTGTTGGACTGTTTTCAATTAGATAAGTGCGACCTTGGGGGGCATTCGGTAAAGAATTTACATCTGTCAACTCTGCACTCTCTACAGCACCCTTCTGCTTTTCAACTCCCTTCTCAGCGTTAAGACCATTTGTCAGCATGAGACATAGATCTGCCGCCTGAGCTATGTGGCACGTCTTCTCTGGATCCAGACTTCGGAGATGGCTCAATGCATTTGGCTCAGGTGTCTCTTTCTCAATTTTTCTGAAAGCCTCTACACCCTCCGCGTAAGCTGTAAAGCGCTTAACCCTTGTATTCCTGGTCTAAAATCAGCACTAATGCCATATACCTATACCATAACAAAATACCCAGTAAAAACCACATAGTAAGAACCACGCCACGTGATGCTTAAGATGAGAAAGAGAGGGGTGAAGCTGAAGAAAGTAAGATGGGAAACATACGATGGAACCTCCCGATATTTCAGATTTAGTCTTCCCCCATCAAAAAGATGATCAACCCAGAGAACTGGCCCCTTCTTTTCCTCCAACAGGTTCCCAACAACGGCAATACCAGCCGGTCCAGCTCCTACAACCACAGCTCCATACCTCTTCTCAAACTGCGAGATTTTCTCCCCGTTGGAGAAAGTTCGACACGGACTTGAACCGACAGATGATGGTGGTGTGATATCGCCCATGGTGGCTCTTCTTCTTCCCGTCGATAAGATTGTCGTTGAAAAAGCAGAAGAAGTAGTTGCAATTGAAACGATAGGAGTAAAAGTAGAGAAGTAAGATTTCCGTACAGTTGATGAGATGCCCATCCTCAAAGGAGGACAGGCGGAGTTTATTAAAAGCATCTTGGGTATCTTGCTCACTCCCTTGTTGACCGAACAGGTAATAATAATAGGTGGCGCCTCCGAAAGTTTCTCCTTTCCACAAGCAAGGGACTCTTGGGACCTTAGCAGGCTATAGCCAAACACGTCAACTGCACTGTACAGAGATGGTATTTTGGCTTGCGGTTATCAAGTGAGATAAGTGGTGATATAGCACACCGTACGACAGGTACAGGAAGCACCCCGTTGGTCTCTTGTCCTCCCGATTCGCTAGGCTTGGTAGCAGGCACTGGAAAGTTAAAAGGGCTTGCAGTTCTTAGAAGACCAGATGCTGCGGCCTGCCCTGCTCGTGCGTATAGTGTGGGGAGCCAAAGTGCCAATTGATAACTCAGAGGTCCGTAATTGGGCACGAGTTGCACGTTTGATCGTCCCAGATCCGTCGGTCCCACGTAAAAACGCAGAGGTCTGGAGTTGGTGGTGGAGAAGTCAATGTGGAAGACGCAGAAAAACGCGTGGCGAGGAGACCGACCGAGTTCAGCGCGCAAATTTCAAAGGAACGGTGTACTACGACTGACTACTCGTACTCCGAAAGCTGGCTCGCTAAGGAATAGTCGAACCATCCCATCCCATCTCATGTGACATTTTTGGTTCAACAATGGAATCAGATCCAATCTTGTCACCTCTTCTTTATTTACATTTGATGCCAAGAAAGACGTATATCAAAAAGATAGCTTGGCTACGGACGGGCTAGACTGTCTGTCTCCTGGCCAATTTCATGGGTCGTGGCGGTATGGCCTCAGCCCGCAGGAATGCGTAACCACTTGCGTCCTCCCCCAGATCTACCAGAGCCATATGCATGCAGCATTAAGATAAACACACAACCCATCTCTCGTCCCAAAACCATTCAAAAGACTCTTGCTCCAAAGGCCTTACTCAACTAAATCCACCACAATCATCTCCTTCTCGACTCTACAAAAACCTTAAAAAGGGCAGATCTTTACTGTATACTCATCTCATTCTCGTAACTAGGCCCCGCCAACAAGCCTACTGGGCCGAAGAGCTACCTTAAATCCAAAAAAATTAAAATATACATGAAAGTCCGTCCCCAATTCATCCTCATCCTTCTGCTTTTCCTTTTTCTCTTTCCTTTCAATACTTGATTATTCGAATCTCCTGGATGCCAAAAGAACGTACGGCCAACGCCATTAGGATATATAAACCCGAGCACCATCAGAAAATCCAAGAACCGCCGCGCAATGCTACCATACCGAAAATGCACCAACAGTAAGACCTCCCTCGAAAAACAATCCAACTTCCTACAAAGCCAACATACCAAGTATCGCAACAAGACCAGCAAAGATGGCCCCCTTCAACATTGGATCCTGAGCACTCAATTGCTCAGCGCCGCTTTTACTCGAGCTACTGCCCCCATCGTTCTGGCAGAAACCACTAGTACAGGTAGACGCTGAGCCGGATGCGGTAGAAGTACCAGAGCCACCACCTGTAATGGTCGCAGCGGCACTGCTGGCAACGTCACTTGCATGTCCATCAGTTCCAGGACCAGCACCACTAAGACCTGGGATAGTTTCTGCTGTCGCCGAGGCCGAAGCTGAAAGTAATCCAGCCGTCATGTTTGTGCCAGTGCCAATCAAAGAATCAAGCACTGTAGGCTTGTCGCCATCTACAACAGTGTTGTTAGTTCCTACGGCACTATTGTATGTGTACGATTTGCCGCTGTTAGTGCCTGGTGCCTTCGTCGCATTGAAGCATTCTACGGTAACAGATTGGACCATAGCGTAGTCATAGCCGTTGGTTTGGATATCCTGGGAGTCCCAATTAATGGCTCCACCGGCCCAATCAATAGTTCCTTGAGCATTGGTAGAGAGTCCACCAGGCCAGATCGACAGCTGTACACGAGCAGGAGTTTGAGGGAACTCCCACTGGTTGGAAGTAGCATTCCAAGTATCAGACCGCTTCTTGGTGCGTCCAACTTGTCCATCTACCAACCAAGTGATTTCATCTGGAGTCCAGTCAATCTCGTAGGTGTGGTAGTTATTGAACGTATCAGAGAGGCTTATGTTGGCCGAGTTGCCGTCTATATCACAAGTTAGTTAACTTTTCTACTGCCTTGTATCCTGTATCCCTATATCAGACTTACAGTTCGTGATACCTTGGAAATAGTAGTTGGTCTGAGCGGTTTCCAAGTCAACACCAACGAACTCATAATCAATTTCATCCTTGACGTCCGACAACAGAATGAAGGCAGTCACTACACCTTGACCTCTACTGGTCTTGAGTGTAGCCTTTACATTTCCGTACCATAGATAAGACGATGTCGCCAGCACTGTTCCCACAGTATCTGGAGCCATGGTTAACAGTACATTGTCATTGTAAATGACTGCCTGACCATCCATAACCCAATCGGTCGTTGACGCATCCCCCAAATACTTAGCATTCGAGGTAATTCTATCCATGGATGTAAAACTATATGATTTACTTTCGCATACGGGTTCGGGCACGCACGAATCGAGGGAGAAGGATGATCGAGGGTCGCATCCTCCTAGGCAATAGGCTCCAACTCCGCAAGCTCCGTATTCTGTCGCCAAGAGTCAGTTCACTGAACGGACGACAAATTCATCAATGGACATCAACTTACGAGAACAACATGGCGACGCTTCTGGACAGTGTGAGTCGAGACTGCAAGCAGTTTGGGCATATGTCGTGGACGCGGTGGCCACCAAGGCCAGAAATGCTGATATGCGGACCATTTTTAAATACGAGCCTCGGGATTAGAGAAAAAAAAGGAGCTTCGCAAAAAACAACACCACAACGCAGCGGCAGTCCAGTAATCCGAAGGAGACGATCGATAAATGTTAGTTCAACAATGTTTACAAACAAAGAGATGTCGATTGAATTATGAGAGCGAATGTGGTGGTGAAGTTCCTCCCTTGCTGATAGGTGATTTCCCTGTTTATGGTTTTATGCTTCAGGATAACGATAATAGATTGCGGGCAGATGACGGGTAGACAGAGCGACCGTGATTACCTTTTCCGGAGAGAAAAGGTAGGAACAAATAACAAAGGTAGCGAATGTGTCAAGGAAATCCGAGTCCTCGTTGTCGGCGTCGTCGTCGTGGTCGAAGGGGCAGAGGACGTGATGCTGTTGAGGTGAGGTTGGAGTGAGGAGAGGAATGGAAAAGAATCACACAACAATCAATCATACGGGGGCTTGGATCGCTACAGCAGGGGTCCAAGCTGTGTGTGAATAAAGACACGCCCGAACTACTGACTGTACGAGGAGCTCTCCGCCACCTGCGTCCCAAAGAAGAGATATTTCCTTTGGGTCCGTCCAATCATGTCGCGTACAGCTGGCGCACCTTGCTATAATTGCTATAATTAATTTGCGACTACAGTCGACCCGCATTGAATCGTAGATCATGGGCGATTAATATTGTGCGATTTGGCGAAATGCGGAGTGTGTGCCGTCGTATTTGCTGAGAGGAGTCCAAGACATCATCACTGGCCTGGCTAATGGTCGTATCGCTTTTAGACCAGAGACGCAGAGCGACTTCTCCACGATGACTTATTAGGGCATCGTGTCGACAAACCTACAGTAAGTAGAGTGTACTGTAGTATCGGTAGTTTAAATCTTTCCTAGAGGCCCTGAGAGACGGCGCTCAGGCTTTGGGGGAATGTGGGGTCGGGCCTTCCAGAGAAGCTTAAAATCTGACCGTAGCCGTCATCCCTTGGCATTCAGGGAGGTTGGCTGCTGCTGCTCTGTCTCCAGATGTGCACGGTGTATAGTCTTTACGCCTGATAGATAACGCTCTCCAGCTTGCGCTTGGTGTTAAATTACCTGTCGTGCCCATCATGGTGACCCGTCTGAGAGAAACTGCCCTTAGCTTCCTCGAAAATATGTCAGTCTCTCTCCATCCACCCATAGCTTCAAAGATCTCTGGGACCCGGAGATCTGGACAGCACTCCCTCCACAACGCAACGGGACGCTGCATGTCCTGCACTCATCCGAGCGTCCAAGAACCCTTTTCATTTGAGGGTTCTTTCCACGTGCTTGTTGAACACATCTAACGTCAGAGAAAGAGAATGGGCGGTACAGGCGCCTAAGTGAAGTAGAAATTATCATTTTCTTTGAAACGTAAGGTATTATGGTGTAAACACCTTCGAAAAGCAACGCGCATTTTTCCAGGGCCTTGAGAATATCCCTTCTCCCGTATACCAGTTCCATCCATTCCTCCGGCCTTCCTTGCAGAATGAAACCAGATGCTATGAGCAAATCAAAAAACCTTCTACCGTTGTATCAAGACCTGAGTCTCCCATCCGTATCATACCCAGCTACCCGAACTAAACAGAGACCAGAGACCAGAATTTTCCGCCGGTGACCTTAGAATAGGGAATATGGAGATGGATGAGCTTGAAACAAAAGACAGGCACTTGCGTCTGGTATACAAGTAAAGAATTAGAAATCGAATATGTTCTTTCCACCCAACACCCCGCTGGCTAAATGCGCAGGATCAAGCATTAAAAATGCAACAGTCCAAGCGATGTTGACGAGGAAGGGATATAGTGCAAAGAAGATGAACGCCAAAAAACTGTTATCGAACGGCAGAACCAATGTCAAGTTTGGCGGTACCTCCGAAATTCTCTGCAGGGAGGTGTTATATACGACCCGCAAAGTGCTCCTTAGCATACTGCTCGCAAGCCTAACACGGATCAGTACTTGTAGAAGCAAGAGGGGATAAAGGGCCTGGACCTTTGCCGGTTTTCCTAATCGAGCGCCAATGGTTTTCCACTTGTTGGCTTCGTATTCCTTGATGGCGTTGAGGAGAGCCTGACTCTGATTGAGAATTAGAACTGATAGAAGCTTTAGACAGTTCATTGTACCTCGTCTTCTGCAAACTCCGCGTAATGCATGTCCTAAACCTATCAGCCGAGGGAAAGACGGAAGCTTCTCTATAAGAAATGCTCACCTTGTACCAGTGTTTCTTAACACTCCCTTCAGTTCTGCTGGGGAACGTCTAACAAGAACTCAGCCTTATAGATTTGCACTGACATTACTCTATCTCACCTTTGCAATATCTGCCCAGCTATTTCCGGCATCCCTCATGGTCTTCAACCTCTGTTCTTCGGCGGGCGTCCACGGCGTGTTCGTCCTTGATTTCTTCGCCGGTGGCTGCCCCGTCGGTGGCGAAGTCATACTTGATTCACCTGCGCCTCCATTAGAAGGTCCTGCGCCAGAGGGTACAGACATCGCAATAGCGGTTCCAGATGCGCGTCGTTTATTGCGTGGAGCGGTCGGCGATAGAGACTCTGACTTGAGAGAAGGGTCCGTTGACGCTGGCGCTGGCTGGATTGGTGTCTGCGATGATGAAGCTCCAGAGGCAGATGCGACTTTCTGGATGTTGCCACGCCCAGACATTGGGCGACGATGCGTCTCAAGGTGCGCGAAAAGGTGTTTGGGTGTGAACTTGAGGAGATGCAAGAAGGAGGGAGAAGCAGCGCGTAGGGCTCCAGAGCCGTCTAAGTCGCGTGTGGATTGGTTGCAGGTCGCCAAATTTGAGGCTGGGATAAAGGTACGGAGATACTTACGGAGTACAAACTCATGTACTTGGGATGGGATGGAGTAGTAGACGTAGTCAACACGGCTGAGATGACTTTCCCGCATAACGCGCCGATGTCAGGCTTTTACCTCTAGCCTTGCTGTAGTCAGGAAGAAGCCTCGGCCAATGGGTATTTTGGACGATATGCTGTAGGGCACGTATTGTCCATCCGTCAGACTTGGTGGTGGAGAAGCAGCGTGTTTGTCTGATGACCTCGAGGGGCTACCTCCAAGCTTAAGTATAGTACAACGTCGGTACATGCAGAAGGCTACAACCAGATGTCATTATTGAAATTTGTTTGACAAGGGAACGTGACCCGGGGCACCAATAAAGGATCATGCCTGTCCTTTGTCCATGATCGGATCCAAGGTACATGCGGATACTTGTGCAGCGGCTCCGTTGACCACTCGCAAGGCCTGGCACGAGAGAGAGGCTGCGATAAGTATGCGCCAGCACTCCCCTCAGTGCCAACTATTATATGACTTATTTCTGCGGTCAGCTTCAAAGGCCTGGAAGTAGTAGTCTCACCGCGACCGCGAGTGCTGGCCGCCGGGTACAGACGAGGAAGGTCGCTCAATACTGCCCTGTCAAGAGAGCGCGAGCGGCCGAGAGAGGATCTGGTGTGGGTGGTAATTGCTAGGGGGGTGGTTATCGTTAAAACTCAGCCTAGAAGACGATCGCCAGATCGAATTCTCCGCTCTAGTACAGTGATGAGTGTAAAGGGAAATGTGGGCGAGATATGTCTTGCGAAGGACAGGGTGGATAAGGGCAGACAGGGCAGGGCAGAAACACGCGCTATGAGAGGTCAACGGGGGGTGGCAGAAGGGCAGCAAAGCAGGAGGGCAGGAAGAGAAGAAGAAACGAGTTTTGATATGAAAAAGAGTGGCGCCTGGGCATCCAGCATTATTGTGCATCCTGCAAGCTGTGGGCGTGTCGCGCGTGTAAAAAACGCACATGTAGATATATGTACAGTCGTCAAGGAATACATGCGTCGTACAGAGGAGAGAGCTCACTCGTGCTAGAACTGTGGCTAAACCCTGGCCATGCACCAGGAGCCAGTAGCAGTACAGTCGTACTAATAGCTAGCTTTATTACTTTGCATGAAGAAGTGGATGCGTGTGCATGCTGATTGGTGTGGTGCTTAGCTTAGAGGCTTGGGAATATAGAATTGTGAATGGTTGCAGATGTACCCTTTGTTGCGAAGGTCGAGGTCACTTGCTGATATTTGTAGAGGGTATTGCAGCAAGACTGCATGGTGTCGTTGCGGGGTAGCGGGTGGCACGCCCTAGAAGTGCTTGCTTCACGGGTGTCTGGACCTCGTCTCCCAATCTCTGCCCATGCCTCCAGTGCGACCTTACCCGGTGTACCCTCTTGTAAAAATTAAATGATGGTTGTTGTTGTTGTTGTTGTTTTGTGTGCCAGCTCTGGAGGAGAACGCCTTTTTCCACCCCATAGCTGGCGAAGCGACGAGCATTGGGAAAAATACGACGGCGCGTGAGTGTAACCTGACCAGGTCGTTGGAGGTATATTTCCCGCTCCATGACATCGTCAATCAGGGATGCCGGCCAAGATGCACCACCATGTTTGAAGGCCGACGAGTAGACGACAAGACGAAGACAAGAGAGCAGCAGGTCATATTCTCACTCACTCACTACGCGATGTTGGACATCAGCATCTCATATCTCGCTACGGACTGATAGTTGATAAAGCTTTTGTCGAGACAGACTAGGCCCAGCCCATTATTCATTCACCAATTGGCGCTGGCTGACTCGATTCGCTCGTGGCCGCATGCCATTTTCCGAGGCCTGTCTAGAATGCGATGGCTGCATCAAACTTGAGCTTTCATGCATGTTGAACCCCGCTGGTGATCGTGCATTCGTCGGCCAGTCATGACAGTATCGTGCATCTGACATCTGTACGAGGCTCAACTCTGATGATCAGAAGGAAGACAGGGCTATAGCAGAGTAGTTATCAGGTTTTGTCCTCCGCTGAAAGAGGGTAAAGTCGCCTTATTCCCTCTCTTGTTACACTTTCCACACTGCACATTTGAGTCTAGACTCTAGAGCACTCATTACGACCCGTACTCGCTTGCACGCTCATAGAGTAGTAGTTCTTTACCATAACATCGGCCTTTACATCCGGACAGCGCCTTTAAGAGTGTTTATCGGCGCCGCTGCAGGTTTTCTTCCAAGGCCGTTTCCCCTCATGCCTCTATTCAGATGTCCGGCCGCAAACGAGGTGTCAACGATGGCTTGCATCTTCGGGGCGCCTTCCGTGCCCTGGCGCTTCGCTTTTGAACAATAAGGGTGCTAGGTTAGGACCGTGGTAACGACCGCCGCAACGTGGTAGAATTAGGTTGCGCTTGCGGTGAGAGGGTTCGTCTGAATACGTCTGAATAAACATTTTGCAGCGTTGTTTCGTTTCTGTCAAAGCGAAAGCTTGTTTCAGCGCCAAACGTTGAAACCCTTAGTGCGAGTAGCACGAGGACTCCGTGATCCGACGAAAGAAAATAATGGCATGGAGACGGGAAGCCCATTACCCTTGTCTCGTTGTTTGTTTCTCATAAAGGACGTCCGCACCGTACTCTCTTGGCCCTTCCTTTGCGAAGTTGCGGTGTATGCACTTAACTGGTCATTAGAGTCGTCTAGATCAAAAGCCCTAGTTAGAGTAGACTGGCTAGAGGTCCGTTGTTTGGACCTCTTTTCTAGGTGTTTGTTTCTCTCCCCTGTCCTTCTGTAGGGTCTGTGTCAAAAACGAGGGTCGACTAGGTAAGGTACTCCGCTATCTGTCTCGCCGAAAATGTCGTATTGCTTTTGAACTTACATTTCCACCGGCTCGGTTTAGAATATGGAGTACCACCCGTACGGAGTACGAAAGTATTTAGAGAAGTGAGGGTCTGACTTGAGGTAGGTCGCTCCACGGGTCTCGAAGCTGGAGAATGCATTATACAAATCATAAGGGTACATTACGAAAGGTACCCATAGCATAGTGCAGATATCCGAATTTGGAATGAGATAAGCTTCTTTTCATGACAACTCCTGTTTTGAGCAGTTTTGTTGCTGTACTCCATACCCAACAAAGCTTTATTTCTCGCCCAAAAGTGTGCTCACGGGACTTGGACTCACAACAACACAAGAAGTCCTGTTCCATATTTTGTGGAATCCATGCATCCTTATGGGAGTTTCGCCGACCAGAGCCGCTTAGCATCTGCTGTTGACTTCGGAATCCGGCAACTTGGCAAAGACAAGCATTGACGGGGTCTTGGATTAAGATTTGGACTCGTACCGGCAAAACCCACAACGGCGAACAGTTCCTAATATGCAACGTCCAGGTGACATGACTGCTGCTGTTGATCGTCGACTCGACGCTTGGATTGCAAGTTCATCTTCATGCTCCTGTGTTTGTTAACCTGGCTGGATGCGTTCTTATGTAAGACACATTAATCCTCGTAATAAGGCAATGCAGAGACACTCTTGCGCCGACTTGACGTGAGATAATGATGTTTCGAAACGAAAGCCGTGCCAAAATAATGTTTTGAAGAAGGGAAGACAAAACTGGGGAGGAAGGACGGGAGGGAGCCACACAGGCCACCTCAGGGCTGAGAAGTTTATGTAAGGCGGGAGAAGTTTACATACTGACCAATCCAAGCCGCCACTCGTAGAGCCAGACCCTCAAACGCCTCTCTCGACCTTCGACACACCAGACTCAAAGATGCCAGACCCAACCACCACTCACCTGTGAGATAGGTGATTTGGCCATCCTCCAAAACAAGACGCATGGTCCAATAAGCCCTTTACTGCCGTGCCCCTCCAGATATTCGTCATAATTACCCATTAGCATTATTATCCACGAAATTTTATTTTGCTAGTCTGTTCATTCAAAGTTTGCCGAATCTCTGACGGCGGTAAGAAGGATCTTATGCGACGAAGGCGGCTGGGGGGGCCATGAGACGATCACGATACGATGCGAGTTTGAGGACAACCACCGAACTCCATCCAGCCTGTTTTCCCACTACTGAGAAACGAGAAGCTCTCTCTGCGCTCTCACCGCCGCGCTTAAGCTGCTCAAGCAAACAGCATTCTCCGCCTCGAGGTCCAAACCTGAGCTTGACAGAGACCGCCCGTGGTCCATCCGATGATCCTTCTTGCCATGCTGCCAAGCTTTGCCCGTAAGGCTGTCAAATGAGAGCGTTGCAAAGGGCATGCTGGAGGTCGGATGAGCAGGATGTCTTTTGAACGATTATTGCAACCACAACCTGCAGAGAATCGGACGGTGGCCCTTCCGAACCATGAGCAATTTCATCTGTGACTCTTGTGGTGACCGAGGCAGGGCGATCAGGAAGGTGAACGTGGAGCGTAGAATACATTGCGTTCATTATTACACGTGCAATAGGAGGTACGAGAGATCTTGAATTGATTGAGGCTTCAACAGTGGGTATTGTTGGCGACGGTGAGTAAATAGTTGCGTACATTTCGTCTCTTGTTCTCTTAGTCCGGATGTGTAAACGGAGGCTCAGACTCAAAAACCACTATTATTAACCTGTCAGTGTTTCTCCTCGTGCTCATGCCTCACGTCGGTCCCATTTATCAAACGGACACACCTCATCAGCGCCTTGTCAGCCCCTCAAGAAACTTCGGATCCAGCAATAACCGTCGACAGTCGCCTGGTTGGCATGCCCGTTTACAGTCCGTCCGATCATCACTTGTCAATCGTGCAGTGATTTGACCACTAGAGGACCGCACCACGGCACCCCCACCGCGCCTCCTCCGTACGTTCCTACAGAACATGCTCTGCAAATGCTAAAATCCTACGACTAAACCGGCAAGATCGTGATCTGGTCAAAATAAAGCCCTTGTTTGGGAGGCTCGAGAGTCGCACGGCAGCCGAATTAATCGAGCTGGGGTTGCTGAGAAGTTTGTGTTTCTGACATGGGCGTCGAGGACAGCCGAGTTTCGAATTCCGCCGCCTGCGTCTCTAAACATCGCCAGGCCCGACTAGGGTTAAGCACAACCTGGACCCTTTTTACACCTTTCCAGAAACGCATCACCAACCTCATTTTCTCTGCATAACGCAAAAGTACAGTATGATGGCCAAGTCACGTTCCTAGACTGGGGAACGCTTCGAGCTCACGACTCTAGGTGACGCATCGTCCAGACTATCAAACGGTATTGGGAACAACGTCGTCCCCTCCACCTATGAAGATCTTCTGAAGACGGCTCTGCGTATATCAGATCTGTGACACTTGGGACCCCGCCTCAAACGCCAAACGAACATCATCCCCGTCCCCAAGAAACGCCAATATGATGCAGAAACGGGACGAAGAGGGCCATCCCAAAGAAGATATGCAACCAAGCCTTGCATAATCAGAAACTCTGACGAACATCAGCCATAATACTCCAATCACCGCCAAGGGCGTGAGAACTTGGGACATCAGAGGAAATGCGCACAGGCGGACCCGCAACAGGACCCTGGCTCTCCAGACTCAATCGAGTCAAACCCGAGCGGACGAGAGCTCATATATGAACCTGCCCTGCTGCTCCTCTCTCTCCGCCTTTGTTCTTGTTTACTCACACTCGACGTTGACTACTCACTTTCGCAGCTAATACACTCTCTTTTATTCGCCCAACTGGCTTGGCTGCTTACATTCTTTACTGTAGTTTATTGCGTTGTTTAACCTGCATATCACCATCTTTTCAACCATATACTTTATCAACCAATCTTCGTTTCTCCAAGAACATTATACCACCTTACAGCAGCACGGCCTGCCATTTTTAAAACACAACTTCGATTCTTCAGATTTCGATTCTTGTCACTTGCTGGATTAACAAGCCCATTATAACTCACTCACTCAAACCCTTTTTACAACTTTACGATAAAACGAAACGACTATGTCTCCAACCAACCAAATGAATACCCACCCTGCCAACTTGGCCCCCTCGACCTACTCCCCAGTTGAATCTGTGGTTAGCCACGACTATGCTGGAGTTCAGAAGAACCGCAAGCAGGCATCCACTGGTGGTGGCAGAGCATGGAGCGAGGATGAGGTATGAAAAATTCCTTTATAGATTGAAGGGGAGATGATACTAACCTATGCACAGGAGGTCTACCTTCTTCAAACTCGCCTCCAGAAAATGCCATACAAGCACATCGCCTCTCACCTGAAAAAGACTGAGTTGGCATGTCGCCTTCACTATCATCAACTTTCGCACGGCAGCGGTAACAGACGCAAGCGTACCTCAAGTGTCTCGCCAAGCACCTCTTCTACACAACACTCTCCCGTCATGCATACCATGCCATCGCCTGTCAACCAACATGTTCCTATTGCTGTAGGTACCCCACCGGACTATGCCCCACAGTCACCACAACATATCCAGCTCCCGTCCCTCACCCAAGGCGGAAGCCCACCACGTCTCCAAAACCACCCCATCGCCATCCTTCCCAAGCCTTCCCCACCCCGCCGTGCGATCTCGGACTCTACTCTCCGCCTCGACACAACCAGTAGCGCCCAATCCATCGATACGGCCCGTCTTCGTGCCATCTATGAAGCTCACCGTGCCAGCTTCTGGTCCCAGATCGCAGCTGAGTATGGATGCGGTGCTTCACCTTTCGCATTGGAAGAGAGCTGGAAGAGTTGCATCGTCAGCAATGCCCCACCGACCCCTGACTCAGCCTATGCAAAAATGGCACCGGTACAGGAGCCGAAGAAAGATGCCACAAGCATCAGTGCATTGTTGGGCATCGATGCTTCTCCCAGAAGCCCTAAGGAGAGAGAAATGATCAGACGTATGGAAGAGCGAAGAGGAAGCATGGTCATGCCAAGGGATATTCTTATGGCTGGCGTTGAGTCGGCATAAAGAACATCGGCATGTTTCGGAAACTGGACATATTATAAAGGATGCAGTGGAATATTTGAAATGCTTTTTGTCTATTTTTTGTCTTCGAACCACGACGTGATGTGTAACGACTCACGAGTTGATGGCAGCTACCTTGTAGCTTTGGAGGTCTTTTTGTTTGCGTATGGAGCCCAGGGGAATGTTTACGTTATTGTTCGCTGTTTTAAGCAGAGAGAGATCTACATCACAAACACGACGAGAAAGCTCTGAGTGAGCATTGTACGATAGGAGGATTATTAGTTTTTCAAGATTTTATTTGACTTCCACCTGAAGTTCATAATTGCACACTTCAGTGATTACTTGCAAAAATAGTACTCTCAACGAAATCCCCCTTTTTCCGTAAGTACATTGAAGTGTTTCCCCTGAGATTTGCTCGCTTAGCCCATCCTCGGTTATCCCCATCTGGATGCCAAACAACCATACACCCTAAGTCGTCTTGCGAGTCCCCGAGCACACTTCTCCAACAATTAAAACTCAGCCACAGCACGAACAATGAGCACAATTCTGTAACCCAACTTATCCAAAACCACGCATCAACGCACGCAACGCGACGGTCCACACGCAACGACAAGGAACCCATAAATCATATTTACCCGAAGGACATCACTAGAACCCTTGTCTTGATCTGAAGCTCCAGTTCCAGGGAAAAATACAGTACCATACCAGTAAAATACTGGAGTAACTTCAGTTTCCACGTTCGCAGGCTTCTACGTTTCTACGTTTCTCTATATCTAGCCTCGGACCTGATCGCACTGTTTCAGGCTTTCAGCAAGCAGCAGCTTTTTTTTTTTCTCTCTCTCTGACTTTCGAGTCAAGCTCGTGTTCAGACGAGATGGAAGCGATGCAATGCAACGCAACGCAATGCTGCGCAACGTTCTTCTCAAGAATAGAAGAGGGGATCTTCCCTTTTTGGTAGTGAATCCCGAATGGATTCTTATAGTCCTCCTCTTCTTCTGGTTTATCCCCCCCCCTTTTTTTTTGTTTCGTGGAATCTTCCTTCCTTCAAAGCTGGTTTTTATATTCAGGATGTTTTAAGATTGAGTGAGCTATGATTCAGTTTACGAAGTAGTTTGGCTTGGCTTGGCTTTTCTTCTTGAGACGCTCCAGAAGAGGGGAGTAGAAATAAGCCTTTGGCCCCTGGTAGGTAATTGCCATTGGTTTATTTTGCGAGAATCATACATTTTAGGGGAAAAGTGGAAAAGTGGAAAAGGGGGTTTAAGCGAGCCATTGAAAAAATAGAATATTTTTGGCTGTTGTGTTGGTACCAACAAGCCTATGGACTAGAGTCTAAAGCCATGAATTCAGGAAATGTAGTCATTTGGCTTAAGTAGTACAACACATTTTGACCACCACGGCAATAAACATATAAACATAGCTTCAGAAAGACAAGCTTGCTCACTAAGAGTAATAGCTGAAAAAATAGCACAAGAAAACAAAGTCTTCATATGATTCCAAACATTGAAAGTACAACGTTGGAATAATATACCAGAATCAAGTGGCTTAGTTTGCTCAGACAAGATTGTATCATTTTAAAATCCAAGAGGCAAGATAACAAAAATTAATAAAGTAAGTCAAGTGTGCCTATTCCATCGCTATTACAGTCTCCACGTAACTCTGCACACAAGTAGTCAAACACTAAAGATTCACTGAAATTATCGAAATGGAAGAGCACTCAAGTCTATTGAGTTCCAGCCTAAAAACTACATGAACATCCCTATACTCATTAATCATTACCAATGCTGTACCATAAGCAAATAGTATACTACAAACTCCAGCCCAATGACGACCCTCTATAACAGCCAGAAACGCCTCGCTTTTCCGCATATTTATTCATGATACAACCTCATACTCCTAAACAGTCACGATAACTCCTGCCTTTCCGCCTTTCCGCCTGTCCGCCTGTCCACCCTACGCAAAGCTATCTTCAGCATACCAAACTCCAGATCTATCGGGTGTTCTTGGGTGTACTGCTCCTCGCTTTTCTTTTTCTGACGCAGTCCTCCTTGAACCAGCCGATTCTTTGGGGACAGTCTGCGTCCTATCTTTCCGAGGAGAACTAAGATCTACCAGTTCACCGGTGACAACGCCAGCTGTAACCAGAGCGTTCCATACCTTATCCCTAACGCCCGTTACCGTTCTGTCAGCCTTCAGTCCATCCAAGAATTTCAATTTCCGACAAGCACCATTCGTAAGTATCTCATAAATTCTCCTACGCATCTTAGTTTCCATATCCAAGCATGCTGCGTATTTAATGTCTCTAGCTCTGTCCGCATCACCAAGTGTATATGGATCATATACTGTCCCGCCATCGACATCCTGTGTGGCACTGGGAACCACGAGATGTTTCTCAGTCACTGTAGGATAGAAGCCAAGTGAGATTGGATTATTCCTCAAGTCGACGCTTTTCAAGCTCGAGTGTTGATGTAGTTCAACAGCAGTCTTCCTAAGTCTTGCAAGTCGGTTCCCTGTGACATGGAGTTTCTTCAAACGCACAATGCCGGCTAGAGAACTAAGTTCTTTTAGGGCATTAAAGTTCAAATTTAATACTCTCACGTTCGAGAAAATCTGACCAAAATTTTCAGGTAAACAGTCGAGTCCACAATTAGCGAGCTCGAGATATTGTAGATTCAAATAATCCACCTGAGGGGCAAAGTTGAGCAGAAGGTTGCCTGACAGGAAGAGTTTACGGATTTCGAAGGCCTCGGAGAGAAATCCTATGTCAATGATAGCATCTTCTTGCTGCTCCCGCATCGAAAGGCTGTCAAGATGTTTGCAAGCAAAGAAGCCTGTTACATTGCCTAGGCGGTTGCGGTCGAGATACAGAAGCCGGAGATTAGGACATTGACTAACGTCGAGCGATTTCAGTTTGTTGCCGCTGAGTTTAAGATATTTCAAGGACCATGGCGTGACGGAGTCAATTTGTGGGAAGATTTCGAGATCGTTGTCCTCCAAATTGAGACTTTGTAGTGAAGTCAGTTTCTGGAGATCTCGCACCTCCCGGACACGATTATTCTTCAAATCCAAATCGTTCAAACGTTGGAGTTTTGTTCCTGCAAAGTCAATTGCTTCAACCAAATTGCCTCTCAATCGGAGGCTAAGCAATCCATCGAGATGGCCGATACCATCCAGTGACCTAATCTTGTTGTTATCCGCCTTCAAGCTCCTAAGGTGTACCTGGTACTTGAAAGCCGATAGACTCTCAATCTCATTGTTCGAAATATCTACATACTGCAAGTTTGTAAGATGTCCCCATGCAGTTAGATCCGAGAGACAGTTGTGACTGATGCGGAGATGCCGAATAGTTGTAGGTGCACCGTTGAGCTGGTAAATTTGATTTTTAGAAACGTCGAGATCCTCCAAGTGTTCGCAAAATTCATCTAGCTTATGTAAGCTGGTGAGCTTTTTCTCTTTCAGTTCCAACTTTCCCAGGTGCTCCCAAAACGGCTCAAATGGTTCGACCTCGGTTAATTTCTCGACTAATTCCCTAATTGAATGTGACAAGGTCTTCTTTGACCCACTTCCTGGGACATAGCGCTGGCCTTTGGCAATGTAACTAACCTCCAGACCGAACGATTCATCAGGTTGGTTCATCGTGAATTCTGACATAGGAGTAAGTTCAAGCGTGCCAATCTCGTGAGAGAAACCGGTCGCGGAGTTGCGAGCACAACACTAGCTCCCCTCACTTCGTGTCTCGTTGGCGCAGGCGTCGTGACAATTATGCTAACGCTTCTATCATGCTCGTCGTCCTCCTGTTCTTTGCCGGTGGATTCTTCATCCTGCTCATCAATGCGAGATACAGGACGAGCTGAGAAAGTGTGTCCCCCAACGGACAGTCGACGAGATGGATTCCTAAGTGCAGAGCGCGTCTTAGTGGAAGAGACCTTCCGGTTGCTAGTTCGCTTGTTCAGTATTATGCTACTGTTCGCGGTATCCTCTTGTGACTCATTGTCTGATCCACTTTCGGCTGGCCCGGGCTGTGTGGTGTAGGCTCATCGTTGTAAACAGCAGGTTGAATTACAGATGCAAGTGGAGAGGAAAACGAGATAGTGACATTTCGACGTCGGCGCGGACTGCCAGATTCTACTCGATCTTCGTGTATAGAGATCTCTCTTTCTACCTCTTCGATGAAATCAGTTTGGGACTCCTCGTGTGTTGTTATTCGAGTGTGACGAGTATTTTGTGTTGATTGAGACTTTGCTATAACATCGTGGTCTTCGCTCCAAGAACTCAGCCTGGAATTGGTCTCAGGCTTCGATTTTGTAGGGATCACCTGGGTTGGACTGATATCCATAGATGTCTCGGGGGATTTTGGTAGAGTTGAGGTAACACGATCGGTATCATGCGCTATCCTAGCCTCCTCTTTGCGCTTTGCAGCAACTGCTTTGATCCTCTGAAGCTCTTGGGTCTCGTCCACAGATAAATCAGGGATATCTCCAAAGGGGTCCTCTTCGGTGTCGTCGGAAGGCAAAAAGTTTTGTTCTCCCTGTCCAGAAATTGACTTTCTCTTAACCCACATATTTCGCTCTCGATCAAATATCATACCTGCAAGTTGCTCAGGAATTAGATGGGAGACGGTATGAGGAGCAATCACCCGTCGAGAGTCAGACCCCCTGGAAGAGCCTGTTGGTACCGAGTTGGTGGTTGATCCGCTGCCAGTTGAACCATGAGATGGGAAATCCCCATCGTGGTTTATATCACCATTCCCAGAAGCCGTCGAGGCTGAGTGCTTCCTTTTCCGTGGAAGGTCTGGATTGCGAGTAATTCTAACGTTTGGAGGGTCACTTTCGACCTCGCCGTCTTGCAGTAAACTCCCGGATGTCCTCATGATTGTCTCGTCTACGATTCGATCGATTTGCTCTGCAGAATTGGCGGCATCCTTTACCATGGCGATGGACCTCATGGAAGCAGCAATGATATCATCCATATCGCTATTCTCTTCATATTGACGCAGATGGTCAAGAACTCCGGGATCTTGCTGTTCACGAGCCGCTTTAGGTACGGGCCTGCCCTCTCTACTTGGTGGCCTAGAGAACGGCTCCTGAGTTGACTCTTGGTAGGAGTCTTCATCTTCCTCGTCCTGTTCTTGCGTAGCAGTTCCTGTTGAGGCGTTGCGATCAGTTTCAGACTCAGATTCTTCTACACTGGTGAGGCCGCTCCTAGGTCTGGTTTTGCCGCGGATAGCTAACATTATTTTCTTGGCCTCGTCAAGGAAATCTTGAGTTGTCACAGAACCTTTACGACTGTCGTTTTGCATCGATATCTTGAACGGATTAGTAGAGTCGAGTTCTGCTTGTATTCTTGCTATCTTCTCTTGTTGCAATAACCGTGTGCGTTCGGTAGATGTGAGCTCCGCTAGTGGTACACGCTCGTGCTGTACGCTACCTCGCTGACTTGGAGTAGGTGTGCGAGGCCGTAGTAGTATCTGGCGCATAGCAAGAACCTGAGGATTTGCTGCTTGGTGATCGTTCTCATGCCTAGCGTCTTTTCGCTTTCGGCCAATAACGTTTTGCATTTGCTGATGAGTGTCCCTCACCGAATCTCCCTCAAAATTTTCCTTGCCGACATTTCCATTAGTAAATTCATCCTTGGGTAATGTGCGTCTCCGTTTGGGAGTGGGATCTTTAACTGGGGAATACTGCAAGCGCTTGCCTTCCGAATCACCGTTCCTCTTCCGCGGTGTTTCGAGGTCTTCTTGTCTTTCAGATGTTGGTATTATAGTAGACGCGTCTGAGTTGCCTGACGTGAGAGAGTCGGGTCGAATGATTTGTCGAAGTGTTATTGTACGTCTAGCAGTATTTACTGTGCTAATCTGCTTCGACCGCCTCTGTCTGGCTGAGCTTTCTTTCAAAGATGGGGACGGGTCTAACTGGAATCGAAATTTTGTCTGAACGTTCGAGTCCAAAACAGGAAAGGACACGTTCTCCTTATCGTCGTCCGCATCAAAGTTTTCATTGTTTTCCTGAAGACTTGCATCATTTGATTCGTATGATATAGCTTCACTGAACTGAAAGCTATCTAGATCCCCTTTCCCAAAACTGCTCATTCTTCTGGGAGAATGGGCAGTGCCTTCATGTGACATTTTCTCTGGACTCGATGGCGCGACAAATGCTTGGTTAATCTCCGGGTGTGTGGCCTCCATTTCTCTCGAGGAAATCCCTCGAGTAAACTCCTCCTGGGTGTTATCATCGTAATGCTCCTCGAATTGACTCAATCTGCGCAGCAACTTTGCATTTGTGAAAGTGTCATAATTACCGAAAAGCTTTAATGGGCTTCCAGAGCCAGACTTAGTACTCTGATTATCAGGTTTCGCAGGACTCGGGTGAGGTGCCGGCGGGACACTAGAAGGCGAGAGTTCCAGTGAGAGGGTTCCGGGGAAACCGTCGGAGGCGCGTGTTTTCTTTATCGTTGGTAGTTGTTTGGGAGTACTTGCTTGAATAGATTCTTCGGGCAACATAGCAGATTCGTCAATGGCTGGAAGAGAAGAAGGGCTCAGTAACCGTTTCTGAAATGACCCTTCCTGTGAATGTCCTCCTCTTCGAAGGTTGACGAAGCGTCCGTTGTGTGCAAAATCATCCGTTCCAGTCGTCCAGTCTCCAGGGAGCAATTGTGACACTTCACCCTCTTCACCCTCAGCGGCTTGATTACGACTCTGCACGCTGAGCTCTTCCAGGCGTTTCTGTAGTTCAGCAGCGGAGACATCCAGGGGAGCAAAATCGATCTTTCCATCGTCTGTGTTGTGCTTTGATATGAATATAGGACTCAATTCTTCATTAAGCATAATACTCTGTCCACTAACTAGGCGCTGAACCACTCCTTGCACCTCATTATGCTGTACACTTGAGGAATCCATGTTCGAGTTTGAAACTGAAGCAGCGTGCTGGTCGTTGCTACCCGGTGGAATCTCCGCGACTGGCTTGGGATGAAAACTGCTACTTTGACTTATATCGTTTTCAGAGAAACCGCTGCTACCGTCATCTGCCAGTCTGTAATTCATACTCCGCGGTTGCCGTCGTTCCTCGTTTTGCTCTTGCTCATTGTTTGGAGATGACTTCGTACTTTCTGGCCTAGCAAATTTGACGTGAAAAGCGGGCGGACTTGAGGGCATGATGCTGCCATCTTCGATATTAGGACCTCTTTTGGAAGGATACATTGGTTGAGGTGGTGGTGGAGGACGGAATATATTTTCGAGGCCCGCTGGGCTGAATAAGTCGCGTTGTTCGCCATACGCGACGTCTCCCTGGAGGAGCCTCTTCTTCCATTCTGGAGTCTCGTGTACACTCTTCGTAGGCGACAGACTGTGTGATTTATGCTGGACTGTATTGTAGATGACAGATTGTGTGCTGGACGCGGAAAGCCGTCGATTGGGATCTCTGCCTCGAGTGCTATTTGATAGCTCTTCTTTTAATTTCGACGGCCGGCGCAAACCGCGTTGTGATAAGGGAATATTGTTGCCATTAGTACTGCGCTCATTTAAGGGACTCTCCGGAGATGTGGAAACTGTCTGCTTTGTTGGCGCGATTGTAGGTATACGGCTGACGCGATTGTTTGACGATGTGCTGTTTGAGAGTGAAGGCAATGATGGCACAGGGGATCCTGCTGATCGCGGTTGGGAAACCCAATCCTCAGATAAAGAATCAAGCCAGGCTTGGTCCATTGTGAGGTGATTGATGTTGGGAGCGCAAAGGATTGTTGTGTGGCTCAGGCGGGGGAGAGCGTCATTTGTTGTTATTGTTGGTTGTAGTTCGTGTGAAAGTGGTGCTAAAGATTCCTTATAGACTGCCAACCGCCGCAATGGGTCCAGACAAAGCTACAATAGTAATTTTACTGTTAGTATAATTGAAAGACGCGTCTAAGATGGAAATTGTTGTTGAAACTTGATGAGGCTTCGTTATCTTTGTGCGCCGACAACTCACTTGTGGATTCTCATCAGGGTCATAGCGTCATTGCCCAATCGTTGTCATGACAACAACCATTTTCCACTTTACATGATTTCGTGGAGTAGAAACCCTGTCACAAAATTGATTCGCGAACCGCGTTCGCTCTAACGGGAGACAACCACGACGACGACACTCTAAGGCAGGAAGAAGAGAAAACCTACGAAACAAGCCAGCCTCGATGCTCTGCGTCAATAGAGCGTCTGCGATCGCTCTGCAGACTCAGCTATGGCGATTTCAAACGACTGGCATAAAGTCCAGAACGACCTGAATGAACCCCTCCATTATTGCGCACCGCAAAGGCCCGACGAAATCATCTGCGAAGGCTCAGACGCGGAAGATGATCTGCTGAAGACACTTGAAAAGCGTCAGCGTTACGAAGATGCTGCGGCGAGGTATCTTCAAGGCAGAGTGCCACTCTTGCAATCTGCGAGATTGCGCGGCCCATTTGGCAGAGAGACGGGATGGGTCAATCCATGGAGATACCAACATAGAGAAGGACCAGATTGGTGGTATCCGGTATCTGGTGAAATTCTCTTCACGCGCGCAAACGTTATGCAATGGGCAAAGAATAATGGTCTTGGACATTTGGGTCCAGCTGAAGCGCTAGCTCATTGTAAGGCTCAAGCAGCAGCAGCAACACAAGCGGATGCTACGAATGGACTGATCAGTCGAACCTGGGTGGACTCGACAATTGCACAAAGAGATTGTTCTAATGGAGAAGAATATTTTGAATGGAGCGGGAATGAAATTGAGGAGGACTCTAGTTCCGACGTCGCCGAAGTAACCGTGGATGAATGGTCATATTCTAATCGTGACGACATTTCAAGACTTCAATCTGGACCTTCCACTTCTCGGACACAACATAATCATTCATTTTCAACTATAGACCAAAATTATGCTCCCAATTCTGGCGGCCTACCTGGAAATGCGACTCGAGGTGCGAAGAGAGCGCTGGATTCCCAATGGCTAAAGTCCAATATTTCCAAGCGCACTAAATTGGCTTCCCCAGCTGTCTCAACACCGACACCTATCTTCGACATCCAAGCTGGCCAGAACAAGAGATCTCGCCAAGTGCGAGCGAGGTATGGTAATACATCTAGACCTGCGTCCTCCGATCAAGCAAGCGAAGTTGACGAGTTCCATCACAAAACGGCAGCACATTGGTTGGGCATGCAGGATATGAGTACTAGCACAATTGAGGATTTCATACCAGGAAGCGAAGGAGTACAAGGTGTTGAACCTGTGTCACTAGCTGTATCCATGGGTAACTCTGGCGGGCAGAGTATGGTCAAGAAACGAAAGCCAGTTCCTGGTTTAGAGCACGCGCAGGCAATGTGGGAGTCTCTGCAACCAAAAAGTAGTCGAGGAAGACATGATCCATATGCTGAATGGACTCCTGATAGCACCCAGTTGTACAAAAATCATGGAGCTTCAAAGGGTCTCAGTATGTTTTCTATGTTACATGATTCAGACTCGCATGCCACAGTCGAGAATGGAGCCGAGTCAAAAGTCTTCCGTCAGAAAAGTCCTGGCCCGCAACATCGCGGCCAATCTAAGACATTGGCGCCGAGAAGGTCATCTCGATCGCTCCGCACAGACTCCCGGAGTGGAGAAGACGTGCGACAATCAGATCGCATACTACTTTCTGAGGACCCTGAAGTTATTGACCAAATTCAGGATGACTCACAAGAATCAAGTTTTGCGTCTATAATAAAGACATCAGTTGGGAAAGAGAAGACATCTAGGATCCTGCCGAAGTCTCGATTGTCACACTCAGATCTTGAGCCTGAAGATTTATCACCACTCCCTTCACAATCCCAAGATCCCATATATCAAACTCCAGCCATTAATGATAGTCACAACAGCTTTGTCACTGAAGTGGCACCATCGACCCGAGGACTAGAGACATTCCAGTTTCGCAAGAAGCGGAAGTCGAAAATTAGAGAGAACAAGCATGGTCTCCCCTCTCTCGATAAGACATATTCTAGCATAGCGCAAGCATCCTCTAGAAATGATTCACCGGACAATTCTAACCATGATTCTGTGGAGAATTCACACCAAGGAGCTCCTCGGTTATCACTTGATTTTGTATACAAAGATAAGCTTGAAACAAAACCCGTTACATTAGCAGGTCAAGTCAAAGGACTTTTACACAATTCGACTCCCAGATCATCTCTGCATCAGATTTCTAAGGAGGTGCAAAGTTCACAAAGCACTACTTCTCCCTGTATGTCAAGTCCAGGTGACTGGACTACTAACTTTCAGACTCCAAGGGTGCCAACTCCGAAAATTCCAACACCGAAAGTTCCAACGCCGTTTGAATTTGAGATGTCCTTTGGAGAGAACATGTTCCTCGGTGGAACTTCAGGATCCACTTCTGTGTCGTCGTCTCGACGAGCCTCTATCCCGAAGGTAGCCTCTCCAAAGGTTTTCTCCAGGCAAGCCGTCTCTCCAAAGCCAGCGAGGTCAAAAGTACCCACTCCAAAATTACCTGTAAATATAACACCTCTTAATTCAACAAATGGGGTAGAAGCTAGTCCCACAGGACGAGCGGAAATGGCAACAAATGCTCAGATACAGACACGAAGGACCACTTCTGCAGAAGGAAGTTTACACAGCAGAAGATCCAAGAGCTGGGACATAGTGGACGACGCTCGACGAAAAAGTGTAGCTACAACACAAACAAGTCAGAAAGATCAGATAAGCACCTCAAGGACCATTTCACAAGATGATGAAAGACAGACAGAGCCGCGGTTGTCGAGATCTGCTGAACCGCAAATAAGCTTGATCGAGACTCCCCAGATCCCGCCTTTCTTGGAGTCAAGTCAGCAAGAACCTATTATAGTATACGTATCCGGAAAACTTGATACACCAGCTACAAATTTTTACAAACCGAGATCACAGGAGGTACAACCATCACCATTAATGCTACCAAAATCCCCAAAAGCATCGCAGCAATCACCGGAAAAATCACAAACTCTACCAAAGCTGCACCCAAGAGCATCCCATCTTCAAGAGGCAGACCCATTTGATGTTAGCACACAATCCTACGATTCTGCATTTGCTACAAGTCCTCTCAAAACAGTCCAATCTCCTCGGGTGTTGATAGGAAGTCAGTTGGACACTCATGTTGAAGATATAGAGGGAAGTGACAATTTGAAGTATCAAAGTTTTGAGAATAGTCAAAGCTCCACTTCTGATATCGAAGAGGCCCTTGATCAAAGCTCAGTTGAATGCTCTGCTCAGGATAATGAGACAACTTTCGGCGATGATGAGGACACTGATGATCTAGATGTTGTCCATAAAGTCAGTTCACGAAATGAGCAAGATTCTATATCGCCGCCTAGTAGAGCTATTCACGCCAGTCAGAAGATAATCCCGCAAAAGGATCAAACCTTGGTGCCGGAAATAGTGCATGAAGCTACAGATGATGTTAATACCGTGCAGAAGATTGCTTCACAAGGAATCCCGGAAGCTGAGCAAAGCCCATTCCAAGCATCTTATGTACCAATCGCCAAGACCTACGACGAAGAACTAGCCAAGATTGTGAGGAAAGGACTGGACTTACCACAGATTGCCCAAGCTACAACACCAGTTGTTCAAGACCCACAAAGTCCATGGGCCATTGGTAGCTTTGATCACAACCCAGTCGCTATTCCTACGAAGTCCCTTGTTGAATCATTCGTAGTTGATGGACCAGATGAAGAATCGTTTTCAGCAGGTGGTAATTTTACCGAGTCCGAAGGCGCTAGGATACAATTGGATTGGCAACTTGTTGATAGGCCTGCGACACCGGATGACAATGATGAGATTAGGCCATTCAGAGATCTTGCTACTCCTTCGCCAGAACGGGATGTTGATCGAGAGGAACACGATCGCCCAGCAACACAACTACTCTATGACGAAGCCGATAATCCATGGAAGAGCAATCTTAGAAACCCGATCTCCGGAAGATCTACAAAACGAGTTTCCTTCGGTGTTCTTCCCCTCGATGAGAGAGACGGTTCTGATATTGATTCTTCTTTGCCGAAAACACGTCCTATTTCACCACCCCCATCAACAACAATAGAATTAGATGATGAAGAACTGAGCGAGGAAGGCGACGACACGACTAAAGCAAACACGCTGGCAAACATGCCCAAGGTCGCGATCCCTAGATACAGGCCTGTCCTGACGGGGACAAAATACAATATGAATGAATCTCCAGTCAAAAGAAGCAGCCCTCCACTTGACGCTATGGCAGAGGCCTTCATAGCAGCAGATAGGGAGGTATCGTCAGAACGAGAACAGGGACAAAGATCACTTGATACCCCGACTCGGCACCTGAAGCCCATGAAGCAAGCACGGACTAATATTGCTTCGCAAGAAATTGTCGAAGATCCTAATTCTATGGATTCATTCTCAATTACACCTGCTGGTAAAGTCAAGAAGGTTTCTCGTCTGCACGAGGACTTTAGTTTGGATGACATAATGGATGATATTGAGGGTTGGTCAGTTGAGGCGGAGCTTAAGCAAGCTAATAGTGAAGCGAATTCTGGGAAGCACGGCGCGCAAAAAAACCACCAAAGAGGAGAGAACGGCTCAGTGGATTTAGTAGTGTTTGGTCATAATCATGTAATGGGGAGATTGTTTATGCGATGGATATCCTTGCCATTCAGAGACTTCCCCCTCAATCTGCTTGAAGGCGTTACGGGGACACAGGGACACAGGGACACACTGGGCTTGGCTACAATGGGAGAAACACAGAACCATGTCGCTCAATGGTTGCTGGCGTAGAATTTTGGTTGACATAGTTTTTAGACCGATATATGGGTGTTGGCACCTAGAGATACCCTTCATAGCAATTGTTTTTCTGATGCAGAAGTCAGAATCTAACATCCCACTCTGCTTATCAGGAACTAGTAAATTGTGTCCCATGCATTTGAAAATTCGTTTGGCATGTGTATCGATGCCCATTGGCACAAGTGCGGCATTGGCAATCCACGAGATTCAAGACTCGCACAAGTCGTCGTTCGGTTCACGAGATAGCGTCACTGTGTAACTATGTTATCCTTGAAAAGAAGAGCTCCGACAAGGTCTTACAAATTGTGTGATACTGATACGGGTATTGATGGTGTCCAATAAACAAGATTAGCCAGAGGTGAAAGACAGCGCATTGTGCGTACAGTACACAAGAACACGGGATGAATGATTGATCAAATTGGGCAGATTCCGTATCTCCCGGGAGGGTTTCTCTCATAGTTTTTTTCTTACAGCTCGCGTTCCTGATTATTGGAGGGATGTTGCCGTTTTGGTTGGAGGAATGAGGTGTGAGCGGTGAAGGACGAACACCTCATTCCTGGCGCTTTCAATCACGTTGCTAATCGATAGGTCGAAAGCGAGGCACTTTGGTCCTGAACCTGACTCCTGCAGATGCGAGACGAGACGTTGAACCCGTCCGTGAAGGGCACCGTGGGTACCGTAGACAGGCTTGGCACCGACACTTTCTGACAGATCTGGCTGATGTGCTTGTGCTTGTGCTTGTGCTTGTGGTGCAAGAAGTCCTCCCCCTAAGGACCACTGTATTGTTATTATTTTGTACATGTACAGTGCTGTACAGTACTGCTGTAAGGCCCAGCCGTTGGGCTGCAAAGAAGCCAAAACAATGGGGCGGGCGGCTGGGCTTAGAATCATGGGAATGGTACTCCTCATACGGAGGGCTCGTAGGGGAATATTTTATAGTTCCCTTGGGCTTGGGTAGGGTACGGTACTGTACTGTACTGTACTGTACTGTACGTGTCCCGAAGTCCAGAAAGTCTAGAAGAGCTTCCCAGGTATTTTATTATATAAGTCATACGGTAATAATGTGCGGGTTACTGTACCTCCGTACCAACAGCAGTGTACCAAAAACAAGGCGCAGCAGGGGGTGGGTGAGTGGTTTGTTCAGTTTCAACCTTAGGTTTTCCGGCATTTGGCCTGTAAGTGGAGAATTTACGCCGTCATCGCACACACTCGCCAATGCCTGCTGCCCCATGCTGCTTCGCTTCTCAAATAATGTTCAGCCCGTTTTGTTTTGTCTGGCCTTGTACGAATTTCGAACTTCGAATTTCCCACGTTCGCGACCCCCATACAATCTCACCACCACCCACATATCCCGCCGCCCCCCCATACGTAACGACTGTCTGCCCCCTTGAGGCGTGAACCCATACAATCCTTTGCCCAACGCAACGTGATAGCGCAAGTCCCAGGAGAACATCCCTACAGAACTCTCTGCGCGGCCCGTCGCAATCTTATGCCGGAGAACCTTGTCGCCATCATTACCTCTCACCACCGTCTTCAGCCTGTGCCATTGACGGCCCTACATCTGCGAATCATTCGACCACATTGCTGGAGCATTCGATAGATGTCCGCCTCATGAGCTTGACACCTCCTGAGCCCGAACATGCGGCACTCACCGCATCGGTGAGCACTGATGAGCAGGGGCAATCGATCTCTCGGGATGGCCATGACAACAACAAAAATCCACCCAGGACACCTCCTGCTCGTTCCAAACCGACTTCTTTATTATCACAGGCTCTAGCAGCTCGAAGACAAGAAGACGCTGCACAGCTGACCTTATCTTTAAGAAGTGCCCCTACCGAAACTTCCACAAGCTCATTACAAAACCCTATTCCTGTAGCACAGCACAATGGCGTACACACTCTAGCACGTTCCGGCGGCTCGACCAGCGATATGGCGATGGTTATAACGGCTCCTCATGTGCTCTCCTCAGGGTCGACTCTCAGTTTGGGTGCCACTCCTACATCCAGTCCAATGACCCTCAACTTCCATGACATGAACGACATCAACTCGAGACTCCAGAGCCACCGAGATTTATTGAACAGACCTAGAGGGCGCGGAACGTCTTTGGAACGTACAGAAAGAGAACAGAGATATGGCACCTTACCCAAAGGTTCTACCAATTCTGGCGATACGGGTTTCAATACCCCTCCTGCGCCGCCGAGCCCAACATCCTTGAGTGCCATCTCGACCACTCCACCGACCGATGGCGTGCGTGCTAAATACAGATCTTGGAGAGACGTCCGGCCAGGTATGGGTGCTGAGAAGGCATGGTCAATTGGCCAACAGGGATCCGACGACAATGAGGGTGGTCAGGTTGAGAAGTCTATCAAAGATTCCCTTGCTGGCATTGAGCCCAACAATCGCAGTCGGAAGGCCAGTCACAGCCTACGGTTTTTCAAAGAAGGCCTTCCAGAGGACAAAACGAAGAAGCGAGATAATAAAGGCAGACTCTCTAAAACAAATAGCTATCGGGGAAGTGGAGGCGATCCAGAAGGGGTTTCTACACCAACTGTGCTAGAAGAGGGTGGTTCGCCAGACCCTTCAAGGATTACTGGTGGCGAGGAAGGTTACTTTGATATCTCTACAGAGACAATTACAGAGGGCGAAGAAGTCAAGGCAATGCCTGCACAGCTTCTTGCTGACATACGAAAAAAACACATAACCTAACGCCTGGTGCTGCAAAGGGCACCTCGTTTTCACGCAGCATACCGGTAACGGAAGCAGAACGAAAAAAGGCCGTTTGGGTTGAAGGAGATTCGTCCAGCCTAGAAAAGTCGACCAAGCCACCAAGGATCGAAGAGAGACAGGGTGAAGGGGCTGCTACATCACCCATCAAGAGTTGTGACGAGGAAGACTCTGGCGAGGAACAAATTTCATCAGCTTTGTTTGTGCCTCATAAAACGCCCCATGATTCTCCTGAGCGTGAACGAGATGTCTTCAGCTCCAAGCTCACTAGGTCTGGATTGCCTGAGCCCCTTCGCTCCGATGACTCTGATTCGAACACGCAAGATTGGTTAGAGGAGCATCAAGTGCCTCCTCGCGAAGTTGAGAACAACCGCCGTCCTGATGACGTCCAATTGCATTTTCAAATACCTTCTGCTCAAGGGAAGCAATCAAGTCTGGAATCCGAGAAAAATGGCTTTACTCTAGAACCTCGGGAGTTTTCAGATCTAAATCACCATGTTAAGCATGCCGCTGATGCAGGTTATATGCCCAACGGCGAGGAAGCTAGTCCGCCAGACGATGAAGATACAACTCCCACAGGTTCCTTGAAACAGAGTCATCAAATTCCCATGGATCTTCCACGTGTTCACCAGCACCAGGAGGAGTCTAAGCAGCCGTTAGAAGCAATTGAATTGGTTCCATATCGACACCAAGTTGGTGGTCATACTACTATGTGGCGATTTTCAAAGCGTGCTGTATGTAAGCAGTTGAATAACCGTGAGAATGAGTTCTATGAGAAAGTTGAACGCTATCATCCTCATTTGTTGAAATTTTTACCAAGGTATGTATGATTTTATGGCCTTCTTTAATCCATAAGCTCCAAGCTGAGTCTAGCGAAGACCCCCCGCGACGTCCTCATTTCTCCGAAATATCTACATTTGCTAACGAAGTTATTTCAATTTTTTTCCAGATATATTGGCGTTCTCAATGTTACTTTTGAGAGACAACAGAGACGCAAATCTGTGAGGAAAGAAGGTTCTGATTCAGGTCTTGAGAAAGGACAAGATAATGCAGTCACCGGAACAGAGGAACAAGCCAAAGGCAAATCCTCGGAAGCTTCAACCTCAAATGGTCATGCCATTACAGGCGAAGAACGTCCTAGAATGATCAGCCAGTCACTGCAATCATCTTCCGTCCCAGTACCGACAGTGACATTCGCTGATAATAGACACATCCTCCCATCAAGCTTCTTACAACCCCACCCGCATCTGATAGATCCCCAGAATCGGTCGAAGAGCGATACTTCGGCGCTAACCACAGCTGCCCGTCGTGAACTCGGTCAATCTCAGCCACCTCTGCCCGACAGCGACTTTACTTTCCGGCCTAGTTTGTCAGACAAGCATGCAGTCAGTTGGGGTGCCACTTCTGTCAATAAGAAATTGCGCAATCAAGTCTTTGGGGAGGCATTCCAAGCCCCCGTCCCAATCCATCGTCACAAAAATCCTGCTTCCAAGCATCGTTCACTACCAAATCGTCATGGGTCTACTCTGCGACCATCAATGTCAGAGTCTAGCCTAAAGATCAATCAACAAGCACAGGCTAATTCTGGACAACTGCCAGAAGAGTCTATCAGGAGAAGGGCTATGAAGACCGCTGCTGCACGTAGGACCAGTAATGTTGGTCTAACCATGACGCCTCTACAACCTATCACATCCAATGCAATTGAAAAAAGTCCTAGTAACGATGAGGAGGATGGTCGATTTAATGAAAAGGCAGGTACCAGTGCACCAGAATATGATGAAATTGCGAGGTCTGAGGAAGGTTCCAAAGGAAGTCGACCAAGACGCTATTCCAGTGGTGGCCTTCGCCGTAAACCTTCCGAAGTTGCTGAAGGCAGAGGCAACCTAAAATACTTCGTGGAAGCCGACGACCCTGGATACAAAGGTGACGAGGAAGACGTCTTTGCAATGGACCCGGAGCCTGTGAAGAAACATGTATCATCATCCATTGTCTCGGAGCAAAACGAGCAATCTCTGCCTGAACCCCAACGTGAAAGTGTTAGCGGGGCATCTTATTCATCAGATAGCAGTCGCGGCGGAACAATGCTCCCTGCTGCTCCCATTGAACCTCCGAAGTTGCTTGATATTCCGCGACCTGTTAACCCCACGACGGCGCGGACTCAACTTGACAAGCGTGTGGAATACTTTCTTCTTCTCGAGGATTTAACTGCGGGCATGAAAAAGCCATGCATCATGGACTTGAAAATGGGCACTCGCCAATACGGTGTAGACGCTAATGAAAAGAAGCAAAATTCTCAGCGGAAGAAATGCGCGGAAACGACGTCGAAAGAACTTGGAGTCAGGGTTTGCGGTTTGCAGGTGTGGGATGTAAAGACTCAAGCTTACATCTTCAAAGATAAATATTACGGCAGAGATCTTAAGGTCGGTCGCCAATTCCAGGATGCCCTAACGCGATTCCTATACGACGGCGTCGATTACTCGAGCGTCTTACGCCACATTCCCACCATTCTTGACAAGCTATCGCAGCTTGAAAAGATAATCCGTGGTCTTGCTGGTTACCGCTTCTATGCCGCCAGCCTCCTCGTTTTCTACGATGGTGATACTCAGCAAGAAGTTGAGGAGAGTGACAGTACCGCTGGTGAGAAGGACGCTACTGAAGTGAAGAAGAAAAAGAAGGAGATTGATTTCAAGATCGCCGACTTCGCAAACTGTGTTACTAAGGAAGGATTAAATATCAGCGAGAGGCCCTGCCCCCCTCGCCATTTGGATCTGCCCGACAAAGGCTTCTTGAGAGGCCTTAAAAGCCTGAAGAATTATTTCCTGGCTATCCAGGAAGAGACTCGAAGAAAGGAAATGGCGATGAGAGGGAAAAAGGAGGGTTGGGAGAACGGAGATGATGACGGATACGAAATCATTGACGACGAAGACGAAGGCGGTATAAGCTACTAATGGGTGGTTGGTGGTGATGATATCTTTCCTTTCTCTTTTCGAGCCAAAGGACTAGGATTTGTACGTTGTAAGACAGGTGACGCGAACGGGGTAGCTGGAGTTGGCTCTTGCATTCTTGCTTCATAGGCTGGCGTAAAGAGTTGCATTGGTTGGGGTTTCGCGCATACCCTTGCATTTGGATCGGCGTTTGGAGGACTGGCTGTGGTGTGGTGTATCGATTGGTATGGGTTAGGAGATGGAGTACCAATAGATACCTTTTGTGCCCTGGCTCTCGGGAGCCATGAATTACTTTAGCTTCCTTTGCTTGACCTTTGCGTGTGGCCGTTCCGTGGTAAAAGTTCAGCTGAACCTTAGGGCGTCGCTTGAAAGACCGCTCGCCGATGGCAAAGGAGCTGGTGGAGGTGCATTTTTAAAAGGGTCCAGCATATTATGCCAAGAGGGCGCGCTGAACTCGGTACGTTGCGGGAGGTCTTGGTACAGTATCAATGACAGTAGTAGGAGTTCGGACGATTCGCATCGACCATACCTAACCTGACTCTCTTCTTTCTTGTAGTTGGAGAAGAACAGTCCTTTTTATCAATGTCAGAGTGCCTGCCCATGTGTGTGTTTGCGACGGGTTTGCAGTGGTACCTTGCGTGCTAGTGGTGCCTACGACCCTGCGACCCCTACAGTACAGTACCAGTGGCCCCCCGGAATACTCGTCGTACGCCATGCGTGCGGCCCAAGTTATGCGATTCGCGATTCCCGCAGGAATCCAGACAGACAGCCCGCCAACCTGCCAACCCGCCAGCCCGCCAGCCCCTTATATCAAGCCCCGGCTTAGTATTAATGCAGGATTTATGATGATTTGTCCACAAATACCCGCACTACGAGCGCTGTATCCAATGAGTCTCATTGATTCCAATCTCACGCAGTCCGACCCACTGGGTTCATCAGCCTTGTTTGTGGGGCATCGACGGAGTTACGAGTAGGCAGGCAAGAGGCAGGCCAGGGCAGGCTATCTCAAATGTAAGAAAGGTGCCCCAGCAGTCGGAGTCCAGGACCTGCTCGGCCTCCAAATCCAAATCCAACTCAAAAGGATGTTCAGGATCGTACCCCTTCGAATCAATATGCTAGCGCTTTTTCTGCATGGCTGAAGCTCGAGATACTGCACG
The DNA here is from genome assembly GCA_009805495.1 of Pezicula neosporulosa. Classification (NCBI taxonomy): domain Eukaryota; kingdom Fungi; phylum Ascomycota; class Leotiomycetes; order Helotiales; family Dermateaceae; genus Pezicula; species Pezicula neosporulosa. The sequence goes on from SELE01000007.1 coordinate 837,961, forward strand.
AGTCTTGGCGTTGGCCTGGGAGGGGACCCGGAAGAGAAGCATTTCTAATAATTCTGCGAAGAGGAGAAGGGCGAGCAAAGCGAAGGTCAAGACCGGCTGTCGAACTTGCAAGTTGGTTCCCTGTTCTGTGTCCTACTCACGCCGACGGAATGACTCAAGTCTATTAGGATACGGCGCGTAAAATGCGACGAGACCAAACCCTTCTGTAATCGATGTCGCAAGTTTGGCAGAGGCTGTGATGGCTATGAGGCCGATGAGCCACCGTCAGACGAGCCCGAGAAGACTCCTCATGTCGCCAAATTCCGACCTTTGCTGAAGAAGAGAGTGCTCCCTATAACGACGCAACCTGCGATTCAGGTATTCCATACGGGCGAAGAGTTTAGATGCTTTCAGCTCTACTGTGAGGACGCAGCCCCCCGGCTGTCCGGAGTGCTGGGCGGCTCACTCTGGTGCCGATTACTTCTACAAGCCGGCCACGACCAACCCTTCATCCAGCATGCCATATTTACGATCGGCGCTCTCAGCAAGATGCTGAAGGGTGGGGGACTCGGCCAATTCAAAATCGAGACGACCAATCCAACAACCAGTGATGATATTTTAATGAAGAAGTACCATGGGTTTGCCCTATGGCATTATGATAAATTTATACAAGGCACGAGGTCGCATATTCTGAACGGAGAGCAGGGTCGGCGGATGGCTTTAATTGCCTGCCTTCTTGTCGTCTGCATCGAAAGCCTCCAAAATCATGCTGAGGCAGCTCTTCGCCATGCAAGGGCTGGGACTGAGCTTATGCACGAATTCCTCATCGCTAATACAGTAGTTCCTCCTGACTCCGCCGAAGAGGAAGTCATAGAGTGGAACGGCAATTTGAAAGCTCTGCCAGGCATTTCTAGTCCTGCACCTCATATTATTGAAGACGAATTGGTTCAGCAGTTCAACCGTTTACATATGCAAAACCTCGCTGTATTTGACTTCCAGGCACCAGAGGAGCACTCGAGGTTGAAGCGAGAGGGTACCAGGACCATCAGGGTTATGCCCACCGTCTTCAGCAATACAGATGACGCGAGACTTTTCCTAGAGCTAATTACCAGGCGCTCCTATCATTATATGTCCGAAAGACTTCTTACACAGCACATAGCCGTCGGAAATTTGATGAACAACACAAGTACATTTTCCGACGAGGACAGCGACAGCGCAATCACTACGCCCAAAAGTATCGACGATTCTCCATTCAGGCAGGATCAGGTCCAGATTGAGCATGAGATATACCACTCGGAGAACCGACGGTGGTCTCAAGCTTTCGAACCCCTTTTCCGTGAAACTCAACTAAAACCTTCTCATCCAGAGGCTCTTTCAGCTTCCCTACTAAAAATCCATTCACTCGCTCTAAACATTCGCCTGGCAAGTCACATCACTAGTAGCGAATTAATATACGACGACAAATTCCTACCCGAGTTCCGGCAAATGATAGATCTGGGCAAAGCTCTTTTACAGCAAGTAGAACAGCGGATATTTGATGACGGGAGCTTTATTTTCGACATGGGATTGACATACGATTTATCCCTTGTACAGCTCTCTTGCCGGGACCGGGGACTGCGGCGTGAAGCCCTAGCATTGTTGAGTGGCAAGAATTGGAAGGAGGGCAGTTGGGGTAGTAAGACTTGTGCGGATATAGCCTCTTATATTATGGAGGTTGAAGAGGAGGGCGTTGAGACGGAATATATTCCTGAGGAAGCAAGGGCTAGACTGATTGGGTGCGAGGTGGATGTAGAAAATAGGAGGGCTACACTACGTGTTGTTCAAGGGACCGGGCGAGAAAAGGCGATTTAGAAGCTGCACTCGGGATTGGTCATCGATGTTCTAAGGCGTCTCAAACTTCTCCATTGGAGACTACCTATTAAGAATTGAGGACGAGAATTAGAGTAAGTTAAACTATCTCAGCAACTCAACCTAGTTCACCATAGGACTACTTAGTCTTCCAGGACATCACTATAATTTCAAGATGGGCATGTCCAGTGTGATCTTCCACAATCTATTGCATATACAATGCATATGAAGCATTTTTCAATTATCCCTATGATATCATGTGCGAACCATCCTTTAAACTTTCCTGTTTCCCTTTAGATTTCTCAGCCCGATCCGCTTCAACGGTGTATGTATGGCTGGTAAACTTTTCCACATCACCCCAATCTATCCATTCCAAATGTTCTCTCGGCTTTCCCCCCTTCTGTATTCGATCAGTGATAATTGTCCTTAAAAACAATCTCCGGGATATCTTCCTTTGAGCCATGCCCTCGCCATGCCTTCTCAAATTTCTCCTTGAATTTACCAACGTTATATCTTTTTGCCAATGTTAAAGTCTTCAGGTCTCGGAGCCTAGGTAGATATTCTAGAGCTGAATAGACAGATGTGGTGTCGCCACCAACAGTAACAAATCGCAAGCATTCTGCCTGATAGACTGGGCCTTCGAAGACCTCATTATCAGTCTCTGATTTACCAGACTCCAAACTGCCAAAGAATGCCGTCATGGCGCACGCATTCTGAAGAAAGAGGACATCACACTTTGGGTTGAATCTGATCGGCTTCTTTCGGTGAAAATGGTCACTAAAGCACAGCTTGTAGTGATCTTTGGCAACAGTGCGAGCCTCAACGTTAACTTGCAGGACAGCTGGGACTTTGTATTGGATTGTTATTGCATGAAGCACAATGTTCGCAGAAACATAGATTCTTTGTGATTCATTTGCAACACAAGCCCAGATTATCCGCCGAATTTCAGGTGGAAATTTGGCGAATTTGGCAAACTTTCGCCGTTGCTTAATCAAGACTTGTCGACGGTTCTTCTCAACGAGGGGTAACTGAGACATATATTAGCAAAGTACCTACCCTCTGAGGTGGGGCGAAGATGAAATCGAGCAAAATGAATCAGCGGTTTCTTGCGGATTACTTACTTCAATCTTGGAGCCCTTTCTAACAACAGCAAACTTCGACTTGTTCTCGCCATTGTCCTTTGATCCGAGCTTGGCCTGCTGAGGATTGATATCAGCTGAAGAATCTCAATTCGAAGAAGTGAGTTTGGGAAGTCGAGTAGGTAAGTGGTTGCTGAAGATAGATAGAGGTGAAGATTGAAAAGGGAATGCCTTACATCGATCTGTGGTTTCATAGCTTTAACATCCCCAACACTTGGCAATGGGAGCTTCTTTACGAAGAGTGGCTTCCGACCCTGGAGTTATATTAACCTCGAATGGTCTTTAGAGATATTTGGGGGTTTAAAGGGATATAGTTACCGATTTTGCCATTCTGCAAAGGTTGCTGTGCTGTTGATGTGTTGAGAAGTGTTGAGAACTGTGTGGTGTCTTAGGAAGTTGACGAGGACGAGAATGAGAATGAGAAGAATAAGAAGGAAGTCTTGAACTTGGGAAAGGTTGGAAATAGAGGGTGGTTTACTCGATCTTTTCGAGTTTGAGGAAAGGGTTGTAGTAACTAGCCGACTTAATTTGGATTGCTTTGCTTGGTTTTGGCAACTCTCTTAACTTAGGTAATTCGCTATACTCTCTCTTACACGAGTAAACACTTGCTCACCCTACTAAAGTTTGTTCGTAGGTAATGAAGAAAACTGGTCGTGTCATACGTTGGTTATCTCAAGTGTTCAAAGTGCTCTAGATTTTGTGTAAGTGGGAATCTATTGGTCTATTGGCTGGGTAGAGTGTAATTAAGACCATTCTACATAATACCTAATCTTCTGTCAGACGTCTCCAACCCACCTCTGCCTGGTTCTAAATATCCGCAACACATTCCCCTCGCGGATTAACGAGCGGATCAACGAGTCCTTCGGGTAGTGTGACTCTGATTGTCGCGGCAATTGACCAGAGCTGTGAGTGAACAGGAAGGAACTATGATTCATACGTCTTTGATGTTTCTCGCAGCTTGATGGCGTACTTCTAAATCATGTTTGTGGATTTCAACTAAGATCGTGAAGTATAACGTCGCTTGTGGTTGAGCTGACGCTGATAATGAGTTACTCTTTGTTTGTAGGGTATATCTACGATGCTATCTGCGGATTGCTGTACTTACTCCTGTTATGTTGAAGTTATAATCTCAGATTGCGCTGAGTATAATAATCTGTACAAAGGTAACTAGGTTACCTGTTCTTTGTTACCTGAACATCTCTACTACGTATGCGTTCCTGTTATGTATATCTATTAGCTCAACCCCTTAACTTGGTGTAGATACTTCTTCCTGCGCAGATTAGAATTAGAAAGGGTGTATAGTACCAAGTTTATACTATTGTAGTTTTACATGTTACCTTCTAATTAATACGTTCAGATTGAACTTAGAGATAGAATACAGTTAAAGCTGTAGGCTATTTATAGTTGTACAGAAGATAACTAGCTTTTCTCCAAAGTAAATAAGGAAATTTAACAAGTAAGCTAAGCAACTAAATAATAAGCAATAGATATAGATTAACTGAGGTGTTGAGTTATTACACTATTTACAAACATTTAAGACTAATACTTCTTAGCACTAGGTTGAATCCTATAAGTTCTCTAACCTTTAATAGAGATATAATATAAAGTAGATTATTATATATTTGAAAATATAGTGAAAATCTAGTATACTTTTGTCTTACTAAAAAGAGAATGTATATATAAGACTACAAGTTAAAATATTACTTCTTTTCTAGAAAGAAAAGGGGAATTAGTATACCCTTTGCTAATACTAAAACATTTAAAGTTCTTATTGTTAGCTACATACACCTTATAAAATATAGTAGGTAAAATTTAAATCCTTAAGCAAAGTACTTTAACAACATTTTTGAAACACACTAGTAGTTAACAGGCCTATTTTCGATTAAAGTCTAATTATTTATTTAAAAATTCTTCTTAGATAGGGGCTTCCTTCTCTCTCCTATACACATTATTAGTATTCCAAGTAGGGTTAGTTAGATCTTAGATTAGAGTATACTATTTTGTTAAATTTCCTATAGACATATTACTATTGTCGAATATAGGTACTATACAAGCTCGAGGAATACTAAGATAATATATCAAAAGTTCCTCGTATCCTCTCCTACTACACAAACTAGAGTCTCCTCGCTTAAAACCCATCAATTAAATGTAATTAAACAAACACTGCTACTGAAAAAGAAAAAAAAATCCCCGCTAAAAAAAACTCACAAAAAATGCAAAAGCAAAAAATGAAGCCAGCACGAGGACTCCTAAGGTTCAGCAGCTGTCGATTTTGTCGTTTCTACCTACATCCTTGACTACCACAGTCACTGACTGGAATAAACAGTTAAGTAGCTCGTCTGAACGCTAGCCATACTCCGTAAATATATGATTGATACTGCATAAGCTAATGTATCAACTAGTAACTATAACCCTACCTGAAGGTAGTTAGATTTTTTTTTTTCGTATAAAGTGTACATGAGCACTTTTAAGTAACAGCTCTGCCGATCTAGAGGTGTTTGCATCCGTTGCAGATAGAATTCTTAATTTGGTTAATGTAGCGTCTACCTTAGAGTCTTTACGACGCGCTAGCACTTGTGTGAGGCTGTAGATAGGTAGTAGTTTTTTTATACGGAATTCATTCAAAATACACACTAGAGATGTCTCTGTGAAATTCAAGTTCTTCCAGGAGTAAAAACATGTATCAATATTAGAAAGGCTCTTTGCATTGCTGCCCTGTTCTATGATGCTATGAAACAAATCTATCCACCCGAGATCATACATACGCCATAAGCCATGTCTTCTCAAATCTTAGCTCCAAGCGTGCCCAAATACCAAGTTTTATCACCATCCCCGAACTCCTTAGTTGAGAAACCATTTCCCAAATACCGAAATCTCTTGCCCTTTTCATAAGTAAACTCAAAGTCCTCACCTCTAAAGCTCTCTAGCATATGGAACCAATGCAATCGACTGCCAGGATGCAAAGCTGTGACTGGTCCTGTCTCTTTTCCACTCTTGAACCAAGAACGGCAGGTTCCAGCCCATGCTGTTCGTGGCATAAAGGCTTCAATGTGCTCGTAATAGTCGTCCAACGCGGTTGATGAGGGACAGAGGGATTTGATGCCTTCTGTTTGGCATTTACGGATTACGCTAACGATGTATTTGGCCATATGTTCAGTGATTGTCAGGACACTTCCGTGGCCAATGGGACAGTTGGGGCCCAGGAAGACTTATAGGAATTGCTTGGTTAGCCATTGAGTTTAGAGAAAAGCAGGTGTTTCTCGCCTAAGTTCAATGGAACGACTTACTGAAATAGTTGGGGAAATCTGGAACAGCGCATGACATGTATGCTCTTGGTAGATTCTGTGTCCAAAGATCCTGTAGATTGCCACTTCTACCAATGATAGGGAACCGAGGACAGAAAGATACGTTGAATCCAGTTGCACACAAACTATGATATCGACCTCGATGACTTCTCCGCTACTTATCTCTAGACCGTTCGGTACTACCTTGATAATCTTCTCAGTGACGACACGCGTATTTGCAGCGGTTAATGCTGAGAGATATCCCACAGCTGGTGTCAGTCTACGACAACCGACCGGAAAGGTAGGAATCAGTGCTTTCACAAGTCGTTCATCGTTACCGAGGGCAGCCTTCATGTACACTGACAACTGTTGGAAAGCAAAAGCGGCAAACGGGCTATCTTTTATGAGCTGTTTGTCAAGATCATCAGTACTATTCTTCTCAACAATGTGCAGTCGAAGACATACCAATGGAAACTTGGAGTTGATCTCTTCCTCAATTGCTTTCACAAACTGCAAGTAGTCTTCTGGCGAATTTTTGAACTTCTCAATTTGCGCAGGACTAAACTTATCACCGTGCATTTCCACATTCTTCAGAATCTCGCCTGCTTTGCTAGTGGCTAATGTCTGTTGTTGAGGTGGTACAATCCAGGTAGGTGAGCGGATGAAGTTGACTAGTTGTTTGACGTCTGTGCTTGTTCAGTACTAGTACTGAAGTTTTATTCGGGAGGGAGGAGGGAGTTTGAAATATCCTACCTGGCTGTAAAGCTGGGACTATCTGGACACCAGAAGATCCGTTTCCAATGACTGCAACTCTCTTGCCGGCGTATTCTAGCTTCTCTGGCCAATTTGCACTGTGAATGACGTCTCCATGGAAATCGTGAAGACCGGGGATATCAGGCCATTTCCAATTGCTAATAAAAAGTGTCAGTGCAAATATAGAAGCAATTTTGCTATATACTACCGACTTAACGAGAGTGGTTTGATGTGTTAGGTTGAGGTGAGGGTTAATATCGGGCACTTACTTCAAGATCCCCGAAGCATCGAGAAGAAAATGGCCGTAGTCGTCGAAGATTTCCCCAGTTGACAAGTTTTCCACTCGTAAGTCCCAAACTCCTCTTCTCTCGTTCCACCGAGCTTCAATCACTCGATGTGAAGTCTTGATAGAGGGCAAGAGATTTCTCTTCTTCACATACTCGGCAAAGATAGCTCTCGATTTCTGGCGCAGGTGCAAAGAATGAAGTCCACTGTAGTAGATTCTCAGGTCAGTATGGTTGGTTCGTGTTTGAGACGGAAAGAAAACTGAGGCCTTGAGAGAAATTCCCGAGTTGAAATCGCTTCGCTTCGATTCAGCCTTGTCGACGGAAGAAAATAAAAGTGCATATACATACCGATGGGTTTGGTTTCCAGGAGAATTGGTAGTTGTGGGCTGGCACATCGCATGCGCATCCAGGGTACCGAGACTCATACCACTAAACAGAGCAACTGTAAGTAAATTGATCGTTTCAGATGATTTCCATTTGGTGACATACCGTTCCTCCCACTTGCGGATTTTTGTCGTACACAACATGTTCATAATTGGTAAGTCGCTCGCGAAGAGTCCGGATCATGTTGATACCACTTGCACCAGCGCCAATGGTGACAACCCTAACTCGTCTGGCGGTTCCAAGTGGCTCTTCAAGGACAGTGTAAGTGGCATCAGCCTCATGATCGCTTGGGGCTATTTCTGAAATGTCTCCCATTGTGGAGGGTTTGGGCTACAATGGTACAATGGGAAAATGGTACAATGGAGCAAATGAATGTGGGTGAAAGTAAGTAAGTTATAATAGTTGATATGGTGAATGCGCCTCTCTGGCTTTGCGCTTGGCTCTCGTAAACCAACCAGTCAACTCGGCAGCAGCAAGCGAGCCCGGCCGAGCAGGAAACATGGGGTGGGTACATGGCCGGATTTTCAGCTCAATCATAATTTCGCCTGCTCTTAATACATAATCTACTCGTAAAACCGGCTTGAGTCTGTCCTCGGTCGCCTCTACCAAACCTTACAGACCTTTTCCCTTATCTTTCATTGCAGACCACTCGACTTGTATAAAGAGCCCGAGCTTCTCAAGGTCTTACTTACTACGATTCAGTTGGTTCAAAAGCGAGAGACAAGCGAGCAACGGCATTATATAGTAAGTACAGTACATTGCATTATAAATATGAGAGGCTGTTGGTGAAGTTATCAATTGTGTCGTCGCTCTTAACAGGGTTGCCACTACGTACACAAGTAACGCAAAACAATTGGTACACGTTAGCTAGAATGCGATCAAGCTGAAAGCAAAACAGGGAACATGGATTGACCAGAACAAGCACTAAATCATCTCGATTTTGCTTGCTATATGGTTGGCCTCTGAACGAAAGCGAGTAGTAATGCACAACTGGGTGAGGGGGGGGGGGAGATCATTTGACAGAATCGCTACTTATTAAATACAAATTTTACTCGCTAGTTCGAAGAGTTTCTTTTAATCCGCCTTCAACATCTTGCTCTATTACTCTCACCTGAACGCGCAGAATTGCTATGCAAATAATGCTATCAGAAACGATGGTCCCATTCTATTCTACCAGGAAGCTTTCGAGATGTTGACTTGCAACTGTAATTATTGAAGGTGCCGAGTGTTTCCCAGCCCCGAAATCGAACAAGATTGAAAGCACTTCTATCAGAATTGAGAACCGCAAGAAGTAGGTCTTCGTATAGCTGCCTATCAGAAACAGGCTACTCTCCTCACCAGAATTCCCGATTTTTGAAATCGCTCTTCTCGTCCCCCTGCGTTGATCATAATCCTGTGCCTCAACCTGGCTCCAGTCAGCCCACAAGTAATGCTCACGCCTCAACGGAACTCCGGCCAGAAGTTTCGTCCGAAAAATAGCCTTTGTTGCATATAACCCAAACTTCCTTGTTGGTGCTTATCCAGTCCTAAGTCCATAATAAGTCGGGTGTTGATATACTGTATGTACTATTCCAGAATTGATATCTGAACAATACCACATAAGTTTTCCCAGCATTTTTGAATTTGAGTAACTTGACAACAACTCACTTGATTTGGGTTAGTCCTTTGTTTAAGGCCTAAGTAGCCCACTTGTTTTAGATACCTAACAGAGCGGTGAGCCCAAAGCGCTACAACATGTGTCAAATATCGATTGTAGCATTGTACACGTATTAGGATCCAACAAGTCATAGACACCCAACACTTCCAAAGGAGCGTCCTCCACCTCCACCCCCCAGAAGTTACTTAAATCCCTGCCAGGGCGACCCCACAACTCTTCCCACCCCATCAAACTTAACACCCTCTTCCTTAAGCAAACTCCTCTTCAACCCATCATTAACCCCCTCAACCCCACCCCGTCCCCAACTTCCTTTGAACCCACCAATCCCCCCGCCACTAGCAAGTACCCTATGACAAGGAACCATAGGTGCGAAAGGATTATTACGCAATGCATTACCGACTGCTCGGGGGGAGGAAGATAGGAAGTTCGCCATGGCGCCGTAAGTAGTAGTCTGGCCCCGTGGGACTTGGCAGAGGAGTGTAAGGACGCGCTTTTGGAAGGGGGTCTGATTGGAAAGGGCGATTTTCTTGAGGTATGGCGTGAGGTCTTCGGAATTCTTGTTAATGGTAGTGTTGACGCGGGGGAAGAATGGCGAGACAGTGGAATCAACTCTTTTCTGCTTCTGGGCATCTTCTGCAACCTCTACCTCACTAGAATCTCGTTTTTCTCTTCCCAGCACTCCTCGGTGATCTGTTTATCTTCTCAGGCCCACCTTTCCCTTTCACAGCCGTCTTAGCCTTGCTCCGGATTTCCAGACTCTGCTTGTTCAGTTCTACAAGATCGGCTTCACCAGCTAATATCATCCTACCAAGTTTAATACTATGTTTTAATTGCTCCTCGGACATATTCTTGTATGCAGGGCTCTTGATCTTCGATATCCATGGCACATCGATGCCTATGGCCGTATCGAGTATTATGCGAGCAAAGCAATGATCTGCATGAACTGGCCATATGACCTTGACTTGTTAGCGTTAAGTCTTACATTGAAAATGGCCCATATTCCACAGTACCTGGGTTGCTGATTTGGACATGGCGGCTTCTGGAAGCTTTGTTTGGAACATTTCCTTCCATTCAGCTTGAAGTGCTTCTTGGTCGCTGGTAGATTTATTGACAGTCATCTTGTAGCATTACTTCTCTCAATGTTGTCTCCGCGTGCAAGAGCAAGAGAAAAAGAAAAATTGAAGCAGTAGTTATCGTGATATCGAGTATTCTTGTCTATGATTCATATGCATTTATGCGGGGAAGAGAAGAGACGCGTCGTCGCAAGGGCGTCATGACACCAGGTCCCGTGTTCGGTAAAATCTCGCCAAACTCAAAAGAGACTCCACCAATCCCCATCTACCGAGACACCCTCAGCGGAAAAATGCTCAAAAAGAAAAAAGAATTAAAGTTGACAAACAACCCACACACTACACCCAAATCACAACTCGTGTAATCCAGCGCCGCCACACCACGGTAAAGATCTCTCTGCAGAGTGAGTCCTCCCTCAAGAAGTCTTCTTCATTGCTTAGGGCTCCACCAGCGATCGTGAGTTACCTGCACGAGTGGGAAACCACCGCAGTGTTCGAACCGGGCACGAAATTGTGATATTAGACATGGGTGAAGTCTTGTAGGATACTGAAGTCTTCTTTGCTTACGACCATTACAGCCGGGAATCAAATTCGTTATTTCAATACTTAGCATAAGTAGCGTAGCGAAAACTGTTCTGTTTGATCACACTAAGTGGGGGACAGACTAACTAGCCTCAGCACGTGATTATACTATGCCTATTTAGGTTGAGTAATTTGGCACAACGTCTGGTAATTCTGTTAGGGCAGTCACTCCGCAACAATTTATGGCAATTTCTTCGCATGGAAACAGATCGTTATTGAAAATACGCAGCAGAACTACTCAACAAGCCAGCCGTGAGGCATAATATAGTGAAATATCAAGCTTTTCCATCTTTCTGAAGCCATCCAATCCAATCCAAGGATCTTCAATTTCCATCCTAATGAACACCCCCTTCCATCCACCCCACCTCCCCACATCCTCCATCCATCTCAATGCAAAATGCCAGCCGCTGAAATCGCAAATCAAAAGACAAAGTATCAGAGGAATTCTCAAATAACGCATCCAAATGGGCAGAACGGTCTGTCAAGGATAGTAGAGAAGTAGAGTACAATATATAGAAATTGAAAACCCAAAACTTGCACGCAAAAGAAGCAGTAAATATAAGAATAGAAGTTCATGAAGTCATCACAGCTCGATTAAAAGCTTTTCCCCATAACAATAAATAGTCGCTACAACCTCCCAGAATGCATGAAATATAAAGGACTCTCTCCGACTGTTACGGAGGAGACTATGATGAGAATGGGTATCGAACAAGATGAGGGAGAGAAAAGAATAGAACGCCGTTATCATGTATGCAGAGTTTTCGAAATAGAAATAGTAAGAAAAGGAAAACCAGACAGTAGAGATCATAGCACCTAGATCATTCCTCCTTCCATCTGCATAGCTGCTTTGATCTCTCTTGGGTGCCTCTCGACTCCATTTCCGTTATTAAAGCTGGCATTGCTGAGTTTGCCAAAGGAAGCCTCTGGTGGTGTGCTTGCAGCCCGGTCCAGGCTCCAATTTGGTGGTATGCTCTCGTAAGGGCTGGTTTCTTGAGGGCTCTTTGTGCGTTCGAGCAGTGGAGAAGCCCCATTACGCCCACGGCTACCACTGCGAAGTCGCTCAGCTGCACGAGAGAATCGTCCGCTGATGCTGTTATCGCTCTTTTCAGTGATGCTTCGGCCACGGTTGTGCTGGCTGACAGGAGGTCCGCTTTGTCCACTGAAAGAAGTGTTCCGAGAGTGGGTGCGTTGAGATAACTGCTGGGGAGCCTCGAGAACAGGACTTGGAACCTTGACAACGTTTTTGTCATCATCGTCATCCATTACGATCTCAATGACGCCCGATCCCTGAGACACTCCAGAGACCATAGAGTTCGTATTGGCATTCCCGGGCCTGTATAGAGGTGCTGGCGGCGGTGGAGGAGGTACAGCCAAATGCTGTAATTCTCTGAGGATCGGTGGCGCTGGTGGCGGAGGCGGGGGTGGTGGAGTCAAGTTGTTATTCGATGGGTTGATGGGCTGTGAGCTAGCTTCAATGGTCTCATCGATACCACCCATTGCACCTTGATTCCCAGATGCATAGAGAGGCATGTTATTCCTTGCTTCGTAACCGAGTTCTCCAGGCTGGGACTGTCCAGGAGTAATCTTGCGAGGAGAAACGTTCTGTGGATTCCGCATAGCATAGAGGTTTTGTGTGTTACGCCTGCTACTTGGTGGAAGGGCGGCTTGAAACGCAGGGTGAGTTGGTAGACCCGCAGGAAGTGCTTGTGGTGAGTGTGGCGGTTCCTCGGGAATTGGTGCTGATGCTGAGCGGGGTGGAACACGTCGGGGAGCGGCCTGATAAGTTGTCTTAGGTAGTGGACCAAGTGTGTCAAATGCAGTATTATAGCTATTTGCTGGTGGAGGATTGCCCCAATTAGATGTCTGATCGTATTTCTCAGGAATTTGGGGGACATCTGGGATGTCCTTGCCGTCTGGATCATACTTGGGATGCTGCATGGCCCTCGGTGTTGCTGGCAGGCCTATTTGTACGGACGATGAAGAAGACTTCTTCAAGTAAGCAGGGTCAGTCATCAGAGCTTGAGGAGAGGTAGTTTGACTGCGAGGTGGTGGTGACATTTGCTGCCCTCGAGATGGAGGCCTTGGCCCGGGGGGGAAGGTCTGTGTTCTCGTCAACTCTGGAGAGTTTGTCCTCGAAGCAGGCCGAACGTTCATCGGCGATAGCCTGGCAATCTCTTCAGGGTGCACAATCGGAGGGACAGAAGGTCTACGAGCTAGAGATTTCCGCCGCTCTTCAAGCTCACGTGCGGCTTGCTCCTTCTTGAGTTGGCGTTCTAGAGAGAGTTGGTTGATGTCACTAGCCTTAGCATCTGACATCGCCCGAGTATGGGAAGACTGGGATGCCTCTCGGGGACGCGAAGACTTCTCTTTGCGTACTCTACTCCCATCTCGTTGGCGGCTACTCGATCGATTGCGATGTCGTCGGTCTGGTGATGGATCGCGTAGTGCACTTGCTCCACGTTCACGCATTCGGCTCGTACTTCTCTGGCGTTCTCTGAATCGTTTCTGGTCGGCGTAAGCTCTTCTAAAGTCTTCGTCATCATCATCTGCCTGGTAGAATTTTGCTTGTGGTGACATTGGAAGAGGGGAAGATGGTGAACGTATAACGGATCCTTCACGACCCTTGCTTCTTCCTCTTGTAGTATCGACCGCAAGGAAAGTCAACCGGGTATCTGGGCTAGTTCGTTCGGCGACTTCCAGTACGACTGGAGGGCTTGCTGGTAGCTTGCACACGCATGGCTTCGGGGGATGCACGTCGAACTCTGCTGGAAGGCTTGCTAGTTTTCTCTCTCGTCCTGCTGCTCTCCCGTGTCTTTTTACCTCCGGAAAGGGTTGAATAGCCAGCATCGCCTCCATATCCAACCGCTCCAAGAGCCTCAAGGTCTTCTGGCGACATGGGGACAGGTGATGTAGGTGATCGCTTCGCAGGCTTGATATATCGAGCGTTGCTTCTTCCACGATCTTCAGAAACTTCACGCTTTTTTTGGCTTGCGGCTACCACTACGTGCTCTGCCAGAATTCTCGTCACCTCTGTCTCGGCTTGCATGGCGGCTTCGCTGCTTCTTTGAAGACTGGTGATATTGTGCAGATTCAAGACTGCTGATATACTGGTCAAGACTCCGTCCAGTCACAACAGGGCTGGCAGTTCCCTGAGTTCTGTAACTTCGTTCCGTCACGGTTGGACTCCTTCCCGCAGCGAGTGATGCACCTAAGGAACGCGAAGTGTCAATCGAGCGGGTAGTGGTACGTGTGTATCGTGAGGATGCTATAGAAGAACCTGGAGAAGTCATGTAGTCGCCAGTGATGATGGATTCCATTGGTGGCCATTGAATTTGTAGCCCATCTGGTTTTCGATCACGGGACCCGTTTCTGGCCCGCGCATCTTGCTTTATGGTGGTAAAAGAGTCTGGGGATGGTGATGGCAGGGGATTTGAATTCAGATTTTTGTTTTTCTGCATCATTGGGCTTGCCGTAGCTGCTCTAGAAGGGCCACTAGGTGTATAAGTAGCAGAACTGAGTTGCATTGCCTCCGGCTGTGACGCTTTACGATCATGTGCGCGAGGAGCTTGATCGCTCTTCTCTATTTCAGAGCCAGAATCGGCGGGTGTTGGGGGTTGCGTTGGGGGTTTCACCTGCTCTGGTGCCCTTCTCAGTGGTAAGACATCCAATGGTGTCTCCCCAATCGATGGAAGACGTTGTCTCGAGAAACCGCCTGGAGTCGCTGTACGAGCTGATGCCGGTGTTTGATAAGCACTGCGATGTCCAGGCCTTAAGAGAGCAGTCTGGGCTGTTGAGCCATCGCCAGGTGAAAGGGCAGACTCAGCGATAGGTGTAACTCCCATTCCATTTATGGGAGTCCTGTCGTCATCACCAACTCCAAAGAACTTCGACTTCCCTCCTTTGTCGCCAAAAGAGGTGATCAGTTTCAAAGCCGACGTTTTGGCAATGCTGCGTTGAGGACCACGGGTACCAGGAGGAGACAGGGGCGGGCTTAGAATCTCTGGAATACTCTGACTTTGAAGTTGTGAAAAAGTGGCGGCTTGAGCTGTTGGTGATGTCCATGGCTCTGACGGCTCAGATCCAGTACAAGAGAAACAACGGATAGCTAGTTGCTGCTGACTGTGCTGAACCGCCCATTCGCCCCATTTCCTTACCAACTCTGCCTGTCGTTGCCAATCATTGGGGAAAACATGGGCAGTCATTATTAGCGCCTCCATAAATCTCTTGTGCGAGACGTATATTTCGATAGCATCATTCTGATCACCCATACCAATCATGATTGTAGCTGCAGTATGGACATCACCCTTCTCGAGAAGACGTTGAACGTATGCTCGAGCAACCTTTGTCTGTGATGCATGGCCACCGATACCACTCAGAGCTAGAAGCATCCAATCTGAAGAAGTCATGGATTCAGAGCTTGTAGCCATGATGTCAGTGTCGATATCACCAAGCCACTTCGCAAGGAGCACACGATTAGGTGATCCGAGAGGGTGTCTTTGCATCTCATCCTGAATCAAAGCCTCCGCTTCACCGTCCCACCCAAAAATAGTGCTCAACATCTGTCGACGGAGGTCATCATTTGTTAAATGGGCATTGTCCAAAACTTGTGGATGGCGGTACGGGATATCGCTCAATCTAGCCTTGGTAAATTTGAAGAGATCAACAACCTTGGCATCATCTGGGCTTCGAAGCACCTCTTGCCGGAGGCGAGAACCCCTCGGTCGAGATCGGGTCGATGAGGCATGAGAGCTTAGGCTGCTCATTGACAAGCTGTCCCGGCTTGAGGCCATCGATGGAGCGTGGCTAGTCGAATGCAGAGAGGAGCCGATTGACATTGTGGTACCATCACTGTATCCACGTGATAGGGCCGAGGAATGCTTGCGATATGCTCGAGACCCTGCAGACGACCTCGAGGTTGTTGAGGTCCGACTTCTCGATGAGACTGGACTGAGCGTCTCAGAACGATCTGGCTCGAAAGCGCCCTGCTGATCCTCGAGTTTGTCCATCTCTCTAGCGATCCTCGCCAACGGCGACATATGGTCCTCATCGCTCTCGGATACGTCAATGTTGATGGGTACTGTCGTTGTCTCAAGATCCGAAGCGCTAGGTGTAGCCGCTGAGTTGTCCTTCTTCTTCTGCTCCTCGATCGACACTGGTGGCGAAGGTGGTAGTAGGTTGGCTGGATGCTGTACATTTGCCACCAACTGAGGAGGAGAATTGAGATCGAATTGCTGAGCCGTATTGTTGCGGCCCAATGTGAAAAGGGTCGCGCCGGGGCCGTAGACGGCAAGACCCCGAACATCCCCAAGAGTTGGGACATTTTCATAGGTGACATGCTTCGTTCGCACATCCCATGACGACGTTTCTCTGTGAGGCTGTGTTAGTAGTCTTGTCTGGTTAAGCGCGCGCGTGGGGTCTATGCAACATCGAGGGGGCCGAATTTCTTTTATCACTTACCCATCGGAATATTGAATTATGCGACCATTCTTAGACCATCCTAACCAGTTTGCACCGGGTTGGAAGTTTTCTGTCCGTTTGAGAACCCTGACGACTTTTGCCGTGTCGTTACTCGTGGGTGATTTAGCGATGCTCCAAACCCGGAGGTCTCCGTCATTTGTCTGCGTTGCCAGCATGTCTGATTTTTGGCGTGAGGATGAAGCATGCCATGCTAAAGTGACAATTGGGGATGGCCCTCTGGAGGTGGTTAGGTTGTGTAAAATTGTGAATCTTGGTTGTAATGCTGCGATCAGAAGCGATCCATTTGCAAATCTATGTGCTTGTTAGCCCAATTCCATGTTTGGCGTGATTTCGATAAATACCCAATAGCATATGTTCTGCAATCTGCTGCTGGTGCTAGAGCTGTAATCGGTATTTGATCTATTGTTCTGGCAGAAATGTGCTCAGAAGTCGTAGGTTCGAAAAGAATGACATTCCCCTGATTGTTTCCTGAACCCCGTTAGCACCTCCATCAAATTAAGCATATTTTGGGCATACCAAAAGCAACATTCCCATTCCGCATCCATGCTGCGACTGTAAGATTCTCGTATGAAGCGAATCTTGCAATTTCATCTCCTGTCAAGCAATCCCATACAATGGCGGTCTGACCCGCATCATAACTCACAACTAAACGTCCTGCTCCTCGGTCACTAACTGTGTCCACTGCTAGCAACTGTATCTCCGCCTGATGCCTCGAGAAACGGCGTTCGATGGTGAGAGTGTCATGATGTGCGCAAACCACCGAATTTCCTTGTGCATAGAGCAACATCGAGGCCGTCGCCGCGCATGGCTCGAAATCGCGAGTCGGTTCGGGTAGACCACCCGTCGATTCCATAGTATCCATATCCATACTGACTTCTGCCAAAGTTGCCAATCGTCCCCTCTGTGAATGGCCACCAGAACTCATAGACAGCGAGCGATTTCTCGCCAGCTGCCCACTATACCCAGTGGACATGGCGACAATGTCGACCTCGTTCTCTGCGGGATCGAACAGAGGAATTGTTAGCCGGCTAGTCGCATATACCAAACGGCTACACACATGCGAGTCCCGACCTCCGACTTCTGGAGACCCAATACGTTTTACAGACTCGTGGTGGGAGGGGAGGCAGGTACTTACAGATCTATAAGGCCCTCTTGCCGCCACACCAGCGGTTGTAGTCCTGCAGTACAGGGCTGATCACGGTCCACGCCCAATTCTTGTCTCAATGGTTACATGGATAGTTGGTAGGCCAAAAGTTACTCCCCCCAGAGCTGCAGGTCCCGAGTAAACGGAAGCGTATGCCGTGCTGCAATGCGTGGACAGCTGTATATTCTGTGCGGTGTATGTACTTCGTGTGTGTATCTTCTAGTAGGGGTTCTAGATGGTGTGTAACAAGCAGGAGAAGAAAAAGAAAGGATGCAGTGCAGTGCAGGAGGGAAGAGGGACGGAGGTAGGTAATTGCACGGGATCTCGTGGGAAGCTAGCTACTAAGAAAGGTACGATGCTCGCCTCGTGGGCGTCTGGACCCAACGAGATGACAGAGACGACGTCTTTTTGGCGCTTGATTTAGGGGCCCAAATGTAGATCGTTCAAGCCTTGTAGAGATAAAGGCCAAAGGAAGGGCCCTCGAGAAAGGAACAATATGGCTTCATGAGGGTCCGAGGACGTTTGTAAGAGCAGAGCGCCTAAAAGAAGGTGCTTTGTGTTGTCAGTGGAGGAACCGGCGACACAATTAGATGCGCATCTCCAACCGAACCCTAGGATCAGATGCGGATGCGGTCCGGCTCATCTGGGATGCACCGAATAAGAGCTCGAAAAGCTAGGATTGGGAAGCCACTGGAAGCTCCGCTTAGGAGACCCTGACGAGCTTGAATCGGTGATGGCAGTAAGTGTGGAGTATGTGGGAGCCGTGATGGGAGCATGGCCAACCCCATGCACGAGCAGTAGTCGAGAAGTGGCTCAAATCACTTGAGATGGCAGGAAATCAGTGCTGGGAAGTGCTGGGAAATGCTGGGAACCCCTCCAAGCCGCACCAAAGCAGCTCAAAGACCCATGTCGGTACATTGGGACGTACCCAACAAGAGCTGCAAAGGGCAGTAACCGGGGCCATCTCACATCAACTACTGCTGCTGCTACCATCTTAGCTACTTGCTCTCTCTCTCTCTCTTCTCTCGTTGCGCTGAGCCCAAGATCATCCAGAATAGACCCAAGGTGGATACATCTAGCATGATTCCTCCGTCGCCTGATATGAAATTCGGGCGAGGCTGTGAATAGCATCGAGGGAATGAATGGACAGTAGGAGCAGTTGCAAAGTGGTACTTCTCAGTCATGTAGTCGTGACCTGGAATCTAGTCATTCGATTTGATGGTGGTTGTGCTTTGGCAGCCAGTTGTAAGCCTTGGAGCGTCTGTCGTCAGGACCTCGATTCGCTAGCGGCATCCAGGAAAAGGCACCTCCGGGCCGTGACTGGCTGGCTTACGACAGGATGCATGCACAATTCATCACAACGTTATCCTATCACAGCCTCAAGCGGCCTACTGTGCAGGGGAGGAAGCTTCACCGTCGCCCATATTTAGCTTTGGAGTAATAATAACGAAGTGCTGGGAGATCCAACCCCAAGCATACTAAAATGAGTAACTGTACCTCCCGGTACGAGGACAGCCGACACAGCGCCTACAAGACCTTTATGAGTGGCAGCTCTCCAATATGATTATTATTATCATCGTTGATCATTGATTGCGCCTCTCTCTCTCTCTCTCTCTCTCCATCCCTAACTGCACTTGTAGAACTGTAGAAGAAGACTCAAGAGCCGTTCTTTTCCGTACACCTTGTGTACCACAAAAGAGACCGTTAGCACTGCAAGTCACGAGAGCCTCAAGTGTGAAAAGAGGGCCAGCTGCTGCAGTGTAGTGTACCCGTCGACCAGGGGCGGCCTCGGTTTGCATTTGTGGCGTCCCCCAGTGCACCTGGGGCCTGGTTTATTCTTTCCATATCCATCTATCAGACCGACGACAAGCTCAGAACCTCTGGGACAACAATAGCTTTGTTTTATTGAGGACGAGGAGAAAGCACAAAACGTGGCTGGGTGGTCTTATTATTATGGTTTCCACCAACGGTTTTTATGCAATGCAAACCATGTGTGATTGAGGACAGGAAGTCTTCACAAATACGAATAACAATGTGCATGAGTGAGTGACGAGTGAGTATTTCAAGCTTTATGCTTCACTCTGCCTCCTTGTCCGCCTCTCGGATATCTCCCATGCTTCCCCTCGCCGTGATCCTTATCTGAAAGTGGGAAAAAGGGCCGTTGTAACTGTGACCAAAAAGCTTCGCAACTCACCTCAACGTGTTACTTGTCATATCTGCAAGCATGATTATCGTTCCTGTGCGACATCTCGAAGCTCTCCCGCCTGCACGAGAGTCAAAGCTCAGCAGCTATCCGAAGATCCTCAAGGAGGCGGTCGACGAGAAGGCCGCCGTCTGCGACTCTGCTACCGTCCTGCGCGGGGTACACCGGCATGTGTATTCTCTAGTTGGCACGCAATGCCACACACAGAGGTTACGTTCCAGCAAAGAGAAGTCTGTGTGCGAGAAACCAACGTACGTTGTGCAACGCAGCCATTGTGTGTTTCTCATATATGACAGTGCCTGAGCCAGCGTTACCAGCATATATTATCCTGCAATGCACCAGGTTGCTTTTGTCAGACACTGGTCAAGTTACAACACAGCTGTTCTCTGTTCCTGACCCAAGATCCCAAGGTCAAGGTCTGGCTGGCTCGAGATGGTTGCCTCGATATTGCCTCTGCCATGATGCGAACCCATCTGTACCATCTAAGACATCCAACAATCCACATATCCATCATAGTCTATGTCCCTACGTCGTCACTCGTCTGTGGTGCTTGTGTGGCTGTCGGTTCCCTCACGAGCAGGCTCTGCAGAGTTGCAGTGCAAGCCTGCCAAAAGTCACGACATGAACATATGATATATCAATACAGAAAAGCAATGCATTTGAAATGCACATCCCAAATTAAATCAAGATCGACCAATTGATTGGGCAGTAATGAGAAAATTCTCTCGATTAGAAAAGCTGATTGGCTATTTGAAGCATTTTAATTGTGCCAAAATTCCATTATGCAGATATTGGGGACGAGGGGGTTGGCTCTTATTTTTTTTGGATTTTCTACTTTCTCTAGCCACATTTTAACCGCTGGCGCTAGTCCTCGAACACAAGCATCGCATGCCATGAACACGGCCGTCCCGTCTTCGTGGGTCTGAAAACCTGGACGACAACAATAATGCGAACCATCCCATGCTCTTGGCTTCGTTATTGTCACCTCGTTCGCCCATAATTTTCCAATTTCACAATTTCACAAATTTCACCAATCTTCATGTCACCTGCATGATAGACAAGTCAAAGTGGGGGGGAGCTTGAGCTTCGGCAGCGGTATATCACACTTGAAGAGTTCGAGAATCAGGCGCAAGTCGTCCTCATAGGACATTAAAAGTGTGATGGAAAATCATTGGTAAGAGTATCAAATCTATGAAATATGACACGGAAGAGGATTCATCGCCTTGTCTCTATCCTCCTCATTCTTCCTGCAGCGCCGTTGGCGGCTTGAGATTCCTCCCATCTCCCGCACACACCGAACCGAAGCTCGAGCTTGAGGCACAGCGATAAACGACGGTGATCTCCCTTCATCCCCGCGCGGCAAGTTTCTTTCCATCCCTGCCCAAACCGGAAGCGACATTCAGCAGCGGCTATGGCGCCGTCTGGTCCTTCCTTGCACGGCTTTCGTGTGATGGTATCACAAGAAGCCTGAAATCCAATCATTACAACAACGATAGCCTCACCACTGCTTCGTATTATCGTCGCCTCGGAAGATCAAGGGAAATATCGTTAACAAATGATTTGAACACAACAACGTGTGGACTGTACGACAGCTTGATGCTGGCCTCCGTTATCGACTATTGCAGTACGCTGTCGTCGGCGACAGCCCTTGCGAGACAAAACTTCCA
Organism: Pezicula neosporulosa; assembly: GCA_009805495.1. NCBI lineage: Eukaryota > Fungi > Ascomycota > Leotiomycetes > Helotiales > Dermateaceae > Pezicula > Pezicula neosporulosa. The sequence continues at coordinate 859,436 of SELE01000007.1, forward strand.
GGCACAAGACTGTGCCGCTGGAATCTCGGCCCAGAGCGGGTGTGGGCTCGGATCATTGTTGAGTTCGAGCTCTGATCGTGAAGATCGCGGTCAGGTGGATGAGTTGATCATCCATCGCATCCCTCGCATCAAATTGATCGCGACCGCCGAAAAGAAATATCCATAGTAGATGTTCCCTGATAAAAAGATGATATCTGGGAAGTATCAGCAAGATGCGTCTCAAGCGCCAAGATCAAGGTAAATGAACTCACCAAAAGTAGAAACCGAAAAGGCCCACCCGAGTACTCTCCACCTCTTCACTCACCAGCCTCCAAAATTGGGCTCATCTTCTGCTTGCTGTTGCTCCGGCTCTTCTTGCCACTTCCACTCCGACCTCTGCTCTTCCTCTCGCGCTGCTTCTTCGCCTTCTCCTCGGCCATCAACTCCCTCATGCGCAGGCTGCCTGGTCAACTCCGACAATCTGGTCTGGCTCGCACATCGATGGAGTGCGGCTCGTGCTAGGTGAGGCATTTGTAGATGCATTCGACTCAGTTTCGACCTCATCAAAAACATCTGGGAAGAGGTCCTCGTCTGAAATATATGAGTTCGCGTGTTCGAATGCTGGAGTACTCGTGCAGTTGCTGGAGCTCAAAGAAGAGCGGCGTGGCCATGAAGGGTACGCACACGAGGTGGAGGGCGAGATGGGACGCGAGCTGGATGTTGTCGCTGGGATCTCCATTGTGCCTGTCGAACCGTATGAGGATGGCGACGACGAGGTCGATTTAGGCGAAAATGAGAAATATGAATACATTGTCCTTCTTTGTTGTTGACAAGTATGTCTTGTAAGTAAAGTAGATAGAGGTTGCCACAGTATGACTGTATTGTCTTCGTATATGCCTACTCGGAAAGTGTTCGCGTCTTGTGTAACAATAAGACTTATTCAGCGTGCTGAGTGATGTGCTCGTACTAAGTCGGTGGGGGGATTGCAGGATTATTATATCTGCAAAGCCAACCTTCTTCTGAAATGACGACTTGTCAAAAAGCAGCGGTAAACAAGGAGCTTATTCAAGGTTTTCAATAGCAATGTTTGCTTTCCTTGCGGCAGGCTGATGGTAGTAGCAAGTAGTAGTAGTTGGGGAAAGTCAAACAAACAAACGGTATGAATCGTATATATGACTGACTCTGACTTTGTTGTCGGCATCCCACGCGGAACGCGTCGGAAAAGCAAGAAACCCCTAGACTCCAGACCGTTTACCCCCCCCAAACAGCAGTGACCACCGATTCCTAGACCTTACCCTTCCAGAACCAGTCAAAGGGCCCCGTCACGACTCATGGGGCAGCCATTCAGGTGCTCGCACAAACAAAGCGCATGTCTGACCGCTCCTACCTTCACCGCAAACGGCCTACCTTACGGGGAAATTCTGGATTTCTCGATGCTGCCTTCGGCGGTGAATCGACCGCCAAAGCCCTAGCTGACCCCTAGGGCTTTCGGTGATGCGGGCGCGGGGGGAAGGGCCACTACTGTACTGATGCGATCTGCCAAAACCTTTATTTTTTCCCCTCCGAACGAGGAGCGAGGGAGCACGAACGTGGGGGAGCCTATCACAGTCATCATAACTCCCTTACACCGCTGGTTCACGAAGAGAGACGGTGAGTTTTTCTTAGGCATTGCTGCCAGATCGCCCGCAACCAGATCCCACTTCAGGCTCTCCGGAAGCTTACACTGTACAGCCGTCGTGGGAATCTGGGAAAAAAAGGAAAATCAAGGCTGCGGGCCGGAATAGGGTGGAGAATGGTTGGCAACCTTTGTTTGTTCTGGAAGAAGGAAGGAAAGGGAAGGATGTGATGGGATGGCATGGGATGGTGATGCGCTCTGGTAACCAGAAACACCGGAAGTCTTGCTTTGGGAGTCTAATCATCTAATGACTAGGTAAGTAGGTAATTTAGTCACATACGGTAAGGAGCACGAGTGAGTAGTAAGTAGGTTCAGCTTCGGTGGTGGTGGTCGTGATGTGGTGGTTGTGATGGCTATGTTCGGCGCAATGGCGCAAAAGTCCACATGCCTTTCTTCTTTTTCCCATAACCAAGGTAACACCTCCTCGCAGAACCGAGACTTCTCTTGAGTCAAGAAGACTGGGAGTCACGACTCCGAGTCATATTCGCAACAACATCTGATGCCTGAACAATGAATGGTTGCCGTTTGCGAGATATCACCGACGCGGAAGAACTCAGGACTGTTTCAAACATCTTCCATCCCCGAACACACTAGAATGACATGCGACACACAAAAGGGCTGTCACCTTCGGCCGTAGAAGAAATACTATTAAGTGGCATGCTTGCACCAACAGTGCTTGAGCGTGACGGCCGACCCTGATTCAATGTTCAGCTGAATCGTGAACTCTGAGCCCTTCAGAACCCTGAAACTTGGGAGACTGAGTTTCGGGCAAATGCCGCCGTAGGGTTGACAGAAGTTTCTGTAGCATCTCCGACTACTTACAGTAGTGCTATTCAGCGACGGCTTTCCAAGAGCGGTAATCTGATCAACAACCCCCACTGCAGAAAAACCGAACAACGGAGCACATCCCACCGCAACACAAAGATACGTAGCTATACCGCCCTCACGGCTATTCCAGTATTGAACTTTCGCTACACGTCCGCTATCGCAACGACCACCACACCATGCATCAATAATATCAAATAATCAACAGGCAGGTAGGTAACGATGATACAAGTGTTGTTGGCATGCTTCTGCCTGTTCGTTGGCCAGGCTCTCTGCCATACAAATTATAGAAGGCGAACAGCGCATCTAGATTCGTTGTCAAGAAAAAACTAATGATGAGCCCTCGCCTGAAGGACTGGCTATCAAGTTTTTCCTGTTTGTGGCTATGAGCATCCGAGTGTTGCGCATTGCGCGTCTAAGCCAGAGCTACAAGAGTCCAGATGTCCAAGCAAGAAGGGGAAATAGGGAGTCATATGTGATGGCGGTATGATAAATATATCGCGAATAGCAGGCTGATGATATCCATGTGACATGTCGCTTCCCACTCCAGCTCATCCTTTAGACACAATCTCCTCCCCTATCAGCCAACATTGTGTCAGTGGTGACGAAGGGCACTCGTGATGGTTTTACTCGTGATAGTCATCAGCATCACCAAATGAAATGAGGGTGTACTGTCGAGAACTTCCTCACTTTCCTCCCGCTTCGCAAGGAGAGCAGGGGCGAGATCCTAGAATAAGGCCCAAATCCAGCCTCCTATAGTAATACCGGTAATCTTGATATATCGATCTCCGTTGGTGTTTGCTCGCGGGAGGGTACAGTATGATTACCCCGGATCTCACCTTGCGTGCTTCCGGATGAGGCGTGCATGCTCCGGAATCTCTCCCCGCGACTCGACGCACGCCGCACAGACTGCTACTAGACGAAGATCAATGCCCAGCTCTCGAACCAGATCAATTTCTATACAGAAAGTGTTTGCTTTCATAATGTTCTAGGAGTCGACTACGATTCGATTCTGAACCCATAAGGTGCAAATAATCTAACGACCGATCGCCGTAGAGGAAACAAGGGAGAAGAATCCTTTCCGGAAAACTATACGCCGTAAAGAGCAATAATGCATTTTAGCTTTACGCACTTGCTCTGTGGGGTAAAACTCCCCTCGGGGACCCCAAAGAAAGCAGCACAATAGAAAGTGTAACTGAATCAGATTGCGACCTGTCACATATGAGAGTCCTAATTTAAAGTACGGAATGTAAATGCATTCCTTGCTGCGAGCCCGATAAACTAACAAGCTAGTAAATTACTTCTTCAACGGAACTTGTGTTGGGACAGCCCTGACAGGTCCTGATAATTATATGAGGATGATTTGGAAGCTATGAAGAGGCCCACTTGTTGCAGGGGGTATTAAGGTTCGAAGATATAGTAGTCAGGGCTCGACACTCGCGAGACCTGCCGTCCCGAGTCAACGGCATTACTTCTTCAGCCCTCGATGACCACTGTAGGAGTCGACGATGCTATAGAAGTATCTGTCACTTTTTCGCCCTCAACTCTGCTAAGTACAGCCACTCCTTCAACATGCCCTGTTTGTGGAAAGAAATCGAATCCTCTTAGTGACTCAACCTCATACGTCGTCGCAATCCCATCCATCCCCCTTACCAGCACACCCACATCTCTTGCCTGAGTATGCACGTTGCAGCTGACATATATGACTCTCCTGGGCCCAAATTTCAATAATTGTGTCAGAAAACTGTCGTCGCATCCTTTTCTTGGGGGGTCAATAACTACTACCGTCTCGTCATTGGGATATTTGACGGACTTGAAGAGCTCTGGCGCATCTGCAGCTATGAAGGTGCACTGTGACGGAGGGAGCTTATTCAGCTTTGCATTTTCACGCGCTGACTCGATTGATGCGCTTGAGATGTCAATACCTGTTGAAGACGTGAAGAGTGAAGCGAGTGTGATGGTAAAGAGGCCCGATCCAGAATATGCATCAATGAGGTACTTAATTCTAGGTTGTGTTGGAGACGGAGGTGGCAGAATATGATCGCGGATGTACTGCGTAAATTTTGGTAAAATCGAGTTATTGTTCTGAAAAAATGAACCAGCGCTATTTGTGAAGACAAATGAATCTATGTATTCTGTAGAGAAGCCGTTGTTATCTGTCATGCATGTTTTAAGATCGGTGTGAGTAGCTGTTGTGAGCTTGATAGTATCTTTGTGCTCTTCTGATGCTTGTGCATCATCGTTTGATATTCTTTTTGTGCTCTCCCTGAGTAGTATCGTGGCTCCTCGTTGATATTTCTGCAATTCTTCTGCTACCCGCAGTCTCTCTCTTTTCATTCCCATTCTCACAGCGTCTGTTCCAATGGGGCAGTCCTCAATATCCATTGTTTCTCTACGGCCCTTCCGCATAAAACCAATAGGTGGCGTTTCCTCAAAATTTCTCTTGATGCCGTTTTTCCCATCACTTCTCCGTGCTGACGGAGGGCCGTCAAAATGCGGCGTTAGTTTTGTCCGGTACTCATACTGAAGTGGGCTTCCAATGGTGTCTTCAATGATTGGATACATTTCAGGGGGAAGCTGTGAGAAGTTCTTGTATGCCTTCTCAACTATGGTCTTCTTATGTTGCAGTTGAGTGGAATAATCCAACATCTGGAATTGACATCCACCGCACTTGCTGAAGTATTGACATTTAATGCGTGAGTCATCTCGAAGTGGTGAAGGCTCGACGACAGATATGTAATCTGCTAGCGAGTAGTGCTCATTGACGAAATGTTTTATGACCTTGATTCTAACAGTATCGCCCGGAACAGAAAATGGTACAGCATAGATCTGATTCGAGGAAGGATGTATTGCGAGTCCGTCGCCTGTCGATGACAGCTCGACGACCTTGACGTCGATTTCCGTAAAGGGTGCTGGTAATTGATTTTTCGTACCGTCTAAACCGGCTTTGTTCCCTACGTTTGCTTCTTCAGCTCCTTGAGGCCGCTCGGCGTTGATATGCTCCTCTTCAGCGGTTGCGGAAGAAAGGTTGTCTTTCGAGAAATCTGAGAGCCTTTGAGATGCGAACAATGCACGCACATCCGCCAGCAGAACTTCTTCATTCGAGCCCTCCTTAACCGGCTTTTCCTTCTTCGTTCGTTGTCTCTTTGGTCCGCGCCCACCTTGGAATTGTCTTTTTCTTCCTTGCTCTGGAGGAACCATCGCGATGAAATTGTATGCGCGGACGAATTTATTGCGGCAAGAGAAGCTGGAGAAGAGTCGGGAGATAGACCTAGAGCACTGGAACATCGAACCAGTCTCTCCAAGTCCAATTATTTGTGGTTCCAGAGTTAGTTGCAACGGTGTTTGCTGAGTCCAAAAAAAAATACCCTACCACCGTACCTATGCCAAACTTTTTTGAGCCGTCTCTCATTGGTCAGGGGTTCGGCCGCCTTAGCTTGGAACTTTTTCCAGTCCGAAAACAACTACCCAAGGTACATTTCCATCGCGTGAGCTCAACCCGCAGCATAACGACTGGGCCATTGGAAGGCCGCAGAGGAGATTCTGTAGATCCATAGTGATGAGCGTCTCACGGCCGGCACGATGCCTGCTTTCGAAGACCTTGATGCCGACGGTGCGGCCACGAACGCAGTGCCAAAATTTCCATTCGTCTCCTAACCTTTGCGTCAGAACTCGACCCTCTGGCTCCAGGTTCCGGATACAGAACGCTGTTCCCGAGGCACCTGCTCATGAAGTCTTCAAACATTATGACGAAAAGGAAAAGATACAACTGAAGCGGAAATACACACCAGAACAAATCGAGGCAATAGAGGCAGGAGAGAGAGCAATTGATCCGGCTGATCTTGCAGAGCAGGGTGTCATTCGAACAGATCTTGGTGCTCTGCCATATCTTGATGATCTCAGTCAAAATGCGAAATTCATAGATAAAAACATCCAAAGCAATCGACCTCCCGCACGGGGAGAGAGGATGATGACCCAGGAGGAATGGGGACGGCATATGGCAGCTCATTTGATGGATACTGGGTCTCATGTGAAGGCTACAGAGCGGCGGAATCGAGCCTTTGAGGACTACTGGATCCGAGATCAGAAGCCCTGCTTTCAGTGTGGCGACAAAGGACACGATGAAGTGGTTTGCAACAACAAACCTCTTCCAGAACCCGAACGTCAAGCTTTGGAGGAGGATTGGGAGACCAGTGGCAGGTTTGATGCCATGAGAAATTTCGATACCGAGCAACCTGCATACAAGACCATGAAGGAAAAGTTGGATGAGGAAAATAATGCAGACCTTTTGAGAGCCTTCCAAGGGTTTACTGGCTGGATTGGCAGCAATGGTCCTATCATAGATGATCCCTCAACGAGTGTCGGCTCAGCGACAGCCCTGGCTCCGCCCATCCCAAGAAGACTCGACCCAAGTGCAGCCGCAAAGCTGGAGGCAGCGAAAAAGGAAGGGGATTCTAGAGACGAAGAAGGTATATATGACAGAATACGCGAACAGCTTGGCATGACTTTGAGCGAGATCCTTAACCTAAAAACCAAATCATTGGTGATGAACTACGTAACGAACCAGACTCGGTTGGGCAAAGTCCAAAGTATATACATTCTTACCATCGCTGGGAATGGAAATGGAAAGCTGGGTATTGGAGAGGCAAAGGGCCAGGAAATTGAAGAGACGCGTTTTAATTCAAGAATGGATGCTATCCGTAAGATGCGACCAATTCCACGATACGAAGAGCGAACGATCTTTGGGGAGGTGGAAGGCAAGTCAGCTGCTGCAACAGTGAAACTTATGGCAAGACCACCAGGTAAATCTCACCTACTCACCTGGTTGAAGTCCGCAAAATTGACACAATATAGGATTTGGGCTACGGTGTCAACATCTCATTTTTCACATGTGCAGAGCTGCAGGAATTTACGACATCGCCGCACGAGTGCCACGCTCACGGAACAAGATGAATACGGTCAAGGCAGCTTACAAAGCGCTCATGAGCCAGCGATCACCAGACGAGATCGCACGCGGGAGAGGAAAGAAGCTGGTTGATGTGAGAAAAGTGTATTATGGTGGCCGTGTATAATGTATGTACATCTGAATGGCAGTTGTGTATGAGTATAGGAACTTGCATAGACAGGCGTAGTATAGCATGAAGCGCCTTGTACATCCCCAATTCTTCACTTCCTATGCATATTATCCTCTGGGTATCTTTCAAAACCGTAAACGCCTCGACACCCAGCTATCCTTCTCGTGGAATCGTAAGTGATCCCTCACGCCCTCATAAGATACCACAATTCTTCCCAGCAAACCTCGTCTGAGCTCGTGATAACCCTGATTCACATCAATCAAGTCTCCCTCTCTCAAGAGATCAATCCATCCCTCCATCCCCTCTCTGCTCCCCACTATCAATCTCATGCTGTAACACAATACTATACACACTAGCCTTAAGCAACGTAAAAACAAGACTAGTCTTCCGCTCCAACTGCCTCAATCCATCCAGTATCTCCGCCGTCGGTCTTCCAGCCATCGTATCGAGAATTCCCGCCAACTAATAATACGTAGGTAGTAGTATCAGCAGTTTTGATCTCATGAATAGGCGATGGATGGTTAATATAAGGGGAGAGGGTAGGTAAGGTACGGTCCGGTACGGTACCTTTTTCATATTCGCGGCTAGACGTTCATATTCTTCTAGGAGGTCGGATTCGAGGGGTGTGAGGTCTTCGGAGGTGGAGGTTACGTTTGCGGTTTGGTCGGATGATTCCATTTTCTTGGGAGGGATTATAGGTAGGTGAGAGTAGAGTTGTGACGGGATATGCGTCGCCTGGAGGTGTGTATGGGAGATTCGTTCAATGTGCTTGGTATAGAGCGCGTCTACGTCGCGTACAGAATTATTTGATGAGTTGCCGCGACTTTTTAGGACCCCGCAATCCATGCCCCTTTTTTGGGAACACGTGCAACAAGCGAGACGAGGCATGTCCCGCGACTAATAAGGCAAGTAGATTATATATATACTCATTATTTGCATACATATTTTTGAATAATAAAATAGACTAAAGGTTAACTTAGTATATTTGTGGTAGCTAAACAAAAGCCTATAACATTTCGAAGATGATGATGATGATGAATAACAAAGTGTTGGATGTAAATTTGGCCAATGCTTTATTTTGGAATACAAGTATATAGTGAGACTAATACTGCGCAAGTAGAAAAAGACAATGTCCAAATGCAATCCTATCAAACCAAGCCATTTCATAAGTCGTAACTCCTTACCCCATTTCCCTTTTTCTTTTGCCATTATTACCTACCCTTAGAGAGCTCAGCACCAAAGTAGAGATATCCTAATAGTCAACGCCAATTTCCTTCGCATGTAAACCCATAGATTCAGACCTGCAGCGAAAACGGTCCCTCAGAAAACTCCTCCATGATCCGTTCATCTTCAATCAAATTCCTCATAATCTCATCCTGGGTAAAATCAGTCCAAAAGCCAATCTCTGCAGCTTGTTTTTTAGCTGCAAATATCTCCTGGGCCACGCCCTTCACCTGTCCAAAGGCCGTGCCTGCTGAAGGCCAGACCTGCCAGAGCGCTTTGAGAGCGCCTATGCTAAGGCGGAGCTGTTGTTTTACGTCGCCATCATGGATCAGAGGCATCATGGCTGACCACACGGACAGGTGAACGATTGAGCCAAGAGTCACGACACAGGAGAAGAAAAGAGTGTGGGTGGTCATGGAGGTTGGCAGTGTGATGAGCTTGGAGATGTTCTGAGCAGAAGCGATGATCTTTGCGGCGTGCGTGTTGTATTGTTGTCCAGGAGTGATCTGACGGTATGGAGCACATGATGTTATGCTCTGAGCAGCACTGGAATCCAGTTGTGAAAATTCTCGGTGAAGTAGAATAGTAGTCCTGTTTTTCACGTTAGGTCTTATTTGAATACTTGAACCGAACTACAAACTTACGCTTCGATAACCATATGTGCTTGGAAGAGCATCTCGTCTACTTTTCTATCATTGGTTATGAAGGTCTTCTTCGATTCAGGTAGGTGTAGTTTCCAGTTGACAAGATGCGCATCCACACGATCGATTGATTCAGGATCTGCAAACGCTAGATTGCCGAGTTGGATAACTCTCCCAGTGCATCGGAGAGCAGCTATACGGTAGGTGAACGACGAAAAGGCGATCTCTTCTCCAGCGAAGGACTCATCATCGAAGTCACTAATGGTATGCGATGGAGGTATATGCTAGGATTATGTCAGTTTTACAGCTAAAGTATACCAAAGTTGTAGTCCAAGACTTACTCCAGACGCATACTCACTTTCCTCACATGGTAGTGGGACGTCTGCTGGTATTTCGTTCAAACGGAAAGGACTTTGTTGATGAACCGCTGCAATTATCCCATCTATGATGAACAGCTCCCACCAAGTCCGTCTCCAACTTTCCTCCAGAATCCTCTGCTCGGCTCCATTAAGTGTCGCAAATTCACGTGTGTGCATACCTAGCTCCATGGCAAGGTCTTCAGCCTCAATGAGAACCCTCAGCGCTTTCTCTCGGTCCGTATAACCATCGAGACCGATAGCCAGAATGAGCATCGCTTGTACTCTGAAACTGTCTCTTGGGCAGTCATTTCCAAATATAAGCCTTTCCGCTTCTAGGCACAGCTCCTCAGTATTAGCCTGCGGAATATAGAAAGAGCCGGCGTAACGTATGGCTGCTTCTAGGTATACCATGGGCTTGGCCTTCAGTAGAGTCAAAAAGTGGGTACGGGGTAGAAGAAAGGGGTGTGAAGGATGAAAGTGATGGAAGAAGGCCTCGAAACATCTTTCCTTGAGATCCGACGGTGGATACAGTGGGTTGAACTGGATCGACCCAAGGGCTGCCAGGTCCTGGCCATTGAGGGAAAATGGAGTATCGGCCGCTGGTAGATTAAGATGCCTTTGATCAGGTGGGGTGGCTATAGTCATAAACTGGGAGTTAGTAGTTTACTTGTTCTGTTAAACACCGGAAGTAACATGATTCGAGAGCAATGAGTAAATTCGGCCTGGAGAAGAGGTGGATTTACTCGGAGAACTTGAGACTTACCAAGGCCATTGGAGAAATTCGAGCCACTGACTGACGGCGTCTGCGCACCAGAGCGTATAAGAGGACAAGATACTGATGTTGTTGTTGTTCTTGTTGTTGATGTTGCTGATGATGATGGATTGTTCGTTGGTACAGCTGATGGAGCCTTGTCCTTTTTCCTAGGGCCCTTGAAGCCTCGACGGCTTCTCACATAGACACAGTCAAGAGCGTTGGAAGAACACCTGGTGCATGGATGGAGACCATCACACTTGAGGTGCTTCGAACGGCAGGCAATGCAGGCTGAGGGGACGGTAACTCTGTTGCTCTCGGAAGCACCAGCACCACTGTTTGGGGGCTGGTGCTGGGCAGGCTGGTCTTGACTTTCTGAGCCTGGAGTGCTGGTCGTATTCGGATCCTGGGAATGAGTGGAGGCCATGATGATCAAGAGGCGCACCCTTTCTCGAGGAGCCAGCCAATGCTCGCTGCTTTTCTTACACTTTGCCTTCGGTCTCTCGGTGATCTGAAGGTTGGAAGTCCCCGCCAGCGCCTGAGGTCCCCGACGACGTTGTTTCTGATCCAAAGCAGCTTAGCCTTGAGACCCTGCTGCTTTCGCTTACAGGATGTGTGTGTCCTACTGTAGCTACCTCGTCCTTCATATGGTCCCTAGAATAGGTACGTGAGTAACGTAAGCCCTTAAGGCGTGAGGCAATAATCATATATCTGTCAGAGAGTTAAATCCATGACGGCAACAAGATATCCCTAGTTGTTATAATATTTACCAACGCAGGCCACCTGGCAGCCTCTCCAAGAATTAATCACAGATGCAACGCAACGTGCTACGGATTTTAGAACGCCGAAATGGTTGTCGACATGATTCATTCCTTCACGCCTGCCCGACGCCCGCCTCGCCACGCCACGTGAAATTCGAAGAATACTCGAGCCTCGAGTATCAAACATACCACCAGCGTATGAACATCATTAATGATTATATTCCCTTCACAAATAAGAGATTATAAGATAATAATCCTCATGCGAGCCACTTTTCAGTTGTGTCCAAGTACTGAACACACACAATACGTTACCTTTCCCAGCTAAAGAAGAGGCACACACTAGTCGTGTTCGAACTGATCTGATGCCGCCTGCGACATGGACCCAGTAACAGCTGTCGGTCTGGCTTTGAGCGTCGCAGGAATTGCTGGCCAGGTCTTCAAAGGATGCATTCAAGGTAGACAAGTCGCCACCACTTCCAGTCCTCGTTTCTCTGATCCCTGGGTCTCTTAGGCATCCAGTTCATCATCACGGCCAAGAATCTCCCAGAGGACTCCAAGTACTTGAACTTGAGGCTTCGTATGGAACAGCAAAGACTGTTTGCATGGAGCGAAACTTCTGGTCTTCTTGACCTCGACGCCTCAAATGAAGAGAAGATTCGCGATTCCAATACTTTCATTGTGCATAGAACCACTATTTTGGACCTGCTCGTACAGATCAAGTGTCTTTTTGAAGAGTTTGAGAAGGCACAAAGAAGAAACAAGAACCTTCAAGTGAGCCCAGAGCCAGCTGTAGATGATGTTTTCATTGAGGATCCTGCAGAGGATTCATCCAGCGCTCATGTTCCACTTCCCAAGAGGAGAAGAGATTTTATTATCAAAGCTATGAAAGCGGTGAAATCCAACACGACAGACCCCCTCATGGAAGGTCGCCGCCGTTTAGTATGGGCAGCTTTTCAGAAAGATGACTTTGAGGGTCTCTTGCAACGATTCTCCACTCTGAATGACAATATGACGGATATCTTAGATGCAAGGCTTCAAACAGAGATACATCGTACAACACAGGATACAAATCGAGGGGTACTGCAATTGCATAAAAAATATTGCTAGTCTTCATCAACTTGTTATGGCACTGAATATTAAGTTGCAAGCACAGTCTTATCCTATCACCTCATCACAGCAATATTCGTCAGCAAGTGAGGCGGCTGGTCTTCGCCTCCTGGCTCAACTTGCAAAGTTCAAGGCTTTCAACGAGTCTATGGATGTTGATAAAAGTATGGTCCCTTGGGATGAGGCCACAGCCAAGGTCTTGCAACTCGGCCAGCCAGATATAGAGCAGGCGAGTATAAAAATAGACAGGTCTAGTATCACTCTACTGGGGCCATCGACTAGAGACTCAGATGTCGCTCGATGCGAGGCCTTGTACGATCATAATGGGTATATACAGAGGGTATGGATTGAGTGGAAGGAATATGAGTTACAAGATAAGGGCACATCGTCGCCTCCACCTATCATTATTGACAGGGTTCAAAAGCTTGCCGCACTCTTGCACCACTCCCCAAAACCAGAGGCTTTCAGAGTCCCACACTGTTTGGGATACTTCCATAATACGATACATTCCACGGGAACCGATACTGACAGCGACGGGGAAGAAGATGGAGAGGCACGTATTGGTTTCGTCTTCGAAAGACCACAAACCGAGGACATTCTCCCTGACACACCTCCAATATCGCTCTTCGATTTACTCTCATCCTCAAAACGACCGCGTGTTACAGACCGCATCAAACTCGCCCATGCCATTTCCAATTGTCTTCTATACCTCCACAGTGTCAACTGGTTGCACAAGGGCCTACGGTCTCACAACATTGTCTTTTTTCCAGTAACCAAAGAGAAACGGACATTGATCGATTACAGCAAGCCATATCTCTCAGGCTTTGATTTTGCCCGGCCAGCGCGCAAGGATGAAATGACAGAAGTTCCTTGGGACGTTCCTGAGTACAATTTATACAGGCATCCATCTACGCAGAGCAATGCCGGCTTTGGCAGCAGGGAAGGTTTTAGGAAATCCTTTGATATATATAGCTTAGGGGTTGTCCTCATAGAGTTGGCTCACTGGGCAACCATCGACAGAGTACTCGGTATTCCAAAAGGTAAAGTGAGAGCTACAGGTAAGATTAGAGAAGTTCTGTTAGACAAGGAGAGAATAGCGGATGTAGGTGCCAACATGGGGGAAGTTTTTGAGGGTGCAACGAGGAAATGTATTGCGGGAGGTAAAGAGCTAGGCATTGATGAGGGAGATGATGAGACAAGTGACACAGTGGCGGCCAAGCTAGGATATCACTTCTATGAGGAAGTTGTGAAAAGGCTTGGGGATGTAAAGGTTTAGCTCAGGTTTGTGGTCGGGCTCCTAAGGTTATGAGAAACGGACAACGGAGAAACTTTAGTTTACAAGTTGGAGATTAAAATCCCTCGACTTCATAAAAATCATGGCCTCTACGCTGATGTCGTCTCAAGAGCCTAGCTTGCCTGAAACTTTACAATATCTACCTCATAGTAATTGCCCTTCAGAGCCATCAGTTACGAAGTAGCTCTTTTACATAGCCTCAACATCGAAAAGGAACCCACATTATAAGAACTGTATAGTTAACATCGAAATAAATCTATCCTTTATTGACAGGATCCTAGATTTGATTCCTAATTAATGTTCGGCATCTTATAGCAAATAAACAAGAGAATTTGGCCACCTTATTGTTGATTCTTCGTGATCTTCAAATTGTATATCTCAGGTCCCACCCCACGCCTGCCTAAACTAAAAGTAAGCACTAGTGGGTGGCTTGAACAACACAGGGCACTTCACCGAAGTGAGGAGACAAGTAGGAGGATTACTGGACTCTTTAGCGAGCACTTCTCAATCCGAAGGCCTCTTTTTCTTGCACCGCTTTTCCTTGACACCCGAAGCTCAGCATCTGCTCACCTCTAACCTGAAGTTCAGCCGATACCACGTGATCCTACCTTTTGGAACACCTCACCTACCTACCTCAGTGAAAGCAATACATATCTTACCTAATTTTGTTTTGATCATAAGTTGTGCTTCTAAGTGCCTCAGTAAATATTTGTTATCTACCGAAAGAGCAACTAACTCTACGGATTGTAACCCTTGAAAAATATATATTGTGCACGTGACTATCCACGACTACTCTATTTAAACATTCTCTAAAAAGGTAAGAATTAACTCTTGTATATTGGTGCTAAAATCTGCATTATTAGGCAGTATATACTATACTACAGTAGTAGTTATAAACTTAATCTCTAAAGTAGTATACTATATAAATTAGTTTATAAGATAGTATTTTAATTAGAGTAATTAAGTAGGTTACTTAAATCTATTCCTTATATATATTAAATAAATAATTATTCAAAACATTATCTTATAAACTGATTTGTACCGTAGTCCATGTATTCTTAGCTAGGCAGAGACACACGGTGCTGGCAAGCATTCCAGGATGTCATTGGTGTACCATGTTGCAATTTTGAAATCTATATTGCTCGAAAGGATAATAATAATCTATCACTCAGAGACTTGATCGTCTCTCCATCCGGCTTTTGCAAATTCCAATTTTGTCGTCTGTTGAGATCTCATACTCTAAGCAGTATCATGGTTAGTCATTGCCAAAATGACAGGTCATATATATGGCTCACCACTTCTACAGTGCCCTTCATAATGTAACGTACAACTTTCACATCCCTCTTTTGGCCCAAACGTAGGACTCGAGCGATTGCTTGGTTCTCAACCATGGGATTCCATTGCGGCTCTAAGATGTAGACGCAATTTGCTACCGTCAGGTTGAGTCTACGGTTATGGTGGTTAGAGTTTTGATACGCCTAGGATAGGGGAGATGACCTACCCGACCGCACCAGTGCCAGTTGTCATGATTAGTGTACGCAGCGAAGGGTCTTGCTCATACTCTTCCAGGATTTTTTGTCTTTGAGATAATGTGCAAGAACCGTCGATGCGGGCGAATGGAATTTGGTGTAATCCGAGAAATCCTGCAATTAAATCTAAAGATCTGGTCCAACAAGAAAACACAATGCTTCCATGTTTTAGCTACCATTCCTCTTCCCCGTTTGAATTTTTAGTACGTACCTTTTGCCCTGGCTATCATTATTCTGCAGGTCAGTGAGAAGAGCCGATATCTTTGAAGATGTACCATCCGTGTTGAAGTAGCTAGAATGTGCTGGTTTATGCTCAAAATCTTGTACTTTGTCGTCATCTGTGAGTATATAGCCTGATTTGATTTTATGCTGGCATAGAGAACATCGCAGGCTTGTTTCCAAACCAGTTCTTTGCAGCGCTTTCTCGTAACGAGGAATACAACCAGAGCAAAGTAAGTGGCCACAGACTGTGAAACTCCCACTACGCTGTTCCTCAATTCCATTCAATCCAGTTACGGAATTTTGGCACAAGGCACATTTTGCCATGCCTCTCTCCTTCAAATGCGCAAAGGCCTGCTCCGGATCAAATGGATTATCATCAATAACGGCTTGAGAAGATTGTTTCTGGAAAGTTCCATGATTGCACAGTCGTCGAAGTTGTAACTGTAATTGAAATATACCAAAATAACCTTTCGTGTTCCTTGCTTGGCTATCGTGCAGTTTAACAGCTCTGATCATGTCTCTCTGGGTCGTATCGTACTCCATTCTCTCCGCTGTAGATAATTCGAGGTAGCGATCAGTATCATTCATCCCCGGGAGATCTAGAAGTCTGTTTGTGCGGCGCAAGCAGATGGAATCTAATAGGACCCTAAGATTTTCTAAACCATTACCATTGTTCTTCAGCAGTGGCGAGACTATGTGCTTCCGAAAATCATGGAGATTATCAAGACCGGCGACACGGATGAAGGCGGCCAGAGAAGCCAAGTCTTCTATCTTATTTTGTACTGGCGTACCAGTCAAACACCAACGCAATTTAGCTGAGAGTTTTGATACAGCACGAAATAGTTTTGTCTTCATACTGCGGATAATGTGGGCTATTAAACATCCATCAGTACTGTCTGCAATAAAAGCTTGGGGCTCCTACCTTCATCGAGAACAATTCGAAACCAGAATATTTTGTACAAGGGACTGTCAGTCTCCGTTACTTCTGCTGCCACTGTGTGATATGTGCTGAGGATTATATCCGAGTCAGCAAGCACATTGGGATCCGTCTCGCGACCACGTCCGTGATAGATATGAATGTTAAGAGACCCATCGCAATGCCTAAGTGGACTACCTTAATTCAAGAACAGTAAACGATTGATAGAAGTACTAACGTCTTAAGTTCTTGTATCCATCCTTCCAGTAGTACTGTCGAATGCATTGTTGATTAAAAGAGGTGCTTATTTCGTAATTGTCCAACCCCATGATATGTACTTACAAGGTGAAGGAGCAAGGACAAGAGTTGACCTAGTCGAAAGCAACTTCCAGTTACTATCATCTTGATCACCAGGTATTAAGCCCTCATTATCTTGTTTGGAAAATTGTTTAGCAATCGTTGTTGTTCTTATGATTGTGGCAATCACAGTCAATGTCTTCCCAAGACCCATTTCATCTGCTAGAATACCACCGCCAGTTTCTATCGGAAGCGATGAACTTTTGGTTCCTGCTATCAAGTGCTCATAGCTAATCATCTTATCAGTGTTCCAACGATATAATATCATAAAGCGGACTTACTAGTTCTGCTCTCCTACACGCCTAGGAGCCCAAAGGGAGTATTCGTCTGGAATGGGGCCAAGTTCACGTTGCGACATGAAATCCAAGGCCTCTTCTTGGTGCCTGTAGTAAACATTAGTGAGTGAATTTGATGGTGACACTGGGCACCATTCATACGGTAATAACGAAGTCTTGATTTTAATATCTGCTTCAATCCTTTTCAAGTGCTTCGACCTTGTTAAGGAGCCCAAGACTGTTGCAAAATTACGACGCAATTGAGCTTGTGTAGTCTCTCCCTCGCTGGATATGTCGTCCAGGATGCTACTTGCCATCGGAGTTGATGTACCAGATTGTGAGCCCGACAATGAGAAACTGATAGCTGAATTTGAGCCAATTGGCTTGAAGACATGAGGATTATCATAGTCTGTGTCGGGCTCTTGGTGACACGGATGTTGTAGATAAATTCGTCCCCGTGTTTGCTCTGCTTGCATTCTCTTAGGCGACAACAATTTCACAAGGCTCTGTCGTATCGTCTTCGGTCCATAGAGGATGATATCTACGGAAGATATTAGATTCTTGTCAGAACTACCTTTTTTGTCTACCAGAGCATCCCAGGTTTTGGCATCGGAGTAGACCTTAAATTGACAGAACGGGAGGCTCGATAAGTCCTGAAGGTAGCTGCTGATTTGCTCGTTCAGCACTGCGAGTCTTTCTGACGAAACAGATTGCAGGAAGAAGCATTTATCTTCAAATACAAGATTGAAAGGATAAATGGCACCGTTGTTGGACACGAAATAGTCACCGAGTACTTCTGCGGTGAGCGTAGCCGTCTCCAAGATCTTCACTCGGGCATTGTGAATCTTTCTTATTTGTAAGTGGCAGGTAACATCTACGTTACTTAAGGCTCCATAGACTAGGAGTGAAATTACATATCGGAATATGCTTACCATGCCATAGCACACCTCTCTTTGGGTCCCCGAGTACGTTTCCACGGGTACCTCGTTTACGATCGGAAGCTGAGATAGAGAGGACAGTTTGTTGGTATAGTCCAACTGTTGAGGAATTTCCAATCCGATTTTTTGCGCCGACCTATTCTTACGCTGGTCCAAGGCTTTATCAAAGTCCAACGACCTATTAGATAGGTCAGCCTCAGCCATGGTATCATCATCGGGCTACAGCTTACGGTCCAGGAAGATCAATTTGGGGTTCAATGGTTTGCAGAATTCGTTTTCTTTGTAGTGACTGGCCGTCTCGAGCTTCTATGAAATCAATAGATCTCTTCGGTGTGGACATGGTCACGATGCCATTTCCTGAAAACAGGTGCGAGCATCCACTATGGCAGGTAGGTAGGAGAGCAGTATATCGAATTCCTTCTTACTGTAAATCATTGCAAATGAAGTAGCGAGGTATTTCCTTCAAAGCTGCAGATTATCGCAGGTAGGTCCAAAACAAGATTGCAAGTTGTGTGAGCTTAGTGTTTTGAGGATTGCTGAGGCTTCGTCGAGGCTCTCTGGTTGGGCTTTCCCGTCGTCGGCCCCTCCTGTACGGTGCCCTGTAGCCCTGATGTAATAAGCCCAATCTGCCACTAAACGCTCCTGCTGGTTGACTGCGCCCTGCTCGATGCATGTATAGTTCATACACTACGAAGGTTGTATCACATTGGCAGGCGAGAGCCTGGTGGTGAGTGGAAAAGCCCTTCGGAGAGATCATCACAGGCTTTCACGAGATCAAAGCCTTAAGATGGTTCGCTCGTAAGGAGTGGCTAGTTACAAGGGCGTCTTTCGGTGGGAGACGTCCACGGCGCATTTTCCACTACCTCTCAGAGGAAAGGAGTAGACTTTATTTTTTACACCCTCCAATCTCCCTTTCCCATTGTGTTAATTCGAACTTACAGCTGTACTAAATGAAAAGATGTCCTCAGTCAATGTTGTGTTCCAGCAGTCCCTGGAGAAGTTCAAGGCCCGCCTCACCAAAAAGGAACTACAGGAATTTCAGTTCTCGTCATTCGATGATGTTCAGAAGACCGTTCTGAACATCCAAGAGGAGCAAGGTCGCCGGAAGGAAATGATGAACTTACCAAGGATTCAGGCTTTTCTCGAGGCTATGGACCAGTATGGAAAGATCATCGAGGTTTTTCTCAATGCCTCGTCAGTCTTATGCTTTATTTGGGGGCCTATGAAGTTCTTGCTGCAATCCGCGAGTATTTGGGCCGAATCGTTTGATACCCTCCTTGATGCCTATGAACAACTCGCAGAGAATATCCCCCTCTTCCAACAATATCAAATACTTTTCAAAGACAATTCCCACATGTCTTCCATTCTAGCTATGATTTACGATGACATACTTGAATTTCATCTCTGTGCTCTGAGAATCTTTCCAAAATCTGGTGAGTTAGATTGGCAACTACAAGCAACTCTAGTATTTATTTACTAACGTACTCCAGCTTGGCGGCAAATATTCAGATCGATGTGGAAGGATTTCAAAACCCGTTTCGAACACATCCTTAAAAGCCTCAGCCGTCACAGGGACCTTATTGAACGGCAGGCTACCATCTTACAAATCCAGCAAGCTCAGGCAGATCGCTTGAATATTCTGGCCGAATTTGGTCGCATTCAGAATGAAGAAATTAAAAACAAACGCCTGGCTGTCATAGATTGGCTATCGCCCACGGATGCAAAGCTTGACCAAGAAAGCTATGCAGCTATGCGACGTGACTATCCCCACGCAGGACAATGGCTTCTTCAGGACGATAAAATCAAGTCCTGGATCGATCCAGCTAACTCGGTGATACCGATGATGTGGATGACAGGAATACCGGGAGCAGGTAACTCTCTGTTCGTGACTTGCCAAGTAACGATTACTACTAATAGTTTCAGGCAAAACAATACTTACATCTCTTATCGTTGAGGAGTGTCTGAAGCTTACTTCGATATCGACCGTATATTTCTACTGCAGATATCAAGATATTCAGAGGAACACTTTTATCAACGTAGGACGATCAATCCTTGCCCAAATCATGATTACTAGTAATGAGGACGTACTGGCGTATTTACATGACCAGTTTCTACTCAGTTGCCTGGCCTCATTGACCTCTCCAGACTTGTGTGCGGAGATTCTGGACACTGTCTTCAAGATTGTTCCACAAACATACCTAGTCGTTGACGGAATTGATGAGTGTGAGCCATCAGAGAGATCTAAGATTCTATCGTGTTTCACCTCAGCAATTCGCAGGAATACAGGAAGGCTGCGTGGATTCTTTATCAGTCAGGAATTGAACGATATCAAGAAACCCCTACGGAATTATGCCACGGTCTTAAAACTAACAGAAGATCACCTCAGGGCAGATATTCAGGAGTACGTAACAAAATGGGCGATGGATATTCAACAGAAATTTGAGTTATCGGAAGAAACGAAGAAATATATCGTTTCTGCCGTTTGTGGTGGAGCTGCAGGTACTTGACACCCACATTCTCTAATTTTCCATTTGAGAAAGTACTGAAATCTGAAGGGATGTTCCTTTTCGCGAAACTCGTCCTCACAAATCTCCACAGCCAAACCTCGCAAGCAAAGCTATACGAAGAATTGCAACCAGGAACATTCCCAAAGGAATTCAAAGAAGCGTGTGTGTCTGAGCTCATTTCGTTGCAGCTCGAGCGAGGTATAGCTAACTTCTCGTAGCTATTCGAGAATTGTGGTCAGGATCTTCCAGAATCCAAACGATAGTGAGCGAGATGCAGCACGGAAACTACTCGGTTGGATTGTCTGCGCCAAACGACCTCTCAAATGGCACGAAATCCAAGGTGCTGTATCTATCGACACTGAAGACCAGACCATAGACTTTGAAGGCCGCAGACTTCGTGTAGATATGAAGGATCTCTGCGGCTCTTTAATAGATGTTCTTCCGGGTGACAGAGTGCAGTTAGTACACGGAACTGCTAGGTGGTTGGTTACAAATCCCCGTTCATTCTTTGGACGATGCTGAATTCCGAGCAGGTATCTCATCCAGGAAGAGCACGTAAAGATACCAATCGAAGAGCTCAATATGGCTACACTGTGCTTACGCTATCTTACGTTTGAGTGCTTCGAAGCAGAAATTTCCCAAGAACAAATTGAGGCCTTCCTCATGGATGGATACTACGCTTTCCAAGATTATGCAATATTACATTGGGTCGATCATCTAGAAGCTTTGCTCCCGTATCTTCACATGCAGAGTATAGCCCATCAAGAAGATCTTGGGTCTGCCATCGAGGACTTCTTTACTAAATTTGGAGCTGGTGAAACAGAACTCAAGGATATTCCGGAGAATATTCAAGAAGCATGCCATCCAC
This sequence comes from Pezicula neosporulosa, assembly GCA_009805495.1. NCBI lineage: Eukaryota > Fungi > Ascomycota > Leotiomycetes > Helotiales > Dermateaceae > Pezicula > Pezicula neosporulosa. The sequence goes on from SELE01000007.1 coordinate 880,739, forward strand.
TCCAGAATTCTGAACATGCCCAGTTTCTCATGTTCTTGCTTAGCCATACAAAGAAGACGCGCGCAGCGGAAGAACAAATGAGTGCACTTGGTGAGCTGGGGCCACTTGTTTTGAGGATACGATCTGTCCTCGAGAATTTGAGCCGATCTGCAAGCGTTACCTTGGAAGCAAAGTCAAAGCTAGAGTGTTATTATGGCTTGAAATGGAATAAATGTCCACGCCACATATGCTTCTACTTTCACGAAGGTTTCGTCGATGCTCTTCTTCGAGATAAGCATGTCGACCGACATGAGAAACCCTTTTGCTGTACAGATTCAAGCTGTCCGAGATCACATATAGGTTTCAGCTCAGAGAAGGAACTGAAAAAGCACATGAACACCTATCATCCAAATACAGAATCCCTTGCCTGGAAATTCCCAAAGGTTAAGAAACCTCCAACGAAACATACTTGCAACGTCTGCTCGAAAGAGTATACAAGAGCACACAGTCTAAGGATACATCTTAGAACACATACTAATGAGCGGCCATTTTCTTGTAGTAAATGTGGAAAAGCTTTTGTGCGTAAGCATGACTGTGAAAGACATGAAGCTCTCCAATCGTGCGGGTCCAGGAACTAAGAGCTCGAAAAGGAAACTTAAGCAATGAAAATTTCATATTGTTCTAATACAGAGTGTTGAAACCAATCGTTGTTTAGTCATATTCTGTATGGAACTAAGTGGGCGTAGAAACTTATCGAGGTCGGTCACATGACTTGTCACATTTCAATTTGTTTTTGTACAAAAAATGTAACAACTAACGCGAATTGGTGTTGTATTGTATGCTTTGGGCAAGTTACTATAGAGCCAGAGAGAAGGCCAAGTGCTGTTAATTAGGACTCTGAATAGTTGCAGTCACGTGGGCATGGATTCAGATGACTATTCTACCTTACACATCACTGTTCAATTTCTTAATAAGCTCCTAACATTTCCAACCAATAAAATTAATGCAATACTCGAAACTCTTGGATGATTGTTTCTACTTTAATGAAGTAGCAGCGTTGAAAACGGCATGTTATACTTGGTATTTGGAGATACAATCTTTACTCTATTCAGCCCTACCGACAGGTCCTGCGTGTCTGTTTTCAGCCTTACAGGGAGCCTACAGGGAAAAGCGGTGCAAGAAAAGAAGGCCTTTGAATTGGGAGGATGTCGCTTGAGTATCCAATAATTTTCAATTTCCAGTACAATAGTGCTCAGAGAGGCGGTGCTAAGCGTGCAGGAGGTGGTGGCAACGCCTCACGAAATAAGCAAGGCCCCAACACCAAATCTATCTGTACAGCACATCTAATGCTTTACTACTTGCCCACTAGCTCCCCTAATATCATGACAATTTTCATAGAAGTATTAAATATATACTAAAATTGCCCTCTGGTGTGTTTCAATATCAAACATAAGTGCAAATAATGTGTAAATACTGTACAAATTAGTATTTAAGATATTATTTTAATTGGGGTAATTAAGTAGGTTACTAAGATTAACTAGATTATTAAGATTAAGTAGATTGCTAAGACTAAGTAGGTTACTAAGATTAAGTAGATTACTGAAATCTATTCTATATAGATAAATAATTATTTAAAATATTATCATAAACTAATTTGTACAGTACTGTGGGTTTTTGTTGTTTTGGAAAGAGATCACAGTAAGGAAATATAGCCTCAAACATTGAAATAAGATACCCTACGCATTCGAACATACAATTACTAATTCAAGCCAGACTGTAACTGAAATACGCGTTCCTTCTGCGCGTTCGAATAATCAAAATTGGTGAACATTTCTTCAAGTCCAGCTCCTATACCCCTAAGGCTCTATGTAAATCCATAGAAAGGAACCTTATAGAGTGATGGGCAGTAAAGTCGAGAATAATATCGCTTACTGTCTAATCTGACCTCTACTCACAAGATAAAACACAAACATCTCTAAATCCTAAAGACAGAAAATCTCAACCTCCTAAAGCCAGGTCCATGCACTTCTCCCCTAGCCTTCTGATAATCCTCTTCAACCTCCAACAACTCAGCCTCAACCCTCCACTTTGTCCCTGTCTCCTCACCAACCTCATCCCACATCTTTCGAAAGCTCTCGATATTGTGCTGGAACATAGTCTGACCCTTATTCGTCCTGTGCGGTTTCTCGGCGGAGTTGATATTCCCAACTTGCCTTCCTAGTACTAGGGAGTCTTTCTTGGGTCGCAAGAGGACTACTATGCGCTTGCAGACTGCTACTTGGTCTGCGTAGCCGAAGAGATCTTCAACAAGTCAGTAATCTGCTGTTCTGAAAAGCAAGTAGGGCTTCGAAACATGTTCTTTAGCTTGTGAATAATGTTCAAAAGGGACGCAAATCAAGGAGATTTGTGGCTTACGGAGGAAGGACCCGGCATATAAAATGTCAATTTTGCCGTTTAGAGTTGAGAGGGGGGAAGAAGGATCGAAGACATCCGCTGCAATAAATGTACTCTTGAGTGTGTCTTTGTCACAAAATAATTTATAGCCCAAGTCGAAGAATTCGGGTCGTAGATCACTACCCCACAGATGTTCTTGAGGTGCTCCATCAGCAGCAATCTTTCGAAGCTCTTGGCCGAAACAGCAACCTAGGTCGAGGAAGTTCTCGTTGCCAGATTTTAGACGCTCTAGGACTTTGGGGTAATCTGGGGAAGAACCAACAGCTCTGTAAAGCGTTAGTCTTTTTGACTTGTAACTAATGACAACTTGAAGATTCCATATCCGGACTGGCTTCAGCCGATGGAGATCCGTGTAGGCGAAAATGGTCAGTTGTTCTTACAGGTCGAGAAAACGAAAGCCGCCGATACATGGATATGGCCAAACTTGCCAAGCCTCATCTCGCTGTAAATCATTAGCGATTGCAAGCGACGTGAATAGGGGGGAGACTGCAGTCGTACAATCGTATAGACGTGCTTTTCAACTTCGTCAGCTGGGATCTTGCTGTAATTAACCAACAAGTCTCGTGCTGGGCCATCTAGTTTAGAACCGAGGGTATCATTATACCAGGGAACATCTTTCGTTCGACTATCAATCTTCTCCATCGCATTTGGTATGTCAGTGTTTACAGCCATGGCTGATGACGATTGTGAACGACTATGACTTGTGACAGAAGCGATCTTTGAAGCGACAGGTTATGACACGAAGATGGTACTACAAGTGTCTGGAGGGGATGTACTATTGTAGATGCGTGGTGAATGAATTTGAATTTCCGTCCGACTGTTTATGATGCGATCAAGATGCTTGAGCGGACTTCCTTGTGCCGACAAGCCGACTCGACCAGTCCTGTTGCTCCGCCATCACACCTTCACGAGGATTACTGAGCTGATTACATTTGATACTACAGTAGGACTAATCGAAGTGATTAAGTTCCACAATCCTTGAATACTTTCTTCGTACAGTTTATACAAAGCTTTTTGAAAATCAAAATGTTCTCAGAAAGTCTCTTTACCCTTCATACGTGTTCCCTTCGAGATTAAGGTTGTAGTGGACATATTTGACACTAGATGAGAGATAAAAGGATTATGAACACTTATAGCTAAAACAAATACTCTATATTTGTGAATATCTTCCGCCTTTAACAAGTTTGTCATTTCCTTCTCGGGTGAGACTACGCTTCCGCCTCAGACCTCGAGGAGCCTTAGGTTTTATAGTTAAACACAGGCCGTGTTGTTTGTTCTCCATCCAAAGATCGTAACTCTTGATGTGGCGAGACCCTACTATATGATTCATGTTCATTAAATTCAAGGAAAGAGCTCGAGGTTCGGTCTGGTACTTGGGAAGTAACGGCGATACTAGCCTACGAGGTCAATTCTAAAAGGTTGTAAAAAGAGAGCTTTTTGCTGGATTGAGTTTGCGGGCGTAGGATAGTGACGACCGATATTGTATTGAGGAGCGATCTTATAGATCATCTTCCTTGCTTGTATGATGTGATGAAGGGATGTCTTGGGTGAAGGATTCAATCGCTGCTCTGCTCTTCGAATATCTACAAAGCGGATACCAGTGCTTCTTTTAGTACTATTCAGAATCGAGATAACAGCGACTGAGTGTTCCTTTATGGATTCGATATTATTGGTTTGCAATGGTCACCGCATCCATGCGCCCAAGACACATCAAAATCGAGCGAGTGGAAGCATAGATAAGTGTTTAGGTAGGTTCCGTTGTCATTGAAGTCTTACTAAACTTAATTGTATGTAGACTAACATTATGTTCTGTATATACCAGCCACGTATCGAATGAATCAACATGGCACATTTGGAAAGCTAAACTACGAGAAGACGTACCTTGTCCTTAACGGTTGCTCTCGCACTCTTCTTTCATCCACATTACCTTTCCTTGCTTCCCGGAGTCAACATTCAAGACTTGGCCTGTGATGTTACCACTCCAATTTTCGCTGGCCAGGAACAGAATGCTCTTGGCAACGCTCTCTGCAGGAATAGGCTTCCTCAAAGCAGTGCTATAAACATGTCAGCAGCACACTTGTGGCTGTTCTTGGCTCAGAAATGAGCAACCTACGTTGCCTGTGCGTCTAGCCATAGTTGATTGGGATTGTCTGCACATTCATGTCGAAACTGTTCAGTATCAACCGCTCCGGGCGCGACAGCATTCACCCTAATCCGTATATATCAGTCCTAGCCACGCTGGAGTGATGATATTGAGCCCACCTCGCACCTGGCCATATCCTAGTAACATCATCGGTCAGGCTCTTTAGCAAACCTCCTTGCACTGCACTTTTTCCTGCTGCATAATCTGCATTTCCTCTCACGCCAAAACGACCACTCTCACTGCCCACAATAATTAAGCCTACGTTCTTCGTTTCATTTATCAAGTCTGGTGGTCCATCATTTCTCAAATCGCGTATGTGGCGTAGCCACGTCCGCGCTGTAAGAAAGGTCCCTTCAACATTCGTCCTGTGCGTGCGCCGCCATTGCTCGACTGGCATATCTACCAGGCTCTCGTGGTGAGGAATGAAGGAGAAGTCGAGGCCAGCAAGAGCAACACAACAAAGTACTGGTCCAAAGTTGGCCGACGAGGCGGAAAAGGCTTCTACGAGGCTGGTTTCATCACTAATATCGCAGTAGTAGATATATTGGAAATTATCACCACCATCGTGGGCCTTGGGCGCTCGTATGTCGAGGGAGGTGACCTTTGCGCCAGCAGATACGAAGGCTGCGACGGTTGCAGAACCAACGAAACCCGAGCCGCCCGTTATCACCACATGCGTACCGTTGAGATTGAGAGAGAGATCCATGGCAGCAAGCATACCGTAAGTCCTTGTGCTGTTAATGAAGTTCCACCATCATGCTCGTAGCGGAGCAGAGCAAGCCAAGAAATAGTGATGACAGGATATTTACGAAGTAATTTATAGCGTAGCAGCGCAGCACAGCGTATCTGTCGGGGACCTCGCTTACTGTACAGATCACTAGGGGTCCGGCCTTTCTTCTCGTACTCCTGAGAAATCGCGTCTAGTTTTATATTGTTTTGACCGTCAAAGACCACACCGATGTACTAGGTTTGGATTGAATGATAGGATTTCTTGGGTTTCTTGCCTACCCCCACTGAATTGTGTTCAAATGAACGTTCTATACTTGAATTCTCCTCTCGGCTACCGTTAAGTTTTCAGTGGTCGGCGACCAAAAGGCACGACCTCACATGGTGGCTGCTCACTGCATCCCTCCAAGGTCTCTCGCGACTCCAATCATCCCGAGTTTGTACTGTATATCCCCATGCTGGGCGGTAAGGAAGACGTGTAATTGCTAGTATACCGCGCTGCCGGAGCGGGTTACACTGCGTTGCCAACCAATGTACTGGGCCCAAATCCACGAGTGTACTGTACTGCGTAGGAGGTAAGCGGGATTCATTCCAAGGCCTCGGGCTCTATTTCACACAGGACATAGGTCAGGTATGTTTTGCACAAGCTTCGTCTTTCAGCCTTACCTGCTTCTACAGTAATCCTCGGATATCCCGAGCTGGAAATATATCCAACTGTCAACCTATATAAAACATAATCTCCCTGTGCATCTAAGTATCCACCCCTCTTTCCTCTTTAGTCTGTACTGTACTTGTACATCTGGTAACAGCAGTCACATTTCACGTCGCTTGTACTGTACTGTACTTCAATTGCTTTCTTTGCAGCACCTTCCACCTCCGTTCAACACCACTCTCCTATCTTTCTTCGCAATGAGGAGTCATTCCGGTAGGGCTCCTTCCAGCATCATCGAAGGAGTCGACACCTACAAAATGGAGCAACGCGATGCGAGGTTCAACGTGGATCTGGAGAAGTGGAGAAGTCGGTCAGTGATGCACATTTGACAAATACTACAGTCCGCAACTTTGCATGGCAGAGAGTAAGTGTTACAGTCAAGGACCGCAAAACGAAAGAACCCAAGGCCATCCTCGACGGAGTGGACGGAATCGTGGAAGCTGGTGGTGAGTTTAGACTCTCTTGGGTGTAGCAGCATATCATTTGACTTCATGTTCAGGAGAGGTCTGCGCTCTAATGGGCCCAAGTGGTTGTGGAAAGACAACACTTCTGGATGTACTTGCTCATAGAGATGCGCCATCCGGCGCCAAGATTGAAGGCTCGACTTTGGTCAACGGCAGTAAAGTGTCTACGAGTGTGTTCCAAAAAATAAGCTGCTACGTGGAACAGGAAGATGCACTGATTGGGTCTTTGACTGTCAAAGAGACACTGTATTTCGCAGCACGTCTTGCTCATACCAAGTAAGGACCTCAGCATCAGCTAAGCAAATATGTGCTGACAACTGATAGCACACTGTCGAAGGGAGAACGTATGCAAAGAATACAAGGATTGTTAGAATCTTTCGGGCTTCAGGACCAAACCGATACCCTCATCGGGACGCCTATTCGAAAAGGAATAAGTGGAGGCCAAAAGAGACGAACAAGTGTCGCAAGTCAGTTGATCACAGACCCGAAGATAATGTTTCTCGATGAACCAACATCTGGCTTGGATTCCGCGGCTAGTTTTGAGGTTATGTCTTTTGTGAAAAATATAGCTAAGCGTCACAAGGTTGGCAATTGCTGGAAACCTAATGGTCATCATCACTAACGAGTTTCACAGTTGATCATCATTGCAAGCATTCATCAGCCGTCCACAACTACGTTCGAGTTATTCGACAAGCTTTTGCTCCTATCTGGCGGAAGGTCCCACTACTTCGGTTCAGTCACAGATGTTGGTTCGCACTTCGACTCTCTCGGGCAACCAATGCCATTGCACATGAACCCTGCAGAATTCCTCCTCGATTTGATGAACATCGACTTCAACAAGAATGGGATTGATTCTGTGCATCGACTGCAATTGATACAGCAAGGTTGGAGTGCATCCCCGAAGGCAGCTCATACTAGCGCCATGATAGACAAGGCAATGCATAGCACAGAGGCAATTCCTATTCCCAGAGCGTCTAAGAAGAATTTCCCTCTCATTGTGATGGTCCTGGTCCACAGGGCTTTCATAAAAAGCTATCGAGATGTCGTTGCATATGGGATTCGAATTGCGATGTATGCTGGCCTGGCAATCATGATGGGTCAGTACTAACTGCTCTCTAATCGATATCGCGTCTGACCTTTCTCATAGGAACCGTGTGGCTGCGTCTTCACTCTGAACAAAGCTATATCCAACCATATATAAATGCAATTGTATGCATCGCTTCCCCACATTTATAGAAGCCGCTCATTGAAATTCTTATCTCTAGTTTTTCGGTTCAGCATTTATGTCCTTTATGGCTGTCGCCTACGTCCCTAGCTTTCTCGAGGATAGGGCAACATTTATCAAAGAGCGCGCCAATGGCCTTTACGGTGCAACCGCATTCATGCTCTCCAACTTTATTATTGGCCTCCCTTATCTCTTCTTGATTTCCGTCCTTTTTTCTTGTATCGCTTATTTCCTCTCCAACTTCAGACCTACAACCCAAGCCTTTTTCAGCTGGATCATGTGGCTCTTCCTCGACCTCGTTGCTGCCGAGTCTCTCTTGTAGTCCTCATCTCTTCTATATTCCCTATTTTTGTTGTGAGTCTTGCGCTTACAGCATTTGCAAATGGACTTTGGATGTCTGTTGGCGGGTTTTTGGTGCCGCCTGATATTCTCAATGTCTTTTGGAGATACGTGTTTCACTACATCGATTACCAGGTGACTCAGCACCATCTTCTTTTTAAATGCTGGATGATAGCTGATGAATGACATAGTCTTATGTCTTCCAAGGAATGATGGTCAATGAGTTCGCAGAGAAAACATACAGCTGTGGTGCCGGCTGTCAGTGTAGTAAGCAATACATTGTTCTTATGCCCTTGAAACAACGCCTCAGGATTCTGAGAGCATATCTCACTACTCTAACTTCCTCATTTCAAAAAGCACGGTCCTAATTTGTTGTAGTGTATCAGACCGAGTTGGCCTCTGAATGCCGCATTTCTGGGCTCGGTGTTCTTGACCAGTATGGCTACAAAACTGGGCGTACAGGTGAATGGGTTGGCATCTTGCTAGCTATCATATTGGGTTATAGACTTCTAGGGTGGGTGGCTATGGTTTTAAGGAAGTAGGTTCGTTAATACGGGGTCCGAATATGGAGTAAGAATGTTGGAAGGCTTGAAGAGCCGGTATTAGTATTACACCCATCTATTTCATTGACTTTAGATTATAGGGTATTGGGACTCGGGTGTCAATTAATTCATAGTGATATCTTGGCATGCGAGTCAGCAAAGAAAGGGGAATGCGCTTAGAAAGAATGGAATATTTTAGTATAGAAGTCCTGAAAAAAAAAAACTAGAGTACAAGAAGGGCATATATAGGCTAAGAAATAATGATATTCTCTATATTCGTAGCCATTTTTGTCCTCTTGTTTTGTATTCATCATTAGGCTTGATAGGCCTCCGTAAATTCAATCCTACTGTTATCTATCTGATTAGATGAGTTTAACATACAACAACTATATAGAAACCGGCCATACTTTGTATTCATAATATCGACTTCGAAGTGCGATTTATTTATCCAAAGCCTCAAAATCCAGCCGCATTAACAGCCTCTCCTTTCTCCCTCTCATTAGCACTCTTTACGTAACTAGCAATGTGATCGGGCACCTTCTTGACTTTGTTCAAAGGTGCAGCCATCGGCTCTCCATATGCTATCCAAGTCGGCACAACACCAATCCATACCCGTTCCCTCAACTCAGCATCCTTCATATCATTTCTGTCATCACCTGGTGGACCAGTGCGCACTTTTGCAGAAGCGGTCACAATTGAGACTTTTAGAATCTGAGTAGATGTCATTTCTGTTTTTGTTGGTGGGATACGACTGTTTTCCCAGCGGTTCGGAACGACTGCATTGGTGATTTGCTTCATAGCCCAGAGTTTCTCATCAGCGTCAGTTACTTGGGTGGCATAGCCATGGAGAATTGCTGAACGGTAGTTATAGGAGTGGTGGTTTGGAGTCAAGGCGAGGACTAGACCGTCCAGATGGGTTGCTGCTATAGTTACTGGGAGACCTTCTTGTTCCTGATTTGAACATCAGAGACAAGTCCAATGTTATATTGTTGATTTTAACAATTAAAAATATAACCACTTACACCAGGTGAAGTTCCACTCAACTTCATGAATCTCGAGCTAATGTAGCCGTGAAGATACAGGTCTAGAGGCCCAGAGAGATCCGTTGATTCGGGTGATTCAAAAGAGGCCATGAAGCCTAGCATGGGTAGCATTGCTGGAAAGTGATCATCTTCGTCGGGAGTGGGGAATGAGACATGTAGGACGGGCACCGTGTTAACTATTGAATGGATGGTTTGGTAATCGTACCGTGTTAACTATTGAATGGATGGTTTGGTAATCGTATCTGCCTGTGGTATCTTGTTAATTTGGCTCTTCCAACAAGACTACGAAGGAGTAAGACTACCTCTTGGTTTCCCATATCGATTAATAGTGTTACGGGGAGTCTTGGGGTACTCTTCTGTCATTGTAAATGTTGTATATTGTTGGTATTTCTGGAAATGCTCTCGGAAACTTGAGTTGATCTGATATAGAAAGGAGAAATCTTTGATCTTTATAACTAACAGTAGAAGTAGCTAACTAGTGACTCACAAAGGGCGTCGAGTTACATTCTCTGAGGAGAGATAGATATGGCACACGTGATGAAAAAGGGAAGTCGCAAAGAACTTCCTGTCGAAAATGATGCTCGGAAGGACTCCCCCCTTTTTCGCTTAGCGTGAGAGCCACCTTCTCTTCAATAACCGTTTAGGTACGAGTAGCGAATAGGAAGTCATTGATTTGCACTTGTCTATGTGACTTCCTTCTGAGGCACGGCAATTCCGTCTACTACCGAATCTGATTCCGGGGGTGGGATGACGAATAACAGTCCTGTATATGCATCTACAACTCTTCTACACAACCACGCATCGCCTATGCAACTACTTTGCCGTCATATTGTATGGCCTTGTACACTAACTATATTGTACTGTACGGCACTGTACCCTAATGCACTCGAGGCGCAGTGTAACGTGCATGCACCTTGTGCTGTTCGGCGTCAAGGGCGCCGTACTAGTTTCTAGAGTGCGTCACATCATAATCTACCACTGAGAAGTCGCAATCTCTCTACGTCGCTCTGGACTACCTACCCATATACAGATGTTGATAAGTTATCAACATTTGAGAAAGAAAAAAAGGTTCTTGAGGGTATCCACGTAGTTCTGCTTTAGTTCTTATCAAGGTTGACTAGCTGTCCATAAATCTTGGAACTAGGAACGACGGTTCGTGAGAGTCATCCTTCAACAAGTTAAATTGAGCTATTGAAAAATAGTTGACACTCAAAATCTTTCTACTACTGAGAGTTCAGCATTATCTAGTCATTGTTAAAGGAGGAGACCAAGTGTACTTAAGTCTCGAGCGAGTTTACTGGTACATAAATACTCGTCATTCTTAGTATGACTGAGCTCGGATCCAGTATAAGTCTAAAACAGACTCACATTTCCTTAAGGCTCCACAGACCACATCTAAAAATGCCGAACCTGTGGGACAAAATCCAATGCCGTTGGCTATTACTCTGTCTGTCGGTAATGTGGTTTGTGTGTCGAGGGACTCCAACCGAGTGAGGTTTATGTACATTTGAAGAACGTCTTAGATACTGGACCTTTGTGTGAAGAAAGTTTGACTTCAGGTCTGGGTATGTCCTGGTGCCATTTATTATGAGTAATTGGCCACCTGACTGAAGATTTTAAGTGTGACTGCTAGTCAAGTTGTTTAGGTATCCGCTAATTTTCTACCGGATATTTAAAGACACCACTGAATTTTCATTTTCCATTCCTATTCGTACAATATCGTTATCAATTCTAACATGAAGCGCGGTCTTGGAATCGAAAAGCATCTCGGCCAATAAAAAATATGTCCTCCTCACAACTGCAACAAACGGCATCGGTGACCGCACGAAGCAACGCAATCCTCGATCTTGAGTACTTCTCAGACGATAAATTTGCCGAGGGTGTGTCGGGTTATGGATCAAAACAAGAGGAGAGTGAAGATGAACTTGTAATCATTTCATCTGGTACTGTCGGCAGACCCTGTAGTCCAGTCTCAGACTTTGGATCTGGCTTTGACCACATCCCTGTGGCTTCAGAAGATGTGCCAGAGGACGAAAGTACAGTACCCACTCACTTATGTGATAGTTCGTGTACCTGCAAAAATACACTATCGGCTATACAATTGGACATTCTTCCCTCCAGTTTCCCCATTTCCACCACTTTACCAATACCAATTCCATCAGAATATTCCTTCACCACGCAGCCACCGCATCAAGAAGACACATGTTTGGCAGAGGACAATTCTCTTTTTGATATATCAGAGCCCATGGATGCGCAAGCTAGTGAGTTAAGTAAACTCAGAGCCAGCACTTCGGACCCGGACATCTATGGATTTATATCAACAAATGGAGGCCACGACTACGACGATGATGATACCAAGTCAATTATCAGCAACCATTCTGGCCTTGGGGAAGAGATCGAGGAAGTCGATACATTGCGAAACGAGATTCAAGTCATGGGACAAATTAATCAGAAACTTTACAGCGAGAAAGACGAGGATACTAGGCATATCAGCTTTCTCTGTGATCAAATACGGGGCTCAGAACAAAGGATTGGAGACTTGAATAGCGAGTTAGAGGAGACAAGGCAAGGACATATGCGCTTTACGAAGGACCTGAATTCTGCTTGGGAAGAAAAGCTTCAGGTTGTGCACGACTCACACAAACAACAACTCACTGACCTCAGGTCAGTTCAGCACAGAGAAGCTGAGGTGCTTCATACCGAAAAGCAGACCCAGCTGGATGCGCAGAAGGACCATTATGAGCAGCGACTGAGAGCCAAGGATGAGGATCTTCGGGAGCAACAACGAATTTTCGTCCACGAAATCAATAAGCAAAGAAAAGCCAAGTTTGAGTGGGAAAATAAATGCCAGCTTTCCCGACAAAGGGTCTCGAGCTTGGAACCACAAGTGAACAAATTGGATGAAAAACTTCAGGACGCACGCGAGATGCACCAAACCGAGACCTACTTCGCAAAGCAAAGATTTGAAGATCTCACCAAGCGGTACAACGCCCTTAAGGAGGAAGGATACGGTATGCAACTAGCCCTGGCTAAAGCCAACGCCAATAGACAAAAACTTTGCGAAGAAAAATCTGCTCTGGAGACTGAGCTAGCAGAATTCAAAACCGAGCTCGGGAACATCAAGAGTTTACTAAAGGATGCCAAGAGCGATCTGGAAAACGAAAAGACTAAGTCTGGCGAGCAGTCTCGGAGCTATTCCGACCTCAAGCAACTATACGTGAAGATTATGGCTGAAAGAGAGGCTGTCTTGAAATCTAATCGTTGGATGGAAGAGAATCTCAAAAATCTGAAGGCTCAACTGAGTTCCCGCGATGGTCGGATGGAGGAACTTCTTGCATGGCACACAAACATCGAGAAACTTATGGAAGGAGAGGACATAGATAGATTAGTGGCTGCGATGGTGAAGCGGAGGCAAGGTGTCTGAGAAATGGAGCTTGTGTATTGTGTTGATTTGCATAGGTTTGTCGCTTTTGTCCTTCGAGGGCATATGTGGTGAGGAGAAGTTTGTTGTAAGAACCTTGGAAGTGTTGAGAGCTTGATAAGTTAGTTAATCAGTTTATGCTCCTAAATTAGTGTCTAGGAAAGGCCATTCGTCGATTCGTATGGTGTTCTCGGGCGTGGTATAATAAGAAGCATACTAGATCTCTATATCTCAGTTTAATAACAGAGCTCTAGGTCTCTAGATAGAATTACTTACTGTAACCTCCGTAGATACCATAGTCATCAATTCAAAACCAAAATTTTTTTTTTTTTTACAGAAGAGAATACTTCCCACAACGCTGAAACAAGCAAACAACCAGCACACATTTGTAGCAGGTGAACACTACAGGGCATGCTTATGCCGCATATCACGGGTCTAAAGCCATACAACAAACTTGGCTAAATAGCTTTTCAAATCCAGTTTTACCAATATCTGCCAACTTTTCCTGTGTCCTGTGTAATTTATCTATTCTTTAATAATTCACTAATTAAATTCCTCAATCTAATACTATTTTGATACCCGGGACCTTATAACTCTCACAACTACTTATTGTTATCGTTCCTGTATTCGCTCGCTTCTCGAACCTGCTAAGCGACGAGACCAAACTTGTCAATTTTAAGTGTCAAGCTTGCATTAACTGAGTGGTCTGGACTAAGAGTTTCTCATGTAAAATCCTCGTTGTATTATGATTACTTAGGTATTTTAAGAACAAGTTTCGTTGTCATGACCGTAGTCCGAAAACATCCCAAACACCATCGCTCGCTATGATTGAAACTTTCATATCATCATGTCAACCAACAATGTCCCAAATTCCATCATCTAGGTATACCAGACACCCAGACCGAACGCCTAAACACACACCTGCCTCTATCTAGTCTTCGCCAGGTCCAGTGTGCTTTCCACTTCTATTCTTATTTTCCTTGCCTTCTCCGATGTCATCAACTCCATCTTTCCTCGGCTTATCAACTTTTTCTAAATGAACTTTCTGCTCTTCAAACACACCATCTAAACTCTCGCCTTTGCGCCTGGCCTCAAGCGCACGCTCTGCCATCTCCACATTCTCGAAGGCACCGTTAGCTCTCCACGTTTTCCTTTCACGAAACAGTTGAATACGACCCTTCAAACCATGTGCCTTTCTCTCTTCCAACATTTCCCAGACTTGCTGCACAACACTCCATCCATGATCCACAGCTTCGTTGTCCTTTCTATTTTGCTCATCGGATTCACCTCGTAGGTCGCGCTGTCCTTGTAAGATCCGAGCTTTGCGAATGAAATGTGTTGGTTGCTGGTTTTTAAGAAGTTCCCTTTGTATACCCTTCATCGTATAGCCAAAAGGACCAACGATTGCAGCGAGGTCTTTAAGCACGAAGCCTGTCAGGCCCATACCTACTCCTTTCATAAATCCAACGGCCCCCTGATCGCGGGCACCAGTGTAAGGCTGGACAACAAGGCCCGTAACTCCATCGTAGACGCCAAAGACGAACTCCTCCCCAGCGGCCTTAAGACCGGATTTCATACCTGTGATTCGGGTGGGTCTTCGCACAGTAGTATCACCGTAGAGTCGCGGTGCGTTATGAAATCCTTGAGCGACAGCTAAAGAAAGATCCATGGGGGCTCTTGCGAACGCTTCTGCAGACTCACCAAGGCCTGCACCGACATCCATAGCCACTTCTTCCACAACATTTTCTTCTGGGTCGTCGGATAGCAACGAATCTATGTCGGCCGTACCAGCGTGCTCATTGGTAGGAGGAAAAGGCTCTCCAGTTGAATTGTGTTTTTCAAGATCGTTTCTAGACGTAGTAGCTCTACCTCGCTTATCTCTGGGTGCCTTCTCAGAGTGAATTTTGTCAGGCTCGTTGCCGTTCATGTTGGATGACTGTTCTTTCTTTTTAATCCCATTGGGTTGCACTTCTACCGGTGTACCATTTGGGATCTTGCTGTTAGGCATACAGCAGGTACTTAGTGTGCCACTTCCGCTACCACTCCTCTTACCTTTAAACCTCTTCTTTCTCTCTTCGTGCTGTGCGCGTCGCTTTGAGCTTTTTGCGAGTTTGAATGGAACGCTGCCGACGCCGCCGGCGATTCCTGTAACAGTACCCTTGACGGCGTGTGCGACACCGGTGACTGGCTCCCCGGGCCCTTCGAAGTCATTCCATTCATTATGTCGAATAAGTCGCAACTGTTTCCACGATATCTTTTTCTTGCCAACTAGCAATTCAGCGGCCAATGCACTAAGTCTTAGGTTGGTGTGCTTTAGAGTCCAGACTGCCACTCGATCTTCCAGTATGGAGCATCTCATAGATCTCTGGCCCTTGAGAATTAAACGTCGGTGGAAAGACTTGACGGCATTCCTTGCCCCGTCACCTTCAGCTTCAATATCTTGTGCAATTTTCTCCGCTGCTTCTCTTGCCTCTTCGGTCAAACAGTGTTTGATACCTTCAGCCAACTTCTCCGGCGTCAAATCTTTATAGGGCACGGGGTCAGCCCCGGCGCCAGATTTGCTGATCATTGCTCCCCAAAACGGCTGGTCTCCAAAGAACGGAACTACCATTGCCGGTTTCCCACATTTGAGCCCACTGCAACGAATTAGTACTATGTTTTTCTCAAAGAGGAGGAGTAAGAGTCTTGAGATATGCTCTCGGAGTCGTGAGACAGTGTTTCAAGGGATTGAGAACAAAGAGATATGTTGCATACATGGCCGTAGTTCCGGCGCCACCGTGATGCACTACTGCTTTGACCTTTGGAAATAGCCAGTCGTGGGGAGTATTTTCAAGCATGTAGATACTGTCTGGAACATTATCCTCACCTAACCCACCCCATCCTTTGGAAACCAATGCTCGCACACCAGCCATCTCGACGGCCTCGAAAATCATCTTCGTGAATCGATCAGGATCATCGACAACGATGGATCCAAAGCCAATATAGACGGGTGGTTCACCGGCTTTCAAAAATTCCTGAAGCTCATCAGGTGGCTCGAACGAAGATGCAAGGTCCAAGAAGACAAATCCAGCAATGTCAATTTCTGGGCCCCAATCCTCTGGTTTTGGTACAAGTCCAGGAGACCAAAGATATGTATAAGGGACCTTGAGGCGGTAGAGTTGTCCAGGAGCCCATAATGTAGAGACAGGCTCAAGACCCAGCGTCTTTACTCTGAAGCTGTTGACTAAATCACCTAGACCCTGCCAAGTCATCATTTCCACGAGCGGATAGGACATGAAATTTGTATACCCTGGATCAACATTTGTCTTCTTGATATTCGCTAACGGATGAGGAGGAAACGCTTGTGTGGGTGTATATGGAAAAGTAAACATCAAGTGGAGAGGTATGCCAAGGCGTTCTGCACAATGAATATGTGCAAAGCATGGCGGGTTTGCAATTATTGCATCTGCAACAAATGGATTCTTGTCGGCCATCATCCTCATATTGCTCACATTCTTCTCATCATCCGTAGCATTGATACATGCGCGCCAGAACCCATCGAACATTTCTGCCATTTGCTCTCTTCGCCTCCCGATTTCGCCTTTCTTGATAGTCTCCATTGTCGGAATCATGCCAGGATTCTTCACCATGAAGGCCATGAGCTCTGATGGATCTCCCCCACAGGAGAAGAACTCCAAGCCAGAGTCTTCTTCAACGAATTCTTTGAATGCAGGGGTGTGTCGCTATGCGAACTCTATGGCCATACTCTTTTAAGTCCTTTCCCAGCTTCAGAAACGGTTGTATGTCTCCTCGACTTCCAATTACCATTACCACTATATTCAGTCGAGGCTGAGGAAGGTCCGAGCCAATCGTTGACTCCGTAGATGTTCTAGACAAAGTCTTTCTGTGCTCCTTGCTGGGTGTGGGCGCAGATCCATCTTCTCCAGTCACCAATGGCTTCAAAAACGAAGCACCGAGAGCTTTGGCCAGATATCCTCTGTTGTTTGTCTCGTTGAGACTGATATTCAACCTGCCGTCTCTCTTGGAAACCTTCCCCCTTGTCTTGTAATTATCGTTACCAACACTAAACTTTGAGTAAGAGCCTTTGCTTCCGTGTCGACTGCGAGTAGGTTCTTCCTCGTCATCAGAGGATGAGCTGGATGAGGATGAGGAGTCCTCCTCGTCAAGGGGACCGATAGGGGCGTTCCATATCGCATTGTTCAGTGCAGAAGTATTGGTCAAGCCACGCTTCATTCTGAAGGAGGGGAACGAAGACTTGGTCGTGACCTTGGGTCTTTCGGTCTGCCATTGTTTGGATAGATTGGGACGAGATTCATCTGCGGTGATCGGCCGGGGCTCATTGGCTACCTCAGTATGAGAGGCGGTCCTTCGAACTGTGTCGCCTTGGACGAGCGCGCTGCTAGAATCGTTCATCATGAAGGAATGTGTCGGGTTCGATCTGGCTTATCACATAGTGTAGAGCAACAGTGACATGAAACGAAAGGAAGGAAAAGGGTTGTAGAAATTGTAAGAGAGTGTAGGGGAGTGAATGGGAGTGGAAGGGAGTGGGTATTCAGAATGATGGTGTGGGTGGTGTGTGGTGGTGTGTAGTGGTGAACCTTGGTATGATTTACCCTACTTTATGGCAAGGGTATAGCTTAATTTCGCGAGCGATGTTGATGTTCCAAATTCGATGGCACGAAAACTTTCGCATCGTCTACGTCACCAGGGACAAATCCTCCGGGGTAGGGCTCGGCGCCTGATCTAGCGCAGACCTGACCTGTAAAGTGTCCGAACGTGGACCATCTTATCGTCAGTTGAGACCACCCAAGCTTCGTACCAGACCTTACAGGGACAAAGATCGATGCGCAGCCACTCGAGCCTTTCCTTGCCACTCAACTCAAAGTCCAAAAGGAGTGAGCAGTGTTCCTTACTGGAAAGTTACTAGAAAGTTACTAGAAAGTTACTAGAGAATTACTACTGTAGAAAAGTAGGTACGCGAGTAGCGCTCTCCAATAAGATAGGCTCATCGACATACCTGCGCCACAACTTTGTTTAACCGATTCTGCTTGGCGTGGGGTGTGGCGCTGTGGCACTCTTCGTAGCTTCGTCATTGCCGGCCTCTTTTTGGACCAACTGTTGTTGCTAATCAAATGTAAAGTCTGCATATTATTCTCGAAATTAAGCAGACTGCTTATATAGTTAGATATATGTTTCAGAAATACCTCTCTGCAATTTGGGAACTTGTACAGATCACTTACTCGACAAAGTTCTATCCTTTTCTACTTAAGGCACAGCGCGGCACCAGCCGTGGTTCATCACGTCGCAACAAACTGCATCACTTTAGCATCTGCAACTACTGTAGTCGACGGAAGAGGCTGAAATAGCGTGCATTTTTATTCCCTCTTATTTCCTTTCGCCCCATACAACATAGAGCTGTCTAGGTAATACATAGAATAGATAGTATAAATAAGGCTCGTCTCGTAATTGTATGTTTGGCATCGCACCTGTGGAAAGCCAACATGTTCCATGTTCCTTATAACCGACCAGTCGCTGACATACAAAGGAGATGCTGAAATCGTCACTCACCCTACAACTCTATCACGTGATTAGACATGACATCTGAGATGGGCAATTCTTACATAGGGGCATAGTAGCTCACTTAAGTTTGGGTAACTCACTTACTTTGAGCTACTAAATTGGATTCAGATTCCAATCAAGAACCTTCCTTACTTACCCTTACACAACCAGACATTCAAGGCCAACTAAAGGATATTTCTTCTATATCACCTGCTCTTAGTATTGCTTTACCTCCATAGACGACCTGATCGGGCATTGTTTGCCTAAACTCGCTATGTTAGCACATTATAACTTTCTATAATAAAAAATTTCAGTTTCTACTTTAGTGCCTTCAGGTTCCTCATCCTAATTTATAATACATCATGAAATACATATTCTTAATAACAAGTAGGCAGTGAGACGAAAAAAAAAGTATACTTCAAATTAACTTCTGGCTTTATCTCGGCTATCAATAGCACATACACAGTTGTACAGGACCTAGATGGCTGACAATCGCGTAAGGTTCCTGTATAGGGGAAGATTTTATATTAGACCGATATATATGCAACGCGGGCTATATATTAAATAAGGGGACATAGGATATATTTGCCGATCAAGTCAATTATTAAGAGTATAATCTCGGAAGTTACCTAATTCATCTTGAAAGCCCATTTTAGTCATTCACCTACATCACTTCAGTTACCCAATTTAAGTTAGTCATCTACATCAACTTGGTTACCAAAATCAACTTAGTCATTCAAATAAACTGGACTGAACACTGGATCTGTTAAATCTGCTTAAGCTAAGACTATGCATAATTCTTGAACATCCCGTGACTACTGTCTATTGGTGTGTAGGATTCCATAATCTCCTAGGTGCCGCTCCAAACTGTACCCCATCCCTATAGTTTATTTCATCATCCCCATTTTCACGGCCGCCATAGAGACCACGGAACCCGCTAGAGAGGAGTCCTACTGGAGAATCTCTTCTCTGTGCGTGTCTTCTCACACCACCAGATCGATCACTCGTAGCCGGAGTTTGGGGAGTTCCTCCGTCATTCCTCTCTCTGTTGAAATACTCAATCATGGCTCTCGCTCTAGCAACAGGAGCGGTATAAGAGGGATGGTATCGAGACCGATGCCGAGATTCTGGGAGGTGGGCTGGAGTTTGAGGCTGCGATGTTGAGGAAAGGTCATCGTTGTATACCCGATACGAACTGGGGGTGTATTTTTCTCTGGGCTTGCTGGAAAGCTCTGCTGACCTCAAAGATGATCGAGTACTATTTGAATATCCAAATGGGGACTGTAGAAGGTCAATACGAGTTCTGAAGGAGATGACAGGGGATAGACTTGCAGGTGGGCTCGATGGGAGTATTCTGGATCGACTCGCGACTACGCTATTGCTAGTGACGGGGCTGGCACCAATGATAGGCAGAGACTCCGAGACAGCTCGAGAAATAGTTGAGAACGGAGGCGGCAACGATGGTGAAGATGGCGGCCATACACGTCTACCGCTAGTGATCGTGGGACTTATGTTAGGTGGAGACTTGCTTCTCGTGCTATGAGACACCTCGCCAATTGCAGTCATAATGGCGTTATGCACGCTTTCTGTTAGCGATGAGGTTCTTGAAGTCGAGTCTCCATTGCTGTCTGATGTGGTGTTCTCAAGTTCCTTGTTTAGAACCTCTTCATACCCTTTCAAACCCGGATCTAGTCTTCCTGTGCTGTCTAAAGAGCTCCCTCTCAATTCCTCTCGTAGACTTCGGTATTCTACCGGCCTACCGCTGCTGGATAAAGACGCTATACGGTCTTGCTCATACGCTGCACTGGCTCGTTCTGTCGAATCAAAAGAGAAACTGTTGGTTTGATGCCTGAGGGCTCGGGGTCGACGAGCTGGTTGGGCAAACATCATCCCTGGTGCATTATGGGTTGAAATTCGCGACTCTACTCGTGGGCTAAGGCTTGATGTTACCAGACGCTCAGGTGAGCTTGCATTTTGAGACAAAAACAGAGGTGAGCGTGGAAGAACCCTTGTCAGCTTTGGTAATGTGGGTAGTTGAGCTCGGGGCGTAGAAGCATCTTCTGGGTCTTCAGCTTCAGAGAAGCCACCGTAGTGGAAGTCACCCTTTGATAGAGAGACCGCAGGCGACTCGTGATGGCCGTTTCCAGTATCTCTGTCTTCTGACGACCCTCGGAAACGGTAGGCAGCGAGGCGTGATTCGAGGATAGGAATGCGGGATGGATTAATATCTGTAGATCTTTTCATAGGAGGAATCATAGGAAGCCCGTCATGTGGATGGGCGCTAGAACCAGTGCCGAATATACGTCGTTCGGCAGCATTGTCGACTTCATTTCGGGGACTTTTGTCATCTTGGATCTCTCTCCGAGCTTCGTTGAGGGCTTGCATCTGTAGGAAACGTTGGAACGGGTGCCTCATACGACGGATGTCATAATCTTCGACATCCTCGCGGGTTAATGAAATTCCTGTGGGAGGTGTGCGAATCATGGCTGCGTTGGGTTATGCAAGAATGAAGATTAGGAAGCAGATGAGAGGTGCTGGTTTAAAAGACATGCTGCCACGGTTAAGAAGGAAAGAGTGACGTTGAGCTCTAGGAGAGGAAGGGGGCTTCTTTTGACCTCATTGGAATTTCTCGGGCGACTGAGAATGGATATTATTTTCCAGCATCAGGACTGTTGAATGAACTCGAAAAATTGGCATTCGGGTTGTTAGATTTACTCACTTGAACAAATTCTACCTAGGTAATCTATTCAGCCTGAGTAGCTCACTTGCTTTAGACAACTCACCTGCTTTAAGTAAGTAACTTGATTTGAGTAACTCAGTCGATTTAAGTAATCGACTTAATTTGGGTATCCGACTTATTCAAGTAACCTATTTATTTGAGCAACTCACTTGATTTAGGTAGCCGACTTATTTACCTAAGTCGCTACCAATACTTGGGTAACTCGCTTGTTCGGTCACTTTACACCTGGCTATCTGTGAATTAGGTGAAGGAACCTAGGTAATTTAACAAGTCAAATTCTAGGATCAAGGAGCGACCTTGAAACAATTCGCTCAGAGCTACTCAACTTCATCTAACGACCTAAATGGCGAGAACGCAGTAAAGTGTGACCTTGAGTCCTAGAAATGGAAGGGGCATCCTCGACCTGAGAAGTCAATAAGTTTTCTTCAGGTAACTTAAGTCAGCCTAGTAACTCAAGACCGATTTCGAGAATATGAGAACGCAAATGCCGGTACAAAAATAGCAGCTTTTAAGTAGCTTTAAACATTGAGGTTATCCCATAACTCAAGTTGTAGTATAAAAGGTCGACTTTGAGCTCCCAAGGCGAGAACAGCCACTCCTCCAGCGATTGCCTTGCTTCATTTCGCCTACAAAACATCATTGCTAAGTTACTTAGATAAACTCTAAGAAGGTTAAAGGTAGAAATTTACCAGGCCGACTTTGTACTACAAAATTAGTCAGGGGTATCTTCTATGAGGCCTATCAACGTAAGGTATTGGTATTAATTGAGAAAAGTCAAATGGCTAAATGCAACAAGCACCATTACTTCCAAGCATTCTGATAGCCTTAATAGTAGAAGTGTTTCTTGGTTCTGACGATACACTTATCTTACCGATTGAAAGTACAGTCCCTCTCTGAGATTGCCAATGACACTTACGACGAGTATATGCAAACCACACCAGATTGAAAATTTGAGCATCAAGTGAGTTGGCAGGGGTTAAAGCATTTCCTCATGATTGATGGAGGATCGAGACCTCAGCCAACCCCCTGAGATGGTCAATGGTGCATTAGTGGTGATGGCCGATAACGCTACGCTCTGCGTATGTGAACCGTCGTCTGATAGGTAAGCCGTAGGTCGTAGCTTGTTTGTAGCCCTTTAGCATGCAGCCTGTAATATTTTCATGGTTGCTGGTGGTCAATAGTCAAGAATAGTAGTGAGACTCCCCTTTCCAGCCGACCGTGCGCCGCCGTCCCTTGACTCCTGGACGCAATATTTTGGTTGTGCCTGGTGCCTGCCTGAGTACAGTACGAGCATCCACCCCTGACTGTCCTCATGAATAATTAATTAATTGATGCCTAACACGGCAATCTGCAAATATCCAGATGTACTTCGTACTGCGTAGTGTGCAGTATCTCTACCGTCGTAGTACATATATACATACATACATACATACATACATGGTGGATGATGACGCGCTCGAAAATGGCCGTGTCGTGTCGACTAATCACAAACCAGCCCCCCTCCCAATTTTAAAGATCTATCTTTGAGTCTTTTGACTTTGCAAGCACAATCTCGCTAACTTGATAAACTCGCTTCTCCAATCTTCAGTTCGTTCATCCTTGGATGACCTGCACGCTACACATCTGCACTGCAATACTCCGTACGCCCATCCAATCAAGCCTCTCCCCCCCAATTGTCCACCCCCCCGTCTCCCGTCGCCGCCGTCGTCTGCATCGTCCAAATTGGGAGAGCCCTTTTCCGCATTATTCCAAGTTTCTTCCCCAGCACTCATCAACTGCAGCATCCAGATCCACTGCCGACATACCTGTTGGCTCTCGCCCAAGGAACCAAGGACTGACCTGGAAAGCTGCTGCTGCGGGCTTCGAACGGCTACGGTACGACGGATCGCTATGCTATAGCTCAGGGATGGGATAGGAGACCCCGTACAGTACAGTACAGCACAGTACAGCACACCTCCCGTACTGTGAAAGCACTATCATCGCCCACGCTACGACATTTCCAGCAGAGTACCCACTGCTGCCCATGGAGGGCGACTTGAGCCTTTCGCAGTCTTTCGGTGGCTTGCGCATCGCGAATCCAGATGATGATGCATCCCCAGCGAGTCCTGGACCAGACCGAGATGTATCTGCAACATCCACTCTAGACAACACCGTAGTCCTTTCTCCTGCACGAACAGCCGACTCTACATCCCCTCTACCCTCTCCCACCTCGAGAACATCTCGAGCGCCTTCCGATTCTCAATCTCAGTCCCGCAGACATTCCATCTTTAATCTCCTCCGTCGGACAGAACACGGCGATTCTCCAGCGTCATCCCAATCCCCACCACTAACCCGGTCTCCTACAGATAACAGTGATACGCCTAAAAGAGCCTCACCATCGAACGATCCGTTAGCCAGAGCGGCAGCCTCGAAGGCATATCGACAGTCGATGCCTATCAACCACCAAGCCCAGCAGCAGGCACAGTTCCCTCCGTATCAATCGAATGCAATGCATAACGGCAGAGGATACGCTCCCGCAGGATCAGCACGACCTGTTTCAGGGGTTTACGCAGCACAACCACCTCCAAATGCCATATTACCAAACATGGACCCAGGCTCATACAGACTACGGAGTGAATCTTCAAAGTCTTCAATGATTGGCTCACCTACAAGAAGTGACTCGAGAGGGAGCAGTGCGGCTCTACAGGCAGGAGTACCCTCCAGAGAAGGAAGCCACAGAGACCGATCATACAGCGGAGGCCACCAAATACCTGCAGGAAACGGTCCCTTGCCGCCTAGAAAAAGCTCGAAAGGAATGGGAGGGGGGCATACAGATGCAATGGCGCGGGGACCATCTAATGGAGCAAGAGGTCCCTACGTTGATACAACACCCGGCGTCTCTAACGGAACCACACCTATCTATGATCTTGAGGGGAAACAGATTCCCACCCGCGAAGAATGGAAGGACAAGGGCGCTGCAACTGGTGTACGGCAGGAATACGATGCTAATGGAAATCTTGTCCTAAAGCAAGTCAAGAAGGGTGTACGAGATTTTGTCTTCGGTCGAACGCTGGGAGAAGGATCATACAGTACAGTGGTACTGGGTACGGACCGACAAACACTAAAGGAATATGCCGTGAAAATACTCGACAAGAAGCACATTATCAAAGAGAAGAAGATCAAATATGTGAATATCGAGAAGGATACCCTTAATCGATTGATAGAGCACCCAGGTATCGTCCGTTTATACTACACTTTCCAAGATAGCCAATCGCTGTATTACGTCCTCGACATTGCCAGTGGTGGTGAACTTTTGGGCGTGCTGAAGAAGATTGGATCGTTTGATGAGGAGTGTACGAGGTTCTATGGTGCTCAGATTCTCGATGCAATAGAGCATATGCACAATAGGGGTGTCATACATCGCGATCTCAAGCCGGAGAACGTTTTACTCGACGACCAGATGCACATTAAAATCACCGATTTTGGGACAGCCAAGCTACTACCGGACCCTAGGATACCAAAGGATCAGCAAGCCGCCTTTGGAGTACCGGGCACGGGCGAGGATGAGGAATCTTCGAGAGCGCGTTCATTTGTTGGCACAGCAGAGTACGTGAGTCCTGAGTTGCTAACAGATAAGAACGCCTGCAAAGCAAGTGATCTATGGGCTTTTGGTTGCATAATATATCAACTTTTGGTTGGAAGACCACCGTTCAAGGCTGGGAACGAATATCAAACTTTCCAGAAAATTGTTCAACTGGATTACAAGTTTCCTCCCGGATTTCCAGCTGCAGCAAAAGATTTGATCGAGCGCTTACTGGTTCTTGATCCCCAGAGAAGGTTGTCGCTTGAACACATCAAAAATCACGAATTTTTCGACGGTGTGAAGTGGGGCCGGGGTCTTTGGAGAATGAAGGCACCACGACTAAAGCCTTACATTCCACCAACTCAGGAACCAAACGTGATCAAACTCAATGGAGGTGGAGGCTATTCCACTAGCACACCGCAACCTATCGCGACTTCCAGATCGCCACAACCACCAGGCTCTTCGTCAAACGGCACTGCTAGACCCGCTCCTAGAATTATTACTGAACTTCCTCCCCCAACCCAACTTGACATCGAATGGTCACCTGTCCTGACTCGGAACAATGAACGAATTCTTAAACTGGGAAATCTGATGGTACTGTCATCCCCGATGCCACATAGTCCAAAGAATGGCGAAGAAGGTCACGAAAAGAAGAAGTTGTCAAGATTTTTTGGTGGCAGTACAACTAAGAAACGACAGAGACTTGTCATGGTCACATCGAGCGCTAGGATTATCATGGCTGCTGCTGGTGGTGATGAGAAGAAGACCAAAACCGAGATTTCGCTTTTGGGGTCGGAGTGCTCATGGCGGACTCAGGTAGATCCCAAGGGTCAAACGGTGTGGTGTGTTGATACAGTAAGTCATCTTGAACGAAGCTTTTTCACCGCACTAATTCCTCTTAGCGTGGTACTCATTACACCTTCGAAGACACGAAAACTTCATCAACTACAGGAGACCCCGCAAAATCATCAGCACAAGAGTGGATTGAGTCGATTGAGCGGGCGAAGGATATCGCCTACTCTCAGAACATGGTCGGATCTTACAATAGCGAAACCGGCTTCGATATTCCTTCCTCTGTCTCGAGTCCTAGCAGCACCATCCATGGAGGCAGTATCTACCCCGAAGGTTTCAATGTTTCCGATCGGGCGGGACGAAATCACTTGACTAAGAGTCAAGCTAGTCTTGGGGGCGAAGAAGCTGAGGCCAAAAACAAGAGGAACCGCTTCAGTAAAAGGCAGTCAAAAAATGGGCTCTCTACTCCATTTTAATCTATATACCGTTTCTTCGGGGTCCTAAGGATGGATACCGAGTATATTTCCTTTTCCTTTCTACGGAGCATTTGCTAGCGCGGCGCGGGTTTGGCGGTTTCACTTCATGCATACTTTTCTCAGCCTATCACGACTTCAAGACTCTCTATTTTGCTTCTGTTTTTCACAAGAAATACTCTGCTCCGTACATCCATCTGGAAACAAAAAGATCTGGGGCTATGTGCAGCATTGCAGAGAGCGGTTCTTGGCTAGAATCTTTGGGGAGGGGTTGTGTTAAATACTACGATGGGCCTTAGAGCGAAGGTGCCGGTGGTTCTTTTTGTTAAAGACCGAGAAGATAAGATCTTTTTGTGCTGCCTGCGTAAGGTGGGCGGCTGTGTGGGATGCGGCTGTTGGTGTAGCTGTATAATAGAGAATTCGGCAGCGAGGATAATGTGATTGACGAATAAAGGGTACCGAGCTTCTAAGAGAGACTAGATCTATGTTATTAACGTGAGCTTATTAAGTCCTTCCTGCTTTCCAATCTACCGTTTATTGTATGTGATATACCTCGGACGCTGTGCTGTCTCCCAAGTGAGGTACCGGTACGAAGGATACTCAGCTGCTAAGATTACCTACAAGAAAAGGGGAGGGTTAAAGCTAGTCCTATTTTGGGATAGCGCGTGGACCTCTCGCGTGGAGGTTTTGGAGCGCAAGACATCAACGCGGCGCGACGGATCATCAGAATTAATTGAGTATCAAACGTCCCAGCCATTGACTGCGAATTCTCACCCTCAAGACAGTGAATAGGATCACTTGGCCAAGATGCAACCCGGATATCGTCCCTTTCCACAACAGCCTCCTCAGCGGTCGCCCCATACGGCACCAACGAGGAGAGGAATAGGTAAGCTTCTCCAATGCGCCGGAGGTCACGACGCGACAATAAACACTGTTGACCAAGGCGCTATGGCTTATACTGACTCTCTCCTTCTTAATCCACAGGTCCCATGCTATCGGGCCCTCATACGCAGAATCCAATGACGCCAGCACAGCTCCAGGCACAGCAGCAAGTGGCACTTGCTACACAACAGGCACAACGACTAAAGAGCCGCAAACCTACCGACAAGAACATCCCCGAAGGCGTAGAAGATTGTATTATTGGGGATGGCGTACAGCGGTACCGGGAACTAAGAGAAGTTGAGCGCCGTTTGGATGCTGCAATGACTAGGAAGAGGCTGGATATCCAGGATGCGGTTAATAGGAATGTAAAGGTTGGTGAACCTCTTTCTACTTTTTGAATTCCCCACTTATATCAGTACAGCGATATAGAACCTTACGAGTATGGATTAGCAATACGGTGGAGGACCAGCCATGGCAAGCGGATGGCCTTGATATCGATGCTTTCGACTTTAGTACGAACATGGACTCCTCATATAGAGTTAAGATTGAGGGCCGACTCTTGGATGAGGACAAGGAAGAAGAGGATAGCGATAGCGAGGACGAGGAAGAACATCCAGATGCAATGGAAGAAGATGGAAAGGCCAAGAAAATAAAAGCGCCACCGAAGCAGCACAAATTCTCCAGTTTTTTCAAGGCAATGACGGTCGATTTTGATAGACACAGGACGAAGGACGGAGCTGATCAGAATGTGGAATGGAAGAAACCGGTCGTTGCGCCAAACTCGACTAATCTCCCCAATGCTGCAGATTTTGACCAGCTGGAATTCAAGAGAGGCGGCGATGAGAATATCAATATCACAATCAACCTTGTTCGAGACGAGAACCCTGAGAGATTTCAGCTGAGCCCAGCTTTGGCTGAGATTATGGATACAACCGAAGCAACTCGCGCGGAGGTTGTGATGGGTATATGGGACTATGTTAAGGCAATGGGTCTGCAAGAAGATGACGAGAAGAGATCATTCCGTTGCGATGATCGTCTGAAGCAAGTAAGTAATCCTTCAATTAGTATCTACAATAAATAGGCTAAGACAAGCAGGTTTTTCAACGAGATACTGGATATATCCCGTACATTGGAGACATTGTAATTCCCCACATGACTTCCCTGCCACCCGTCAAACTCCAGTACACAATTCGCGTCGACAAGGAATTCCATAACGACCCCCAACCTACTATTTACGATATCCGTGTACAAGTTGACGATCCATTGCGCGCAGCGCTCACTTCCTTCCTTACAAACCCAGCCTACGCCCAGACCCTGCGCGAAATCGAGACTCTAAATAACCACCTCGCACTCCTCATCCAGGCAATTTCAATCTCAAAGTCTAAGCATACTTTCTTAAACGGTTTAGCGAAAGACCCTACCGAGTTTATTGCTAAGTGGCTGAGCTCACAGAAGAGAGATTTGGAGATTATGGCCGGGGAGGCTACTAGAGGTGGTGGACAAGATGCGAGTGGAGATGAATGGAGGAAAGGAGGCAAGAATGGTATTTGGGGCAGTGATAATGTTAGGGAGAGTGTTAATCTTTTGGTTGGTAGGGCTAGGTGATTTGGATTTCGCCACAGGGAATATTGAAATTTGCAAGGCGAAAATCACATGGGGGAGTTCTCACGGCGCCTATATAAGAGTATGTATCATTGTTAGAGTATGGGGCGTTTGCGAAGAGCCAATGAAAATTTTAGTATTCATGTTTTCTCAGTGCCTTTCTTCATCTCTCTCAAATCTCCTGTTTCGCCATCCACTCCTCGACCGCTGGTTTCCTATAGTCAGAAACTCGGAATTAGTTTACTTTTTCTAGATGTTTTAGGGGTGATTTAAACATGCTTCGAGAACTTGGTACATACCATTCCTCACGCCACCTACTTAGAGGAGGACGATTCTGGACCACATCACCGGCCGTCCACAACATCCTCTTCTTATCCATCTCCTCGCTAACATCGTTGTCAGGACAGATCACATAGAACTTCTTCTCTGCAATTTTTTGCTCTAAATACTCAATGACTTGCTCTGGAGACCACTGCATCGAATTAGTACTATGTTTTTCTCAAAGAGGAGTAAGAGCCTTGAGACATTTTCTCGGAGTCTTAAGACCATATTTTAAGGGATTGAGAACAAAGGGATATGTTGCTTACAGCCCCTGCTGGCTTCTCCTTTTTTGCAGAGCCTTCTGCAAACGGTGCGTTCCCCGAGAGCCCAGTGAATGTCCAGCCAGGAACCAAGAGATGTACACTGGTAGAGGGCGAGCTCGTGGAGAGGTCGTAAGAAAGGTGCTCCGTTAGGGTTTTCACCGCCGACTAATTTTCAATTAATGCCAATGTCCTCTGATCTCTAAAAAGCCACACCTAACACGAGACAACAACAAATGACGTTTTAGAGATGGAAGGAGACAACGAGCTTTGATACGTACTTTGGAAGCATTATAAGCCGCGTTCCCGGGCGGGTTAGTAACTGTTCAGGATTGGAGAGTCAGTATGTTTTAATATAGCTTAGTCTTGGACTTGGTCTTGGAAGGGGAAAGAGTTGGATTCAGAGGGTCTGGGGATATCGTGGAGTACATCCAGTACACAAAAGTAAAGATAACTAGGATTGAGAATGGTAAGACAAAGAATCGAGTACGTACTTCCCTGCTTCGAGCCCGTAACAAGGATATGAGCTGGAGTCTTCTGCTCTTGGATGAGAGGGACGAATGTCGAAAGGCCGTGAACTACACCAAAGAGATTGACGTCCATTATCTTGTGGAAATAGCTGGTGTCTGGCCAGCTGCCCTTTAAGCCTATACCGGCGTTAAGGGCTAAGAGGTCGACTTTGTTGTCTGTAGTAGCGGTTAGCTATTACTCTGCTTTTTTGACCTCAAACCTTAATAGTAGGGCCTTGTATGAAAAAAAAGCTAAGAGGTATGAAGCAAAGTGCATGTGAGATAACTAACTGTATTCCTTTTCAACCACCGTCTTCAATTTCTCCCAATCTCCAATCTGGCTATAGTCAGAAACTTACAGTTAGTTTACATGTTCTGTTAATTAAGGTATTAGGACATGGAGTGACTCTTGCAAGCATATTTCTTTCAGGAGCAATAAGATCAATTCCACTCCAAAGAGGTATGAAGTTACTCCAAGAACTTGAGGCATACCTAACATCCATCTCGAAAGTTTCAACACCACTTCCTAGCGTCTCTTTCGCAGACTTTAGATTAGAAGTGTTGTTGTCGATGATTAGCACTTTCATGCCGTACGCTTGGCATTTCTTTGCTAGAGCTAATCCTATGCCCGATGCCCCGCCTGTGATAAGTGCCATATTGCCTTGGGCGAAAACTGGGCTTGGTGGTGCCATTTTTGATGTTGTGGTGTAGAAGTTATGGGGGCGGGGTTGTTGGTGGAATGAGCAAAGGTTGTTGAATGTTGTTAGTGTTATTCTAGACGTAGATATTGAGGGACGTGATAAATTGGTCCTGTATAGAAGTCCTGAGATAGCAAGGCTTCTTCTGATCACGAGGACTTTGGAAATCTGATATTGCAAGGTCAAAGTGAAGGCAAAGAAAAAGGTGTTGAGTTTAAGAGCCGCTGAGAGTCTGATGATGCGATCGGAGATATGGAGGGGTACCTGATCTAATCGCCGAGTCGTACATAAAATACAATATCAAATTCGTATCTCCCCTCCCCTCCACCTCTCTACTGTACCTAGCTAGCGAAGCTGGTATCTCCTTTTACAAGTACTTCGTACTTATCTACCTACTTAGTCTAAAGCCTAGGGAATCACGTTGTACTGTAATGTTTATCACCACACGGAATATTCAATCGGAGGCGTAGATCTGCTGGTCGAGGAACTTGCTTTAGATGTAATTTAGGTCTTTGTATCACTTGAACATATGCCACAAAACGCCCAAGCTGATTGCAGTACTGTAATCGCTCGCTAAGGTACCCCATTCTCAAACCCGAATCCCGAAAACTCCCATCATGCCCAATATCCAGCAAATGCCCCTTTATGTTGTTCCCTATTCTTGTCTTCCTTTAGCGCGATGGCGGCCCCATGACCGCAGGCTTTTGAGTTGGCTCGACTGGCTGCGGCGGCATGTTCTTGATCTGTTTGATCAGAAACTCCCTCTCGTCAATAAACTGTTCATCTTCTGTGCGATCAGCGAGGAAATCCCTCAAGAACACCAATAGCCGTTCTCGGTTGATGAGAAGGATCTTCTGTACCGCAACCGATTTGTGTGGATTTGCAACAAAGACCTTGAACACATGGAACCCCTCGTACTGCACCATTTTCCTCTCGTCCCTTAACAGGTTCATACAAATTTTCAAGTGCTCTCCCCTATCCACGTATGCTGTCATTACCGAGTAATTAGCTCGATCCAAAAGAATCTCGCCAAGCAGTTTTATCGACTGCCGTTTTGTAACATAACTGTCTGATTTGACAAGTATGTTGTTGTACTTGTCAAAGAAACGATCGAAGTTCACCGAAAGATACTGTGCTGTAATACTTTTGTGTCTGGTTAAGATCTCCTGCTTCGAGTCAGCAATGGTGCCCTCGAACTGAAATATAACATCTAACTTACCCGAAAGGTTGTGAAAGCATCTGCACCAACTTCAAAAGACCCTTGATCGATCCACGAGAAGAATTTCCAGAACACGCCCTTTCCATTCTGCTGTGATTCTACTTGTATGCCACTCAACCCTTTGGAATCGGCTGGTTTGTCCGGGTCATGATACAAGATGATTGCCGCCACCGCATCGCTCTTAAGAATTTCCCTGAGCACAGTCCCTGCTGGTGTCGCACTCTCCTTGTGTTCATATCCATTGCATAATTCCACCAGAACCTCGGGTCTATTGTTTACAACGTAGCTAAGTGCTATGGGCTCACTCTTGGAGGATGCAGTCGGAGGCCGAAAGCGGAAGACGTAGGAGAAGATTACTTGTGCGTCCTTTCTCGATTCAAATGGCAGCCGGTATAAGTTGAGGGCAAGGAGGTAGAGTAGGTCTTCTTGGATCATTCCCGTCACCAGTTGGTAAACTTGCTCAGGGCTGCTTTCGATTTCTGGCCAGGGGCGTTAGCACTGGTTGGTCCATAAGCAGAAGATCTGGTATACCCTGAGTTCCCTGAAGGACAAACTTCATCTGGGCCAACGTTTTCGCCAGCTCCTCAGCCTGCATCCACAATCAGCGACCATATTCCCTTTCCCATGGAACATTCCCCAGATGACCGACCTTTGCATTGTTCACCGTTCCACCGGGTCCATCGAGCTTGGAAATCTGTTCCTTTGCCTGCTTTGGCAGATCGACTGTGTTCGTCCGCGGACGTCGTCCAAAGAGGAATGACATCTTTGTTTGGGTGGGGAGGTATTATCGTATTATCGTGCAGTCGGTTCTTGGGATGTTTACAGGCGCGAGAGTTGCTCTCATTCACGGTGCTGCTGGAGAGCCAAAAAAGTGGTGGTGAGCACAGATTATGGGGGCAGAATTATGGTGTAGGTTCATGGTACGCTCGGTGTTTATTATTAGGGTGAAGTGAGTATCATTGCCCCACGGTGCTTTCATGGTCCATTCTCAGAAAACAGTCGAGTGGTTGCTCCTACCCCAGCGCGAGCCCAGCCCAGCGACTGACTGTCAGTCAATACTGCAGCCGAGCGCCCCTGATCGGTCGGTCGTTGGCGGCAACCAAGGCTTGAAACACCGCGAGAGACGCTGCATCACTGCACTGGACATGATGAGAGCAGTGCACGCCCAAATCAATACTTACAGTACAGAACAGCAATAAGAAATCATAGATGATACTGAATAATGATAAATACAAGTGTAACACCGGTAATAGTACCATGATAATTCCAATTCTTTCTATAGTTAATTGTTCGATGCCTACAATATTCATCATAGGGAGCTTGCTCTACTGGACCTACCTAAGTGTACCTACCCTATATTCCTTTACTTCTGGCAACTGGCAGCTGGATTTCCTGAATTTCCTATCTCCACGTGACCCATTTTCGCATCACAAAAATTTCATAAATTTCTACTTCCCCACCATGCCAACTCACTGAATCGAAGATTGTTCCTTGGTAAGAACCACTTTCTCTTCTTATTCTTATTATTATTCTTCTTCCTAACATTGGAAATACGAATGCAAACATGTCGCATTCTGTTCTTCCAGTAGCAGACAAGCCGGTAGAGAATGCTCCCTCGGAAGCTGGTAGTAGTTCTGAAGCATCGGATATCCTTGACCTCAACGACGATGAGGGCTGGGAGGATGCCGAACCGGATGTCGAACCGGAACAGTTCGTCTCATTACTAGATACCGACGTCTTTTCAGACATAAATTCTATGCTTGAGCATTGCAAAGCCAAGCACAACTTCGATTTCCTTGCAATCAGACAGAAGTTCGCTTTGGATTTCTATGGCAATATCAAGCTCGTCAACTATATCCGTGCACAAACTCAGAGCGGCAAGCCAGTCTCGTCTGATCTCTCCAAGGCGGAGTTCGATGACGAGAAGTACCTGAAGCCAGTTCTCGTGGATGATGCTTTGCTTTTCAATCTGGACGAGCTGCCTGATGTTGAAAACCAAGATGCCACAGAAGGAAATGGCAAGGCCCCCGAAGCTGGATCTGGAGAACTAGTTGCACGTGTGTCAGAACTCGAAGAGGAATTGAGAAGGATTCAATCCCAGTTTGATGACTATAGAACTACTGTTAGTCAGACTCTGGACGAAAGATGGAATGACAAGGCTGCTAGTGGCCCATCAGGGAGCAAAGTGAACGAGAAAGAAGAGAAAGAAGACAAGAGAGATGATGACAGCCATTACTTCAGTTCTTACTCCTACAACGGTTAGCGCTCTACTCCAATGCGGATAACATATCTGACCTCGTTTCAGATATCCACGAGACCATGCTGAAAGACACGGTTCGTACTGATGCATACCGTGACTTCATCTACAACAACAAGAACTTGTTTGCTGGCAAAGTTGTTCTTGACGTTGGCTGTGGGACTGGTATCCTCAGCATGTTCTGCGCCAAAGCCGGAGCTGCTAAGGTTATTGCCGTGGACAACTCCGCAATTATCGACAAAGCTCGAGAAAATATCTTCAACAACGGATTTTCGGATACGATTACTCTTCTACGAGGCAAGGTCGAAGAAGTGACTCTTCCCGTTGACAAAGTTGATATCATCGTTAGCGAGTGGATGGGCTACTGCTTGCTTTACGAAGCCATGCTTGACAGTGTCATCTGGGCTAGAGACCAATATCTCAAGCCTGATGGTTTGATGGTACCCAGTCATATGAACATGTGGGTTGCACCAATTGCTGATCCCGACTATATCTCAGACCACATTGCCTTCTGGAGAGATGTGTACGGATTTGACATGAAGGCCATGCAGGCTGGAATTCATGAAGATGCTCAAGTCCTCGATATGCCAGAGAGCACTCTCTGTGCAGAGCCTTTCCCATTCTTGCAACTGAGCTTACATTCCACCACTGTGAAAGATCTCGTATTCAAGAAAAAGTGGCAGGTGAAATTGAATAAGGATATTGAAACTCTGGATGGCTTCATCATCTGGTTCGATTCCTTCTTCATGCCTTCGCGGGAAGACAAGGTTCCAGAAGACGCGAGGGCAGAACAGTGGACCAAAGATGGAAAGAAAGGCATAGCATTCACTACAGGGCCATGCGCAAAGGTAACCCACTGGAAGCAAGGTGTCATGCTTATCGACAGCGTGAAGGAGAAGGGGGTTGCCAGGAAGAGTGGTGATGAGATGACCGGCGAGTTAGAGTACGCGGTTCCTGAGGATAATTCTCGAGCCCTCAATGTTGGGATGACTTGGCAGTTTACTGGCGAGGGCAAGGACCACGCGCAAACGTGGAAGATGAGATAAGATGACTCGTGTTTACAGTACGGTGTTTAAAATATCTTGGCATGAGCATGGATCGAAGACTCTGTGCTGGTCGTACTACTTCTATATTATAAGTAACAGTGCTACTATACTGCAGGTAGTTACAATAAAATAAAAGCATCTTGACTACGTAGGTATGTATGGTTGTCCGTTTCAAGTCAAAAAATGCTTATCAGCTTCCTGGTGCTGTTTTTCTGCCTTGCATCACCCCCACTACTCGTGATAACATGTGAATTGGTAAGCGCACTATAGCACAATGCCGCACTACCTCCGTAGATTGTCTTCCAGCGTCAGCCATGGCATCTCCAAATCAACTCGATTACTGGTACTGGGCATAGTAGGAGAGTAGGATATGACTGGCATGTCGCCCGACAGAGGAGAATCCGAACCTATGATTCCCCGGCAGCATGCGCCGCCGGGGGAGGCAGAGGGAGAAAGAGCACAGCTGCAACGTCAACGAAGTGAAGCTCGGAGCTATCTTGCGCGCCATGCCGACGAGGGCCAGAACTTCACTCTGCGCGGGATATTGGTTGGTATTGGAGTCGGACTCGTAATTTGCTTTTCGAAGTATGTTCTCGCTCAAGGAATGGCTTATTTGGGACCTCACACAGTTCGACCTCTTTCCAAAGCAGACAATTACTAACTCGACCATTCTTTCTAGCATGTATTTCGGCCTACAAACAGGCTGGGTTTCCTCCATGAGCATGCCCAGCTCCCTAATTGGATTCGCATTCTTTAGGACACTGTCGAAACACCTTGATCTACCATTCACTCCTGTCGAGAACGTACTCGTACAGACAGTAGCTGGATCTATGGGAACTATGCCACTGGGGTGTGGCTTTGTCGGCGTCATGCCCGCGCTCAATTATATGCTCAAGCCAGAGGAGTCAGGACCGCTATTCTTGCCCCTTTGGAAACTCACACTTTGGAGCTTGGGCCTGTGTTTCTTCGGGGTGGTATTTGCTGTACCACTTCGGAAGCAGGTCATCATTCGAGAGAAGCTCAAATTTCCTTCCGGGACTGCGACAGCGCTGATGATCGGTGTGTTGCATGGGAAAGAAGGTGCAATAATCCAAGAATCTCCGGAGCAAGTATTTCCAGATGTCACAGGGGAACCTGAGGTCACTGCGGGATCTTCAGCGGAATTGCATGTGAGCTCCGGCCGTCCAGATGTTGAAGAACTGAACAAAGATAAGCGGAGCAGTTGGAAATCTAAAGTCAAGTTACTTGTCATCTCATTCGCTGTTTCTGGCTTATATACTCTTGCCACATACTTCTTTCCTATTCTGCGAAATTTGCCTATCTTCGGATTTAGCATTGCAAATTCCTGGCTCTGGACGCTGAACCCATCTCTGGCATATGTTGGCCAAGGTATCATCATGGGCCCCGCCACAACAACGCATATGCTCATAGGGGCTATTATAGGTTGGGGACTTTTATCACCACTTGCGAAGCACCGAGGATGGGCACCTGGCCCTGTGGATGATTGGGAGACCGGTAGCAAGGGCTGGATTGTCTGGATATCACTAGCAATCATGCTCGCAGACTCAGTTATCTCTTTAGGCTTCATCGCCATTGGCCCATTGGTGAGAAACGGTCCCGAATACTACGACAAAGTTCTTCGAAAGGTCAAGAAGCGTGATTGGAACGGCCTCTTGAGGCCTTCATTAAGAACTGGCGCCGAAGGCTACTCTCCTATCGCTGGAGGCGATGGAGTTGCCACTCCCCTAACATTAACTTTTTCGGACACAGATGATCCAAATCCATTGCAAGATATCAAAGATCTGTCTGAGCCTGACGCTCCTCCGGAACACTTGGTGAATGACCGCACAGTCTGGGTCGGCCTGATAATTTCCATCCTCTTCTGTGTCGCGACAATCCGTATTGTCTTCGGTGCCTTGATACCCCTTTACGCCACCGTAACGGCTGTATTCATGGCCCTCGTCCTCTCCATAATGGGTGTTCGCGCCCTTGGAGAGACAGATTTGAACCCTGTCTCTGGAATCTCCAAACTGGCCCAACTCTTCTTCGCAATTATAATTCCACAATCAAACAAGAATTCTGTCCTCATCAACCTAATTGCGGGCGCTGTATCCGAGGCGGGGGCCCTGCAAGCGGGTGATTTGTTACAAGATCTCAAAACTGGGCATCTTCTGGGAGCAGCTCCCAACGCCCAGTTTTGGGGACAGATAATCGGCAGTGCAGTCGGTGCCATAGTCAGTGCCCTTATCTATAGACTGTACACCAATGTATATGAGGTCCCTGGAGATTTATTCCAAGTCCCCACAGGATACGTTTGGATCTTTACAGCTAGATTAGTAACTGGAAAGGGTCTTCCTCCAATGGCCTGGCAATGGGCTCTCGGTGCAGCCATCATATTCACCGTGACAACACTCGTCCGCATTGTCGGCAATGGCAAGCACTGGCATCCATTTATTCCAGGCGGGATCGCTGTGGCAGTCGGTAAGTTTTTGACATCCTCTTTTCGCTCTTCAAACTCTAGTACCAAGCCCTAATATTCTAAACATTTAGGGATGTACAACGTCCCATCTTTCACGCTCGCTCGGGCTATTGGCGGTTTTGCAAGCTGGTACTGGAAGTCGTACCGGAAGGAAGAGGAAACGCCTATTGTAGTGTTAGCAAGCGGTTTGATCTTAGGGGAAGGTGTCGTGAGTATTGTCAATTTGTTATTGGCGAGCTTGAAGGTGCCGCACTTATAATAAGAGGCATGGATTACCTCACTGAATGATCCACGATTCATGCAAGCACAACCGTGTTCTCAAGCAAGATTGGTGTACAACGCAAAATCTTGGTCATTCTGCATTCGCATATTATACAATTAATGAAGTACTGAGCATGTATCACTTATTGAAGGGTAAACGTGGGTATGCTACTGAACTCCTCCATGCCATGCAGACTGTTCCCCTGCCTTTCTCCCAGCCCCCATGCCCTCCCCAAAAGAAAAACAATCCTTAAAATCCAAAACTATCCAGCAACGAATTTGACTCTGGCTCCTCAAATACAGTAGGAGCGGCTTTCTTCCCAGTGACACTAATTTTCATGTCTTTAGATAAAATGGGCAGGTCTGCAACGACTAGTGAACTGCGTCGTCTCAACATCTTTCGAGGATCCGGTTCACCTCCTAAATGTTTGGAGACAGGCGGTGAGGGGACAAGGAACTCCCAGTTACGCACTGTATTAGATCATACATTAGACTTAATGCCGGGTGATGAAAGGGGTGGGCTTATCTACCAAGATCCAATGCTAGTATGTCACAACCCATACGATCATATAACCGGGCATTGTGCAGTACAAAATCCCACTCAACTTTAGGAGTCACTTTCAATACTCCACGAAGCGTCTGAAGGGTCTGCTGTCGGAGTTGCGAATATAGACAGACGAGAGCAGGGTCATCTGTTAAGAACAGCTTTGCCTGCAGATCGGGAGTTTGCGGGGTTTCAAGTAGTGTGTATACCGGAGACTACGGTGCATTAGCGAGTATAAAAGACATGGAGAGGGTCTAGCCTTACAATTAGAGCTCGTACTGCCATGTCCCTCCTATGAAGCATCCAGAATGCCCAAGATGCTAACCACCGGTTTCCCTCTTGAGATGCTAGAGGCAACACTTTGTCTTCAAGGAGTTCTTTCAAGACTGGGCCGTTTTCTCCCTCGTAAACTCGTGTAATGGCAATCGCTAATTGGAGATCCTTGATTTGATTTAAGATGACACTCACCGCATCTTTTAGTGAATCTGCGAGGAGAAAGAATGCAGCAGCATACTCTGGTCTAAGTCAGCAGAATTAACATGTCGGAAGAAATTAATTTACGTACCAAATCTTCGTTTTCCGAGCAGAGCGTAAGCATTTTTCAAAGCGGCAGTTCTCCATTTTGGGTCTTGGAAATTGTTGGACAGAAGCCGTGTTGTCGCAGCTTGCTCACGATTCCAGCCAGCCATACGCCACAAACCCTGGAGCACAGCTTTCTTCTTCAGCGCAAGATAGAACAGACTGCAGTCAATGGGATTTTTCAAATCGC
Organism: Pezicula neosporulosa; assembly: GCA_009805495.1. NCBI lineage: Eukaryota > Fungi > Ascomycota > Leotiomycetes > Helotiales > Dermateaceae > Pezicula > Pezicula neosporulosa. Next base: position 919,760 of record SELE01000007.1, read on the forward strand.
TTTTTGTGTATTCATTCCTCGCAATGATTTCAAATTGAGCTTTCTAGATTGATCAGTCAGCAGGGCAAGTAGAGGCGTGAAGATTTTTCGTACCAGAGCATTGTAATCTGTCACCCACATGAACATGCCACTTTCACGAGCATGTTCCCAAAGCATTTTGCCATGGAATTGACTTGCAACCATATCAACAAGAATATCTTGACTGTTGCTGTGATACGCCCAATTTATTTCCCTCCATGATAAGTTTACCTCATTAGCTCTCCCTCTTCGCAAGGCATGCTGTCGGAAATAGAGCATGAATCTTGCAGCGTTATCGTCCATAGAGCGTCGTTGTTTCTCAACAATTCCCACGCATTCAACGGTATCAGCTAAAGAGATCTGCTCCTGTCTGGAAAGCTGTGGGAGGGGAACCGTTGTAAGCTTCTCATTTATTGCAAAGGCAACATCTTCGGTAACAGTCTCAACCTCTTCTTCTTCAGAGAACCCATCAAACGCCGACCTCCGTCCTTTATGAGTCGCTGCAGCAGATGCAGACTATTAAAGTCAGTAATTGCGAACGCGCCAAAAGTATCTAACTTACATTCTGCTCCGCATAGAAAGTCTCTAACTCCATACCAAGATGAGTATCTATAGAATCACCTTCAACGTAGTACTTCAAGACTTTGTATAGAGCGAGCAGCACACTTTGAACAACTGCGGTTTTACCTGCAAGGATGCACTGTCCGAGAAATTGAGGATGGTAAACCGGTAAAGGTCCATTTAGTCTGGTAACAACCTCAAATAGATCCCATGTTTCTTTCCTATGAGGGAGTGCCATGGTGGTCAGAATGGAGGCCGACGGATCGACTTCTTTACCATAGACTAAAAGCTGATTCCCGGCCCCGATGATTAGATTTCCGCCACTTAACCACGTTGAGTCCCCTATCGGATGTGGTGTCAGATCGCGGATGTTAATTTCTCGAATTGCAGCCCACGCTGGACCTTTATTTAGATAGTCGTAGCGCATCTGAGCAAGGAGGACAACTCTGTGACCAAAACCTACAGCCAAAATAGATTGATCATCAGGGGTTGAGGTCCAATCAAGGTCCCGGATAGTATCCTGGTCTTGATAGTTTTGTGAATACTCTAGTTGAGCTCCCCGGACATCCCAGATTGTCAATTCAGACCTGCTGGAATTCACGAGAGCTGCCTTTCGTATTGAGCTTCCACTTGCTAGAGCTGGCTCAGAGATTCCAGTGTCTACCGAACATGTCTGCAGCCAATCTACTCTCCTTGCCGCAATATCGACCCTCGCTGTCCAAGATCGGAGCAAGCCGGTGTGCGTGTATGAGAGAGCTACGTCTCGGGCGAATGTGTCTAGAAATCCCGAAACAACTGGTGGTGATCCGGCAGGGTCCACAGGAAGAACGTACGCCAGATCATCAGCTCCTCCTAGGTCTAGTCGGCAGAATTCGCAAATAGAAGGCTCCCCGAGGCCATTACTATGAGCAAACACTCGTGCTTGGGGTAATTTAATCTCCCATACTATACCTTTCATTTTTGATGTGATTGTTGCGATATACGCAACACGCCCTCCTTTCTCCACTTCGGGCAGCATGAGAATGCATAGAGGCTTCCCAGCAACCGAGTACTTACACGTTGCTAAAAGTGTGCCATCTATTGACTGAGTGTCCCAAAGAGTGATACTTTCTTTGTGCAACAGAACGACGAAGTTCCCCTTTCTCATAATGCATATTCGGTGAATACGTTCTCTCTGGGGTATGATGCTTTGCCGAAGCAGTGTTGTCCCTCCTTCGTGGTCGCCATGTTTCCAAACAATGCTTTCATTGTCGTCGGTACGCGTAACAACAGCTCGTCCACTGATATTGCGTACAATTTTCTTTATAGCAGCAGAGTGGCCAGTCCAGACGGCCTTGAAGACAAAACGATCCAACCTAGGAGACGGATCAAATAAGTCGGACACGTTCGTTTCATAGAGTTCTATTCTTCCATCAAAATGATGAACTAAAACCTCAAGATTTCCTGCTGATTTGTTACAGTAATTGTAAAATTGGACATAAGAAGTGTCATCCCCAAGGGTCTTCGGCAGTCCCAGTCCTAAGCCGTCCACATGGGTGATATTGAATATATTTGATATTTGCCGTGCTTTACAGCCAACATTTTCAAGTCCCCATGCAGACAAAGTGCCATGCTCGTCCAGAACGACACATATCTCTGGATTGCGATTTGCTACTTCGATCAGATGAGCCATGGCATGATCTTCTTTGTTGCTATCGTTTGATCGTGATTGGACGACATGTTCAGTGGCCACAGTAAAATCTCTGCCATCAATTATGAAGGCAAACCGCATCTTCGATTTTTCGGTCGCGTCTACTATCCTAGGTTGTATTGATTCTCCCAAATCGATTTGCGCCCACAATTGTAGAATTTGAAGCCCATGCGGATCCGTAGCAGCCCATATTCGTAATACGTTGTCCGCACAGAAGGTATATAGCACATTGTCAAGAGTCTGATCAACATGATATGGCCGTCGCCAATGCATGTTTGTGACCGTGCTAGGATGGGGTAGATATGTAAAGTCAAATCGTACATCGTCTGAACCAAATGTCATCCGCCTCCAGATCTTCACGAGGCGATCATGTTTTCCTGTCGATGCGATATACGCCGAATCGTATGAGAAATTAGCAAACTTGACTGTATTAGCAAGCTTTTTCTTCCAAATTTCTGTAGGAGCATCTTGTGTCGAATAAAGAGTGAGCCAAGAACTCCCTATAAGAAGCTCTTCAGCTACACCCCATGATAAAGTGGTGATCGGATCATTGGGTTCGTTGAGGGATAAACTGTGCTGTAGGGACCACTTTACTCCTGTTAGCATGAAGCCCCGAGTAAAACTAGGTTCAATTTGTAAAACCTTCAGAGCATCTTCATCATGGCCATATGGCTTGTAGATCCGTACGTTCGAACCTGCGCATACTGCAATCTTTCCAGATGCCTCATCGAGAGCGATGCCGTGGAGGTGTGTATCGTCATCGTCGTAGATGGTCTGCAAGATGGAGTCCGCGTCTGTAAGGATTACAAAGGCATTGCCGGTGATATAAGCCTACATTCAGAGACATTAGTTATTGAGATAAGAGGTTAGAAACAGAATACACTTACGATGAGCCGTCTGTCTTCCCAGTAACCAGTACAAACAGCTTGAAGCCTGGCCGGTGCCTTTCCCGGAAGCACAGCTCGCATAGTATTATTGATCAGCGAGCATCGCAGACCATGAACCAGGGGGAATGGCAGCTATCAATCTTGATTTGAAGCTGCTACAATGTAGCGCCGAGTGTACGAAGTCCTGCGACCAGATCTTGATTCCTGTGTTGCTATAAGTAAAGCAATTTCATTCTACACCAGACCACAGACCAAATGACAGCTTTTGTCTTGGATGCACGTTACGCGAATGAGACGATCTCTCAGCCTTGCAGGTGACGCGACCTCAAAACTGGTGGAACAGGCACGATAGGGAGAGAGCACGCCACTGTTGTCAAGTAATTTATCAACAATAAGAAGAATAGTACTGATAATAAATAAACAGGAATTCAGAATTGCACAAGGTAAGGTAGAGTTATTGCTTTCCGAATTTCAAAGATAAGAGTTCAGGTATCGAAGCACACACATTTCGAGCACTTCGAGGCGGAGGCACATGGTAGATTGAGATTGAGAGAAGACGAGGGCGATAAGCCGTCCATTTCTTTTCACATTCATCTTTCACTTCGATCGAGAACAACCACCTCCCCCTCCTATTCGCTAATGCTGAAGCCTAAACGCCATGCTGCAGAAGAGGGTATCCAATCACTTCCAACTAACAAAAATTCCAATAATTCCTTTTCCTTCATGACTCCCGTCGCTAGAAAAGCTTCAAACGTTAATAAACCAATCGCCGTAGTCCAAACTGCATCAACCTTCCGGTATGTCCTCAAAACCTCCTCGCATGCCTAACCTACTCTTCCCCGCACCCCTACGAGAAGACGGTAGCGCGTTGCCGGAATACTGTGCTCGTAGATGTCGTTCAAATGGGGTAGACAATGGAGCGCGAGGAGTCGTAGACGATAACCTCGCAGCTGCAGCCATCACCCTCTCTGTTCTTTTCGATGGTGTACTCAGATAACCGGGAATTAATGATGCATTGACGTCGTCGAAACCCCGCGTCAACTCATCCATATCGATTTCTTCCCCAAAATCTGACCAGGCTTCTGCCCTTTCAGTAGTACCTAAGTCAGCTCTCTTCTTTATAGGCCGTTTCTGCTCTGTCTTTTGTTGCCAATAGCTAAATATCTTCCTGAAGTTCTTTTTGGCATTCCTCTCTCGAATATCAAGTGCGTAATTCGATTGAGCTCCAAGCTGAAGTGTGCGCAAGTTCCACTTTTTGATTGCACGGTCTTGCTGGCGTTCATGAAAGCTGACCAGAGCCGCAGACCCCATGGCCCTAAGATTCACTGTACGGTCTCTCCAAGCAGTGAGCGTTTTCCTTAGAATTTTCTCTTGGCAAATAGCTTCCATTTCAGCCACTTCTTCAGCACGTGCGCGCCAACGATCGAAAATGGTCATGCCGTTGATGACAGTCTTGTTGGTCACCACGTTCAATGCCTGTGACTCCATGTCTACCACCTTTTGAGCTACACTGTGCCAATTCTGAAGCATACGGCTCGCTAAATTCATCTTATGAATGCGGCGAACTTGTCCATATGCATTTCTACGCCTTTCACGTCTCTTTATCTCAGTGGAAGCTTTCCATATCTTGAGAGTTTTAGAGGCGAGAAAGTAGAACTTTGCATCCCTTGCCCAGCGCTGGAGTTTTTGTATGTGCTGGGCTTGTTCAGACCATTCCGAGAGCACGCCACGCAAAAGTCGTGGAGTGTAAAAGTTAGCAGCAACCTCCTCAAGTTCATTCTGAGACCATGCACGTTTCTGCCAGCAATGAAGAGCACGGCTTTGTGTCCTCTGAACTGCGAATGTTTGAGCCATATCTTCTCGGTCCCATCTCTTCTCTCGAGCAACCACCCAGCCTTGCTCTAAATTCTGCATGGCTCGGTGCAAGAGCCTTTGGTTCGAAAGTCGCTTCACGAGTAGTAGCCTCTCTGCGAGAACCCACTTGTAAAGTGCCTGGAGTATCACACGATCATCAACATGAGCACGGAGTACCTGTGACCGAAGCTTATATCTCCAATTTACCCATGCCTCTCGCATGATTTTCATACGATCGGTTGCCACAGCCTGCCTCTCTCGTCGAGCCCTGAGAAGCCATATGGCAAATGTCTCTCGCAGTAACCGAGAACTCACATCAGTTTGGACGGTGGATTTCGCAGGAATTACCTGGGTCTCTCTCTCTACGCCATTTTTTGAGAGCATTCCGGCAGGTAGCCATGCGGTGGAAGGTTTCCGCCTCAACATCTTGCCTAGCGTGCTCCTCAGTTCTGGCTTTCCAGAAGCGCCATGCATTCCATGCAAGCCATAGCCGCCTCTCTTCGGCCCCAACATCTCTCTGATCCTTCATATCCTGAGCTGCATTGGCCCAGAGCAAAAGGATCCGACGCTTAACTCTCTGTGATCGCCAAACCTCTGCGTTGATGCTACACCATTTGAAGAACCAATCCCAGTAGACTCTTTCAACAATATTAGATTCATATGTTTGAATAGCTACTTTGTTTTCCTGGACGATGGCATTATGCCGGCGTTTCCAAACAGAGAAGAAGCGTTTGAGTATATGTCTACGAACTTTAAGCTCGTTGACGGCCGTGATTTCTCTCCAAGCATTGAAGATTCTAGTCCTCACTATGTGTCTTCTCGCGATCGATGTGCGTTCAATTTCATCGATAGCACATTGCGCCCAATGTGTAAAAGCTTTGTGAAGAAGGAATAGGTCCCTCGCTCTCCCGGCACGGCGTTCAAGGTGAGCGAAGAATTTCTCGGTCTCAGCTACACGCTGACAATCTTGCAGTCGTCGATGCCAGGAATCTAAAGCCGCACTAAGTAGGATCCGCTTGTCGCGGTGTTCTGCTACTAAATTCAAATGAAAGTTGTTTTCTCGCTGTTGCACAGCCTTGTCCCTCCAAATTCTAATTTGGTGTCTCAAGAAGAAACCTAAATGGCGATTGTATATCAAAGCTGCCTTCATCTGCATTAAGCCGTCAGAACCCTGGGGTACATTTGGATCAGAGGGCAGCCCTTTCATGTCAATCGTAGTTCCATGATTAAGACTAGATGTTGGAATGGTTTCTTCGCTTGTAGCTTGATATTCGTCAGTTGCGGCAACGGATCGACTTGTCGCAGTACCCTGGTCTCTGTGACTTTGGTGCGGTTTACGTCTGTGTATTCGTATGCTGTGGTGTGTTGAAACGGATTCGTCTCGTTCTCTGTGCGATTGAGCTGGTCTGGATTTTAGCCAGGTTCTAATATCGTCTCGGGGATCTTCTCCATTCTGCTTTTCTGTAGGCGGTTGACTTTGGGTCTGCAATACGGCAGGACGTAGCCCGGAGGTATTGTAGATTCCATTTTTAAGGCCTGGAGCAATGTCCTCGGCCGATGAGAATGACCTACGCCTGGTTCTTTGTTCAGAAGAATCATTGTCCAGATCCCAAGCTGAGCTCTCAGAATTACGCCTTCCCCGGCTTTTGGGTCTTTCTTTCTCTGTCTGAACGGGCTCTGAAATTGCCGATTGCTTAGCAGCACTACTCCTCCTCCGTAATTCATCCAGTTCTTCATCCGAACCTTGCGTTTCCACCACGTCAAACTCGAGATTGATGCCCTGTTTCTGCAACACTTCCTGGAACTTGTCCATAAGATTTCCCTGGCCTGGCCTCGCAAGCCTCCGATCTTAAATAATAACCGGGCATATCTGTTATCATGATCGGCATCAACACCATACGTTGGTAGGATTTCATCGTAAGCGCTGAAGAGCGCGCCGGTAGGCAGTCTTTCGCGTTCAGGGAGAGTTGGGAGGAGTTGCTCTGCGCGAACAACGATTTGGTGAAGTACTTCGACATCTACAAAGTGTCAGCAATATAATGATTATTTTCGAGGCGCTAGCCACCTTCATCCGTGTAGAATATCTCTGCGGCTGGACTTGTCGAGGTATATCCTGCATCGCGACTGGATTGCGCCGGACTTGACGATGGAGGCATGAGAAGTCTAGCTGATCTGCTTTTCCCGGAACGAATGATGTCGCATGATGGGAACGCATCAAGACTCAGCAATGAACCTTTACTGTTGTGGTGGAAGAGTCATTATGGCGCATCATGCTCTTGGATATTGTTTCTCTTTCTCTTCCATTTCTACGCGCCCGGGATGTTCGCGATGGCTGGGGAATGTCTCTAGCCACATACGGACTAGACTAGCCGAAGTGTTTGTTGTAATATCCAGGTACAAAGACATTAGTTCAGATGTCTTATCATCATCATACCAATTGCCTTAGGTACGCTCAACAATGCCTCCCCGTACGAGGCCCATCGAGAAGTTTGCACAAGCTGTAGCAAAATGTTCAGCCGAGGTGATACCTCTTCCACATAGGTCCTCCATGAGATCTGCGCACTGATGTAGTTGTAGGCCTCTGTTTATGGCAAATGTATAGTGGCCGACTATAATTCAGTGCACAAAGACAAATGCCTCGTTGAATTTCTCCGACTGAAAGATTGCTACCCGTAATCGTAAGGTCCCCGGTTCCCGTTACCAACTAGACTGACATTTTATACTATTAGGTAGCAGCAAAGAAATCTTGACGGATGATTCACATGGCATGATGGCGAACAATACAAGATGAATTTTGTAGCTACAGTAGCAAATCTATGCCGCACTAAGATCTTCAATGATACTTAGTAGTTACGGGATCTAGCCTGGTCTCTAGGACATGGGATCTTGCCGAACCTCGGACTATTCTGAACGAGATATATTTCTCCTCCCGAGTCATCTTATCTCTTACAACTTCAGCAATCTTAGCAAAAAGGTTGCTTTTTGAATCTCTTGCTCCTCTTCTAAGATGACACCCTCCTCGGCAGTGTTAGGAATCTCGCCTTCAACCTCGGTGACAACATGATGATCAATTGGTCTTCTCAGAGCCTTTTCAATAACAGCTCCTTGGCTCGTGAAAACACCTTCCAGGCCAATGTTCTCAGCATCGGAAAGTACTTTGTACTCCATTTTGACATCATCTGTTGGCTGAAGCCCAGCTTTCTTCCGCAAACGCTGAACACGATTGATAATTTCACGAGCCAACCCTTCATGTGCAAGTTCTGGATAAAGCTCAGCGTCGAGGATGGTAAGCACGTCATCATCCGTGTTAGTCTCCAGGTTCTTAGATGAGTCATCATCTTTCAGTCCCCGCTTGACAATCAAATCACCATGCTCAAGGCGGATTCCGTCGACAACTATCTCTTTGTCTAGGACAAACTGGTGGACTTGTTCACTTGTGAGACCTGGTAACGCCTTCTTAACCTTCTGAACTTCCTTCTTAAGCTTCTTCCCAAGGACTGGCCAATCTGCTGAGACGCTGTATTGTACATTGTATTTCGCCTCGTCTGATGAAAGCGCGAGATCTCTGACGTTGAGCTCTTCGGTAATATAGCCTTCTAAGGATTTGATGTCATTCAAATACACTGGATCCGGATGGATAACGATCAGGGTCTTTAAGGGTGTTTTGAGACCAACAGTGCGACGTTCCCTTGAAACCCTGGCTAACTCAATGACACGCTGCATACGACCGACACGACGCTCGATTTCGGCATCGAAAAGCTCATCTCTGACATCAGGGAAAGACAAAAAATGAACACTCCTTGGATCCTCTCCCTGTAAGCTTGCAGGAATATGGGGTAGCAGACGTTGGTAGATATTGTCAGTAATAAAAGGTGTAAACGGTGCAAGGCCTCTTGTTAAGGTGAATAAGACCTCAAATAGAGTGTTTAGTGCGTGCTTGGTGTCTTCTAAACCGAGTTCACCCTTAAGGCGTTTTCGGTTGAACCGAATGTACCAGTTCGTGGTATTATCAATGAGGTCGAGCAAACGAGGTACCACAGTGTATAGGCGATATGCTGTTTATTTATTAGTCCCAAATTCATGCAGACCAATCCGCCAACTTACCTGCCATCTCTTCGTTGACAAACTTCAACAGGCTTTGACAGCTTGCAAGAATCCAACGATCCATAACATTGGTATTTGATGACTCAGCTGCAGGATCGAAAACATAATCGATATTTTCAATCTTCTTCAACAGCGCAACTTGGCCTTCAAAAAAGTTGTAGCTGTTCCATAGAGGCAGAAGCACTTTGGCGACAACCTCTTTGACTCCAGATTCCTTAAATCTCAGTGGCTCTGCTCGCACGACTGGAGAGTTTATCAAATAAAGACGCAACGCATCAGAGCCGTATTTGCTCATGACGATACTTGGATCGGGATAGTTCTTCAGCCGCTTCGACATCTTCTTTCCATCTTCAGCCAACACAATGCCATTGACCACACAATTTTTGAAAGGAGAGACGCCGAACAAATGAGTACCAAGCACAAGAAGTGTGTGTAGAACCATCCTCTTGTCTGGTCCAAACCTTCTGCAATGAAATCTCCGGGGAATGATTTCTCAAACTTCTCCTTGTTCTCGAATGGGTAGTGCTGACTGGCGTATGGCATGCTTCCCGATTCGAACCAACAATCGAAAACCTCCTCTATACGCTTCAATTCGCCCTTCCCCATTTTACTCGGGATAGTAATACCGTCAATCTTATCGCGATGCAAATCGGAGAGATCCCCCGTGAAGCCACTGAGTTCCTTCAATTCCGCCACACTTCCGATACAAACCTTTTCCTCTAGATCATCACTAACCCATAACGGAATTGGCGTGCCCCAGTATCGATTTCTGGACACGTTCCAATCTCGCGCGTTTCCGATCCAGCTAGCGAACCGCTTTTCTTTGACAAAAGAAGGTACCCAATGTGACCCTTCAATATTCTTGAGCATTTGTGGGACAATTTCAGGGATTCTAATGAACCAAGATGGTACCACCGCCCGGTATATGAGAGGCGTATCTGAGCGCGGGCACATAGGGTAGCTGTGCTTGATTTGCGATTCGGCTACCAATCTTCCAGTGCCTTTGAGGTACTTAATAATAGCTTTATCGGCAGCCTTGACGTGTTGACCTTCAAAGTCCCGGACTCTGGATGTAAAGATGCCTCTATCATCCACAGGGTTAGGAGGTGGACGCTGTTCGTTTATGACTCCTGCTTCCAGTGCCACGTTGTAATCTTCCTCACCAAATGCTGGCGATTGATGCACAATTCCGACACCACTGTCGTCGGTTACATATTTGGCATTGAACACCCTGAAACCATAATCTTTGAACTCGTCATAGAAGTAATCGAACAATGGCTCATATTTCCATCCAAGCAGTTCACTGCCCTTGATCTTTTGAATGATCTTAAACTTGGCCTTCTTTGGATCTTTATAGAGTGTTCCGAGCAGTTTCTCCAGCAAGATGTAGTTCTTTCCAGATGCTTCGTCATGGATCTTGACGTACTCGAAATCGGGATGCGCTGCCAGACCTGTATGCGAGGGCAATGTCCATGGTGTTGTCGTCCACGCAAGCAGACATGTATTCGGGTCTTCTAGCAAGGGAAAGGAAACTACTATGGCTGGATCTTGTACGTCTTGGTAATTTTGGTTCGCTTCAAAGTTGCTAAGTGCAGTGGTAAGAGCTGTAGAGTAGGGCATTACTCGGTAACCTTGATACACCTGTCCCTTGTCGAAGATCTGCTTGAATACCCACCAAGAAGACTCCATGAAGGTGGGGTCCATTGTCTATAGATCTATCAGTCCTAAGAAGCGGAGCACAGAGACTTCCACCATACCTTGTAATCATTGTCAAAGTCGATCCACCGACCTAATCTGTCAATTGTAGTTCGCCATTCCGACGAAAATCGCATGACAATGGCTCTGCATTCGGCATTGTATTTCTCCAACCCCAGCTTCATAACTGCATCCTTGCCAGAGATACCAAGCTTCTTGTCAATCTCGTGCTCAATGGGTAATCCGTGGGTATCCCAACCGAAGCGCCGCTCCACATGGTATCCCTTCATAGACCAGTATCGAGGAATGATGTCTTTGATGGTAGATGCGAGAAGATGGCCGTAGTGTGGCAAGCCGCTGGAGTTTTCCCCAAGTTAGTCTCTTTTTACTGATCACCAGTAAGGGCGGGAAACTCACGTCGCGAAGGGCGGGCCGTCATAGAAAACATATTCCTTTCTTCCTGTGGAAAGCCTGCCACTGTAAGTTACAGGCAATAGTCAACTTCTAGGGCATACTCACTCAATTTGACGTTCGAAAGCCTTCAGAGCAGTCAGCAGCTGTTAGAGAACCAGGGGAATAATAGGTGCTGCAAACCTTGATCTCCTTCCACTGTTTAAGAATCTGCACGCGGTTAGAGGATAGATTACTCATTGGAAGGCAGATATACTAGCCTTTTCTTCTTCTTGAGGGAAGTTTATAGAGGACGCCATACTGGACGTGGGGTCGCCGCAACGGCGTCTGCGCTCCTCTACACTCAAGAATACCGTGGTCGAGGATCTTAAAGTTGGACAGGCGTGCTCAATCTTTTTGTCGGAGTCCAATTGTATTGTTGGACTTGTAAAGTGTGTTGTCGAGGGAATAATTTGGTTCAAATGGCGACGCCCTGCCACTTGCTTGGAGTGACTCAGGTGTGACAAAAATCCCACACAGATTGACCCCGCCAGCAAGCGAGACCGCACGAGGCTGCACAGCCTTCCATCAATCGCCACGCATAAATTACTTGTTCGTAGGAGTACAATAAGAATAATCTAAAGTCACATTCTAGGTAGATAGGTAGAGAGTCTTTAGATAGATCAACACCGTCCCCTTAGGTCATCTTAATTCATGAATGTAAAATACACTTGGTCCTCTGTTATTTAACCCCTGCTCGTATGTATATAGAGCTCTCTTTTGCCAGCTTGTTTCGGTATCTCAGATCGAGTTTCCAAAAAGAGCGACATGGCCACCCATTGGAAGACCAATCATGGAATCACAAAAGTAATCCCAGTACGTTAATTTAAAGTTGGACCCGACGAGAAATCAGGTACAGTAGGTAGGTAGATAATGCTCGGCCACTTGAAGGCTGGTTGAAGATAGGTTACGACCGTTTCAATAACTCAAGATGGTTGTCTAAGAGCTATGGGACGAAGATGGCATTTGAGCGCTGATTACAAATCGCGCGCTGCCTATCAATCGACCTCGTCATCGTCCTCTTCCTCTTCCTCTTCCTCGGTTTCTTCTTCTTCGTCGCCTTCATCATCTTCCCCTTCTGAGACGGATTCTCCCTTAGCTTTGAGGCGCTCCTTATATTTAGATTTCTTTTCCTCAGCATCTTCAAAGAGCATCAGCATATCTTCAAGTTCAGTCTGAACTGCCTGTTTTTCGGCGTCCTTCTCAGCCAACAAGCCTTCTGCCCGGGCAATCTTTCCTTGCGATTCGATTACTTCTGCCTCAAGTTCTTTGGTTTTTTGTTCTGCAGATTTCAATCTCCCACTCAGTTCCTGCTCCTGCATTCTGAACTGTTCTTGGGCACTCTGGATCTCTTGTAGATGGTTTTTGTTGGCCTGTTATCAAGGGTTAGTGGGTGCCATCTAAGAATGGGAATTAAGTCGAATACTTTTGCAAGGTCCGCTTCTAGACTGCTAATAGTTGCCTTGAGATCGGCAACTTCGGCCTCGGCCCGTCGCCGCATCCTATCCAAGTTGGCCTCGGAGCTCTTTTTCGCATGTTCAAGTTGTCTTTGGTAGTCCTGAGCAATTCTGTTTTGATCAGCTTCCGCATGTTCAAGTTGTCTTTGGTAGTCCTGAGCAATTCTGTTTTGGTCAGCTTCCCCAGTCTTCCGAGTATGCTCGAGCTGTCTTTGGTAATCTTGGACCAATTGGTTCTGTTGTGTCCGTAATTTACTACTTCATGTCAGCATATACACAATTTGCCCCACTTTGTACAACGTACTTCAGTTCAGTTCTTCCTCGTGATGACGTTGCAAAGCATCGTTGACTTGCTTGATTCTAAGAAGTTCAACATGAGAAGTCTCTTTTGCCTTGCGGTGGTCTGCCTGCTCCTGTCCTAGTTGCCTCCCGGTTGATATAAGCTGCACTTCCAGCTGCTGGCAAGCCTTGTCCTTCTCTTCTAATTGCAATCGTAGCGTGTCAACCAGCTCTCGTGATATTCCTTTCTGAACACCATTTGCCATGATTGGCACTTCCATTCCAGGATCCCGGTCAATTGCACGAAGCAGTCTGCTAAAGTTATCCTTTGCAAAATCAACAAAAGATTTATCAAAGAACACCTCCGGAAGGCCACCCATCGGAGCCGAAATAAGCTTTTGGGGCAGAACCTCGAAGTCTCGAAGGAGCGGATGGGCTCTCAACTTTGTAAGCCGATCAGCATATTGGTCTCGTCCCATGTGGGATGAAAGTAGGCCGTGAAGGGTTGCTCTAGAAATGGGTGAGTCTTTTGTCGAAAATTCATAGACGATTCCAAGAAGCATCGCACACAGTCCTTGGACAATGATTGCATCTGCACCGCCTTCGAGAACTCCCTTCACCAAACCTTGAAGATTGCTTCCTTCGCCGAGGAAGTCATTAACAGCATCTGGTTCTTCAAAAAGCCATCCACATAGCAGCATCAAATATCCAACCAGCACACGCTCATCTCCGCCCCTCCGCATCCCGCTGATCAAGTTCTCAGTAATTTGCTGAATGCATGTCACCACCACTTCTTCGCCACTATCAGCATCACCCTGTGTGATGCTCATTGCGCGACTCTTGGCTTCCGAGTCTTCAAAGATTAAATGGAAGAGCAAGACAGCAGCGAACCAATGCCGATAAGGATCACTTGACATGTTACCTTCCATAGGTTGCAGTAATGTTGTTAGTACATTTGCAGTCTCGTCGGCGCCGGAAGTATGACCTTCGATAGCACGATTGAGGAAGTGGAGTCGAATGACTGGGTGATTGTAGAAATAGGCTTTGATACATTCGCATGCCGCAAGGCGGGTATCAAAAGCTGAATATAATGACACGCTCAACGTAAGATCAAGCAGGCCATCGATCACATAGCTCTGCGCAAGGCCATTCTGCCCAGTGTTTCCATTAGTTCCCTCGGGTGGTCCGATCAGCACCCTTGTAACCTGCAGCTGTGCAAATGCTTCTTGAAGCTGTGGGTTACCACGGATTATGTCTGCACAGGTGATTAGGGCCTAATATGGATTCATCAACACACGCTTTGAATTGCTAATGGAGGAGCTGTATGTGCGTACCTCTGCCTTAATCTGCATTTGGGTAGAATGACCGAATGCTAGTTGCAAAACCAGTTTCAAAATTCCATGCTTCCAAAATGATAATTGGTTCGTCTGAGTGCCTGCACCTCCTGCAACAAGAAACAATCTTAGTACAGCCAAGAGCGCGTATATGTTCCTGTTCTTTTGATCTTGAGCCCACTCAGCAACCTCCTCTTCAGAATTCTGATCCAATAACACATCGCTCAGTAGCCGTCCCAACTTGGGCACACATCCAGTCTCTCGGAAAAGAGATTGATTGGACACATTTAGCCGTAGAAGGTTCGCAAGAAGAATCAGGCAATCCTCCACTATTCTGTCGCCTTGTGAAAGAGAACCTTCTTTTTTAATGATGTTAAATATCCGGTCGAAAGCATTCTCAAAGGCAACCAGCTTCTGTAGTTCGGAAAGATTCGGTGTGAGGTAGGTGAGCAGCGAAAGACCCTCATTTCGAATTGCTTCTCTTCTGTCATCAAGTACCGCCACCAGTCTTGGTATCCCCAAAGGAGCTGTGAATATACACTCTTCTGTTCGCTCGGTCCTTGAGGAAAGAATCGCAGAGAGAAGTTGTAGCGAGTAAAGTCGGGAGTAAAAATCGTTAGTCTCCAGGAAATTCAGGAGTAGGGTTATATTATCCTGCCGCTGTGTGAATTCATCTGCAAGCCAGAGCGCAATTTCCTCGGAGGCCTCTTCACTGTTCTTATTCGGATTGAATAGCATAATAAGTGTCTCGAGGACAACTTTCACGGTATCCACATCTTCTCCATCCTTGCGCAGGCTTTCTATCAACCCTCTCAAGGCATCAGATGCAACAGAAGCTGGGTACTCTTTGGCGAAACTCCTCAAACCTAGGATAGCGGCGCGTCTGTCTTCGAGGAGTGTAGAAGAGGACAGTCTTCCTGAAAGTGTAGTAATAGTTTCACTGACGCTCTGCTTCGCCGGGGTCGATGCGATGGCAAACATTGCTCTGTCGATATTCGGCGGTGTTATTTGCCATTGAAATTTGGAGTCTTCATAGCGATGGGTGGGTGCTTATTAAAGCTCATAAATAGTCCAAATGTGCAGAAAGTCTTTCGGGAGATTTAAAGGTGCTGTACATACCGCGCCTCACGCGGCTAACAAGCGCCAAGCCGCCGGTTAATTTACCCCAGATCTAGATCTGCACCATGCTGCCTGCCTGGAGCCTTCATCGACACTTTTTCCCTTGCAACAACAAAGCAACAGCCTCTTCTTTCTTTCAACGCCTTAGTATTACTTTGACACCCATGCGGCTCGATACTGTGCGCCGGCCATCCCCTCTCTTTGCCGCTCCTGCGGAGTTTTTCCAGTAGACTTATTCACGAAGCAAAGCTCGCGCGCAAACTCGGACAATAAGCACATTCTCTACAATAGCACTCTCCTAACTTCTGCACGAATCTTCAAAGCCTCTACACTGAGTGCCTTGCACGTTTACTCAGAATGGGTGTTCCAGGTGCGCAGTCCCTCCAGACAGATTGGTGCAGCAAAATATTAACATCTTCCTAGCATTGTTCCGTTGGTTGTCGCAAAAGTATGACCATTTTTCCTATGCTGGAGACTTATACTAATAGTTCCTAGGTATCCGAAGATTGTATCGCCAGTAATTGAGGAGCAACCACGCGAGATCGATGGCCAAATCATCCCCATTGATACTAGGGGACCGAATCCAAACAATGAAGAATTCGACAACTTATATCTCGACATGAACGGTATTGTCCATCCGTGTTCGCATCCCGAGGATAGACCTCCCCCAAAAGATGAGGAAAGATGAGGAAGAGATGATGTTGGAGATTTTCAAATATACTGAGCGTGTTGTGAATATGGTTCGGCCTAGGAAGCTCTTACTAATTGCTGTTGGTATGATGGATCCTGAAGAACCTCCTGAAATGATAGATTGACTAAACATGAACAGATGGAGTTGCACCACGTGCGAAAATGAATCAGCAACGATCGAGACGATTTCGTGCAGCACAGGAGGCAAAGGAAAAGGAGCTAGACAAGGCAGAACTTCTCAAGATGCTCTCAAATCCCAAGGTGGTCGTATAGAGGAAGAAGAGACACCAAAAAAGGCTTTTGATTCCAATTCCATCACACCAGGAACGCCTTTCATGGATGTCTTGGCTTCCAGCTTAAGGTATTGGTGTGCTTACAAACTGAACACAGATCCAGCTTGGGCCAAGATGAAGGTCATTATCTCTGATTCAACGGTCCCTGGCGAAGGTGAGCACAAGATTATGGAATTCATCCGATCTCAGCGATCTTCTCCCGAGCACGACCCGAATACCAGACATGTCATCTATGGACTAGATGCAGATTTGATCATGTTGGGATTGGGAACGCACGAGCCGCATTTTCGAGTTCTGCGTGAGGATGTGTGTTCTTTCAGGATTCAAAGCCTCGGACTTGCCATTTATGTGGCCAAGCGGGCCATGAAGCACGGGAGTGTACAGGGGAAGCAAAAGTCAAGCAAGGAGAATTTGATGAGAAAGATAACGCTCACCCACTGAAGCCTTTCATCTGGCTTCATGTCTCAGTTCTTCGAGAGTATCTAGCTGCAGAGTTGTATGTTCCGGACCAACCATTCAGATTTGACCTTGAGAGGGCTATTGATGACTGGGTATTCATGTGTGTTTTTTTTGTTGGAAATGACTTTCTACCACATTTGCCAAGTCTCGAAATTCGGGAGAATGGTATTGATACTCTCATTGCAATTTGGAGGGACAATATGCCATACATGGGTGGTTATCTAACGAAGGATGGACATGTTGACCTGGAGAGGGCACAGTTCATCCTGGATGGACTAGCGAAGCAAGAAGATGCTATTTTTCGACGACGGAGACAGACTGAGGAGCGACGGGATGCGAATGCCAAAAGGCGCAAGCTTCAGGACAGCGGTCGCGGAGGTCGCGGTGGGGGACGAGGTGGTCGAGGTGGATTTCAAGATTCTCCAACAAATGGCCGACAGAATGGAAGGCCCTCCAATGCCGACCCTCCTTCCCTCCTCCCTCTTTTTGCCCCAGGTAATATCACTAAGGAGGCCAGAGAGCTGACCCACGATATGGTGGTCAACCGTAAAGCCATCTATAGTGCAAACCAGGCCAACAAAAGTGCAGCCGCAGTCCTAAAAAGCCAAATGCAAGGTGCTAGTGCATCTAATGTTGCGGAAGCTCCAGAAGTAATTACAGCAGTTGCTGTTACTGGTGAATCGGATTCACCCTCTGCACTAGGAAAACGGAAGGCTGAGCTGATGGAGGATGATGATACGAGCAGCACTCCTGGCGGTACTACCCCGCAGCCTGGAACGCCAAAAACTCCAAGTGATGAGCCGCCAGTCGACACTGTACGATTATGGGATGAGGGTTATGCCGATCGGTATTACGAACAAAAGTTCCACGTGGACCCTAGAGATCTAGAGTTCCGCCATAAGGTTGGTAGAGCATATGTCGAAGGATTGGCATGGGTTCTCCTCTACTATTTCCAAGGTTGTCCTTCCTGGGACTGGTACTATCCATATCATTATGCACCGTTCGCAGCAGATTTTGTCAATCTAAAAGATATGAAAATCGGCTTCGAGAAGGGCAGAGTTTTCAGGCCTTTTGAGCAGTTGATGGGTGTCCTCCCAGCTGCATCAAGACATGCTATTCCTGAGGTCTTCCATCCTTTGATGACTGAAGCGGATAGTGAAATTATCGATTTCTACCCTGAGGAGTTTGCGTTGGACCTCAACGGAAAGAAATTTGCATGGCAGGGCGTTGCGCTTCTGCCCTTCATTGATTCTCAACGTCTTCTAGACGCCATGGCAAAGAAATATCCTCTCCTCCCGCCGGATGTTGCTGCTCGGAACGGAGTAGGCAATGATATTCTTATAGTTGCTGAGGCTCACCACTCCCTCTATGAGGACATTGCTACAAACTTCTATTCCAAGAAGCAAGGTTCACCAAAATTTAAGTTGAATGCCAAGTCCAGCGAAGGGCTCACTGGCATAGTGGAGAAAAGCGATGCTTTACCTCATGATTCTCTTGTATTCAAGTTGAATGAGAGTGCAATGCCACAGTTAGATGATGATCGTTCTATCACGTTAGTTCTAGTCCTTTCTATACCCCGATCCGTACCTAGTGTTATACTTTCATCTTACTAATACTAGCCTTCAGTGTACATTATAAGATGCCTACTTCGAGTCATATCCATAAGTCTATGCTCTTGAGAGGGGTCAAATTCCCAACTCCAGCACTGACTCAGGCTGATATCGAGGCAACAAAGGGTCGAGCAGCCAAGTCTGGCCGCAGCCACGGTAATGTACCGTTAAGCGGAAATGGCAGAGGTCGTAACTCATTCAACTATGCTTCGGGCCCATTGAATCAACAGTCGTATGGATCTTCGAACGGCTATAATGGATATGGTCAAAATGGTCAAAATGGTCGAAACAGCAACAATTACTTCGCACCTCCACCGCAGTACCCTGCGCCTCCTGGATATGGAGCGAGCGGCTATGGGGACAATAGATATGGAGGTAATGGATACGGTGGTAATGGATATGGAGGACAACCCCAACAATGGCAACCTCCTCCACCGCCCGGCATGGGTGGCTTTGCGCGTGGGCCACCGCCTCCTCCCCCAGCTGCATCATATAGCTATCCGCCAGCACCTGGATACAGCCAGGATCATCGACGTGGAGGAGGCGACTCCTACCGAGGTTATCAAGGCAGGCGTTGATCGATAGAGCTAGTGACGAGACATTTCAAAATGGGTACTGTCGGTACTGAGCTGGCCGAGTGCTATATGCACTGATTGCTCTGTATTGTGTATAACTTGTAAAATACCTCGAGACGACAGCTTGACTGAAATGCGATGTCGAATGACTGCTTCAACGTTTAGACGAGCTTTGTCAAGTGAGGCGCAAATTCCAGCCACAGTGAGAGCAAGGTGAACTAACTATTTGATTAAACTCAGTCATCCAAATCAAG
Source organism: Pezicula neosporulosa (assembly GCA_009805495.1). NCBI lineage: Eukaryota > Fungi > Ascomycota > Leotiomycetes > Helotiales > Dermateaceae > Pezicula > Pezicula neosporulosa. Next base: position 939,089 of record SELE01000007.1, read on the forward strand.
TCACCTAGTTACACAATCAAGTGGCTTATCCAAAAGCAAGCCCAAGGTAAATACTTAAGTAGATTGATTGACTATCCAAAGCATTTTCTACTTTAATTCCCGATGTAAGCACTTATTATATACATCTTCGTGGCAGTGACGATATAGCACGGAAAGTATTTCTAGTCTAGGATGTGTACAGTCGGACCACTGAAATGGGCCTACTAGGCCCTTGTAACCTGTCAAAACCAGGTTGGTGTCGTGAATTGCGACACAGAGCAAGGGTGAGGCGGCATTGGCCCCGCTTGCTAGTGAATCTCAGTGAATTGTGGTGGGAGGCGCGAAACTCTAATGCTACAGTATACTCGTAGACTCCCTATTAACTTTCTAACCTCATGTTTCCTAAGCCTTCTACGACGACTCACGCTTCTTTGCCGCCCACCTGAATCTTACACACGTACCACGACAAAACACCACCCTCACACACATCTATCGAAGGCTATGTTCGCGATCCCTCCAAAGTCCACGCAGCTACTCCATAGGTTGAACCGAGGATAAAAGCCTACACAGGCGCAAGAATTGTCGCATGCGCGTATTCTGCCTGACCGGATTGGTGCTGCCATAATTGTGATCTCGTCATGAACGGAGATGCCAGTCTCGTCATCACTCTGGTGGAGCGTTTGACGACGAGGGTACATATATTCTTAGCCACAACGACAGCCGTCCTCATGCTAACCCTGCATCTCTCTATAGCTTCCGCATCGTACCGGCTCCCATTCCCATGACCTGCGCCGTGATGATGTTGTACTCCTTACACGCACTACTCTCGTCAACGTGAGCTGTGCCTCCATTGGGGTAGTAGTCGATACGCTTGTACAATTGCTGGAGGAACTGGCGCGGCCGTACAAGGGAATCAATGCGCATCCTTTGCATGTTCTACACTCCGAACTCTATATAATAGAACTCCTTGCCGAATGTTGCGCCACCCATTGGGCCAATGTGAACGCGGTGCAAAGCGCTTTAGATGATGAGCAGAGTTATGACTCTGATGATGGGTCGGATTCTGAAAGGGGTGCAAAACCTATGCCACGCGCAGGAGGCACCTCTAGTGGGATGGCGCGATTGTCTCAGCATGGCCTTGAATTTCCTCCAGAACCCCTGGACGACAATTTGGTTGCGAGGTTGCTGGACGCCATTAAGATATTTTCGAGCCCTGTTCCCGATACCTTTGTGCTACCCGCAGCTAATATACTCGATGACGCCTCGAGAAACGGTGGTGTAAGTATCATTTCTGATGGATCCAGTAATGGCCTGCTCTCGAGCAGCCAGCCCAGTGCAACTGAGATATCAAAACTGCTCCTTGAAAGGGATGAAATCACCGAACTTTGTACTCGAAGGATTGTAGAGTATGTGTCGTTCTCCAACTGGCCAAGGGTTCTTGACTATCTCAAAAACTCACTCCGTGGACTCCGTGCAGCTCACCTACCTCCCGGAAATACCGTGCAGACCAACCTTGTGGCTGACGACGATAGAAGTGCGCTCATCACCATTCGCCTCATATCATACTTTTGGGTCAACAGTCGTAAACTAAGCGTTGTTATCCAGGAGTTGTGTGGAAGTTTCTTGCACTTACGCAAAGCTTTTCAAACAACTGTCGCTATTGTAGTACCATTACTGATCACCAGGTGGCTCGAACGGAATCCAGAAGAGTTTGTAGACCTCCATACCATGCATACGAGGCTTGACGGCGGTGCAGAGACACTTTTTGATATGACGAATACTATGATTGATGGATGGAGGTCGGCGAAAGGCGTTGCTCTTCCCATTTCAGATTTCTCTTTTATTTCTGCTACCCGATGTCTTCGAGGTTGCCAGCAACATGAGGGAAGTTAAAAGCAGCGGTATTTCCAAGAAGGTTCAATTTCTAGAGATGCTCAGGAAGGCTTTGAGAAATAGAAATGAAGCGGCTATCTACTGCCTAACGTCTCTTCTAAGGGTTTCGCGGCATTTCACTCTCGACAGTGATGCTGCTCTCCTCAGCTTTGCATTAGACGTACAGGAAGAGGTCCGAGAAGCAGTATTCAGGAAGTATACCGCCGGGATGGACTCTACCATCCTCGACAGTAGTTTAATGACAGCAGCGTTTGTCAGCCTAGCACATCTCAACTTTGAGTCCTGCGTGGAAAGTCTAGCACCTGTTTGTCTGGCTTCTAATTCTCCACCTGAATTTAAAGTTGCGGTCATATCAGCGTGCACGCATTTCGCAAGGCAAGCTAACGCTGAAGAGTACCGGCCATTGTATTCCAAAGTTTCAGGGTTTGTCCGTACGCAATTGAAGGTATTACTTTTATCCATTACTAGGTGTTGATTCGAGTGAAAATGATAGTTTTACTGACTTGTGTAGGGGACAACTCCTGGCACGAGAGATTCATACCCTGATGAGCAATATACACTTTTAAAGCCGCTTGAGATCGCTCCTTCGACAGACATTATATACAATATCTTAAGCTTCCTCGATGCTTCCCCAGCTACTCTCTTTGAAGGAGCGCCACTTGGCGAGGCAGAATACAACGCTTTTTTTGAGGACCTATGCACCACGTTCGTAAAATACTTGGTTACGGATGATGAGCGTGTGAGAGACCTCACAGGTTCAGTCGTGCGAAGAATCATGACAGATGTCCCCTTCGACCTCTGGCGTAATGGGCAAAGCCTGAATGCCCTTACCTTAAGACAAAACTTCTGGAGAACTACGTTAGTCGTCAAGCATATGGTTGTTTCATTTGGCGACTAACATCATTAGGTCATATGTGCTTACTGCAGTATCAGACAAAATCGTCACTTACCAAGGCGGTGGAAAATCAGCACTTGGCTTCATCCACGACTACCTGAAGTCACGCTTAACACTCTTAAAGTCGGCAAAGGTATGTTTACATATGTTCTTGTTTTTAAGTCCTACTAGAATATGCTATGGCTCCTAAATGGCATCCGCGTATGCGTAGTGTTTTCTACGCCGATTTGTATGGGGCTTGATACACTATTTCATATTATCTTTGAGTATTCGGAGAGAATCATGCTCTGCAACTCGCATCGAATTGATGTTCTGTGGCGATTCTCAATCTATCGCTAACTTTCGGAATCAGGATATGGCAGAACTAGACGAGGAATTACCGGAACGTGCAGCTGCATCTACAAAACTCGAGATGGCATTCTTAGTAACTCTCTGTTCGGCTGAAATGAAATCTCAACTTGCCAGCTAGTTACAAGCTGTATATTGCTTCTCTGCCAAGAGAGTCAACTTATTGCAGCAGTTACCGATTCGTCAAAATCAGCGACGTCAGGACTTCGAAACCTTGATGTCTTCCTTGAGATAGCCTCACCAGACTTTGTCTTCACAGGCTTGGTTGCGTTTCAGAAGCGAGTGAGGGGTCTTCTGAGGCAGATGCAACATCCCACGGCAGGAATCCTCGCTGCATGGGAAATTGTTTTCGATAAGTGGCTCAACTTATCTAAACAAATTACAACTCGAGCACCAGATACGATTGAAGAAAAATCACTCATTGAATGGCGTAATTATTCCGGATTCCTTGCTTCTCTTGGAGGAACTTGCATATCTGATCAGGCTTTGGCGCCTGAGGAATCTGGCCTTGCAGGATTGCGATGGATAGATAGACTTTCGCCAGAAAGCTATGATGATACTCTTCTTAGCCGATACATGAAGCAAAGTATCCAGATGCTAGCCAGCAATAACGTCAGGATCAGGGAGGCCATGAGGGAAGTGCTTTCGGGAGAAGTGTCACCACCTCTTTACATCCCTTTGTTTGAAACACTAGAGTCAGAACTTGAGGTTCTCTTCGACAGCCCTCGCAACAATGGGTCAACCTCAAACAGCACGTCAATGACTCCTGATACTCGTATCATCTTCGCAGAACAAGCTGCGGCCCTTCTCAGAAGTATCGTCGAAAGACTCGGAAGCCCCACAGAGATTGGTGCAAGCATGTCAATAGACATTGGAGGATTGACACTCAACTTTGCCAAGTTCATGAATAGCCTGAACGAAAGCTCAAGTACGCTGAGAGTCAAGATCAAGATATGCCTATTGTGTGAGACGGTAACACGGAAAAAAGAACTTCTCAACCTGAGGCACGACGTCCGCATCCGGAATCAGCTCTTAGAAGTTATATTTGGCTGGATTGCACGTCCAGGCTCTCCAGCTGAAAACTTGGCCTTGTAAGTTATCCAACCCTTTTGCATGGAGGAGTCAAGGCGCTGCTATAACCAAGTCTTTACCAAAAGTTATTGACAGTTATTTTTCACAGACTTGGCGGTGCCCGTGCAGATGAAATTTTCCGCTTGCAAAAAGACCTTGATAGAGCATGCCTCAAAGCACTGGCAGATTTGACATATCGGCTACCACTACAACCAGCTGAGGGTCAAAGTGACGCAGATACTAGTGATTTGAAATCTCAAATGTTCCATACATACTTCAACAGATTTCTCTCACTACTCAACTCCGAGACTTCAGAGCTAGGGAGAAACGAGAAACGAAGTACGAATCTTCTCAACAGGAAGCGATGAAACTATGACCACTCCTGAGCTTGCAATAACGGCGTTATCCAATTTGCTCAGTGCGAACATTGATGTTGGTCTCAAGCAAGCATTCTCTAAATATTGGATATCATGAAGATCTCGACATCCGAACAGCATTTGTCACCGTTCTATGCAATATCCTGATTCAAGGCACTGAATTCAATAACCTTTCCGATGCGGCGGTGAATGAGAAATACGACGAGCTTCTTGATGTGAGTCGTGCAGAACGCACAAAGAGAATTTCATCTAACTATACCTGTGTAGTTGCTTATCAATGACATGACATTAACAATTGCTCTCTGTGATGCCTGCCCAAGTATGGAGGTTGACGAAATGACAATATCTTTGTTGAACATCTTCGACTCGAGAGGTCTAGGCTTTGTTTTACTTGAAGCTCTCATTGAGCATGAAGTTGATGAGACTGGTACTCTTTGCATTCTACATAAGCCCTCTAAGAGTTATGCTGATATACTGGATAGAGAACGAGGCCGAACTCCTACGAAGAAATTGTGTAGCAACAAAAATGCTCTCTGTCTATGCCAAATGGAAAGGGGCGGCGTACTTGAAAGCGACCTTACAGAAAGTCCTCGAACGTCTCATATTGACCTCGAAGGACCTTGATCTCGAACTAGATCCTGCTCGGACTGCTTCTGCAGAGGAACTCCAGAAAAACGCACTACAGCTTCGAGTGGTTACCAAAGTTTTCATCGACGATATTTGTAGTTCTGCGGCCCATATACCCGTCTCCTTCCGGAGGATTTGCAGTATTGTAAGTCAATTGCCTTGTAGTGAAAATAGCATCTAGATTTCTAACTAGATGCTATAGATATCGTCGGCTGTTATGAAACGGTTCCCCGAGGCGAAATTTACGGCTGTTGGTGCCTTCATATTCTTACGATTCTTCTGCCCGGCCATCGTAGCTCCAGATGCTGAGGGCCTCATCACATCAACACCTTCCAAAGAGATGCGACGTGGCCTCTTACTAATTGCAAAGGTGGTGCAAAATCTTGCTAATAATGTGCTGTTTGGTGCAAAAGAGCCGTACATGTTTCCTTTGAACGACTTCCTGACGCAGAATATATATCGAGTGACAACATTTCTCAGAGAAATATCAGTGAGCAATTCCGAGACCCCTTTACTCATGCTTTTTTGAGTGCATTTTCTAATAAATGAAGGTGCCACCGAACGTGGGCGAGCCAGTTGCGGAGACCGAGTCTTTTGATTTTGGTTCCTGCGTTGCGCTACACAGATTCTTGTATGATCACTGGGATCATGTGCGACAGAAACTTGTTATTCGAGAGAGAAAAGGCTCTGTTCACTCTCCTCTTGAGATAAGCAAGGGCCAGATTCCCATACTGGAGTCTCTTCGAAGACTCATCACTAACTTGGGGCCTCCGCCTATGAATGTCTCCTGGAACCGACCAGCAATTGCATTAAACAGCCCACCGTCATATTCCCGATTCCAGCATTTCATGTTGCGAAATGCAGGAAGGAGTACCGAGTCGATCATCTCTACGAGGGCTGTGTATGACGGTGGTGAAAGCAAGGTAATCTAACAAGGTCTGGTCTGAGAAAATGTTTAACAGTAAACAGGATGGTCTTTCAATGATCTGTATTATTCTACGAAACATTGACACTGAAGCTACGGATTATGATCTTCTATTGTTCTGCTACTTAAAGGTATGACCAGCTAGCAGACGAGTATTGCAATACTAACCAGACGTAGATTGCAAGTCGTATGTGGCATCGACCATTTGGTATACTGATAGATGCTACTTGTTACAATGGACAGAATGAACCCCAGGATGCGCTATTCCGGAAATTAGATCTACTAACGCCCACGGAGCTATCGAAACAGCTGACAAGAGTATATGTATACAACATGAACAGTGCATTTAGGTAAGTATACTTGCTAGGCTACAAGCGCTTCTAATAACCGTTATCAGGAAATGTTTCCGACGGATACTGCGTCTTTCTGCAAAAAGCGAAAACAGTGCATTTCATCCAAAAAATGTTGATTATCATCTAATCGGCAGCCTTCAAGACCTCCAGGCACACTTTCATTTGAGTCAGCTGCATCTTCCAAAGGAGACTATAAGTGTAGTCACAGATACGCGATATGTATACCAGCCAATTATTCGGCTTTCAAAAACCAAAGGCAAGATAGAAGTGGTGATCAAGATTGGTAGTCAGTTTGTACAGGTCACCACCACCAAGAAGCAAGAAGTTGTACCTGGTCTTAGGCTGCATGCTACTGTCAACGATATATTTCGACTCTCAGAGGTAGACGAAGCGCCAACTTCGATACAGACGGAGGATGATTCGGCCTTTGGGCTACGTACAGAGAATGGAAAAATTGTCATGTACTTCACCAGCCCCAGGAAAAAGGACGTACTCGATACCATTCGAGAGGCCAAAGCTAAGTATGGCAAAGAGCTGAGAACGCTCAAATCTTTCGAAAGACTTGTTAGGCCCCAAGACGTTCCTGGGACGCTTCTCAATATTGCCCTCACAAACATGGCAAGTTCGGATCAAGTCCTTCGAGCTGCTTCTTACGACCTTTTATGTGCCTTGTGTCGTGCTTTCAAATTCGCAGCAGACTCGAAGTTCATGAGCACCAAAGGTAGGTTAATTCAGAGTATTTATAGTGGAAACACTAACCAAAATTAGAACTTTGTGTGCCACTAAATCCATCTCGCTTCATTGTAGACATTAGTCAACAACTTGCTCTTTCAGAGCCCCAACTCACGGGAGACTTCCTCAACGAGTTCTTCGTTGGTTGGGAGAGTTTCCCGTATCATCAGCGCTCCCTAAGTCTGACATACATGGCCCCGTGGCTACCAAGCTTGAGAACAAGCCTTATCCCAAATGAGGTAGACGGAGACAAGGGTAGAGAAAAGGTTGCAGCAATTTATCGCAAGCTCGTCGAAGTAGCTATTTCAGATATTGCTCTGAGTACCACCCTCGAACATTGCGTTTGGCCAGCCATTTCTCAAGATGAGATTTGCACGGACATATTCCTTGAAGAAATAGTCAAAGCAGCCCTTGGCTTTGGTATCGACGATGAGCGAACAGAACTACTTGGATCAATTATTGCTTCTCTCGGCACTATTACTATCCGAGCAAAGCTTATATCAAGGCTTCGAAAAGCTCTCAATCGGTCGTCCTTGCGTCCTACAAGGCATTTGCCTGATAATACAGTATGGGGCGAGATATGTGTTCTCCTCCGTCTCTGCCTGTCAATTTCGTTTGACAGCGGTGCCCAATCTCAATTGTATTTGCCCGAGCTGTTCCATCTTGTAACCATGCTTGCCAATACCGGAGCATCGGATGTCAGGCTTATTGTTCATCGCCTGCTTGTAAACACGATCCATGCCATCTGCACGACGTTTGCACTGGAAGAAAGCAAGCTTGCTAAGGTGAAAGTTTTGCTTTCATCCCTCTCCGAACCTCGAAACGACTCCTTATTTAGTATTTAGTATGTCTGGACGAGATGGCAACTCAATTGTATCGGTTCAAGATAACAGTGCCTCGCTGTTACTAGCTACAGAAACCCTTGCTGTGCTTTTGTCTGAGGTAAGTACAGTAGCGGCACCATCGATTGATATGTCCAATGCATGGCGTTCTAGATGGATGAGCCTGGTTGCAAGTACTGCATTCCAAAGCAACCCTGCGATCCAGCCAAGAGCATTTGCTGTGATGGGATGCTTGGCTCGCGAGGATGTTGACGATGACCTCCTATACCAAGTCCTCGTTGCTCTTCGAACTAGTATTGGGCGCTTTATAGACGACAACGACAGCGAAATGCTAATTGCAATTGTGACATCCTTGACTAAGATGATGGACAAGTTACCAACCGCATCTCGGTATGGTCTGCAATTGTTCTGGCTCGCAATGTCACTTGTGAGGCTAGTCCCCCTTCCGCTCTTCAATTGCACGGCGCTATTTCTTGACGCTGTTCTGTGCAATATCACCACCTCCGGCGATTTGAGGAATGGACGCATGGTTCCAACACTACTCCAAGGCCGAGTGCCTCTTGAAGATGCAGCTTTACAGCTGGACGAGATTTATGGAATTCATTTTAACATGGAGATCTTCCATTTCGCTGTTTGCGCATCCTTGGTGAAAGGCTTAACGGATTCTGTAACGAAGCCTACAGCACTGCGGGTGTTGTCATCCTTTTTAGAGACAGCAAGCTCTAGCATGCCACAGGGAATGCGATTCCCAAACGATGTGAGCTGTCTTCCATATCTAGGCCTTGTCATGTCCCGAGCCATGACACCTGAGGAAGCCAAAGACAATCTCTGGTTAGCGGGAATAACCAATCTTAGCGATGGGTCACAACCAGGAGATGTCCTCGGTATGATCGATTTATCCACCATCAAAGATAAGGAATTGTTATTGAATGCAGCGATTGGCATTGTTGACTTTCGCTATTTAGAGGATACGGTGCAGCACCGTGTTCTTGGATGGCTCAATCGGATTGCTATCAAACGGCCCACAGTGATACTTCATCTGTAAGTAGTCTGGATTTTATTCAAGGAGAATTTACTAATGAACAGTTTAGTTGCGGGCCGGTTATTGCAATACTAGACGAGATTCTCATTTCATGCCAAAATGCTGGTACATTAGAGTCAGCTCATCAACTACTCCGAACATTAACATCAAACCCCAAGTTTGCAGGCGGCGTAGATACCGCAGAGATGTTGGAGGATGTCCTAGACGGGATTGGATTCGGCGGGTTGTGGCGCTCATCGACTTTCCATACAATGAATGATCAAGATAGGCAGTGTACTGCTTTGACTGATAGACTTATTGAGGTATGCAAACACTCCGCTCTTCCCCAGAGGCTATCTCAGAACTGGCGACTAACAAGTTTGTAGCTTATTATCGCGTAGAGTGGTTAAAAAAAAGCGAAGATGGATACTGATACTTAGGATACTTATTTTGGCCGTGAGGCATGAGTGACGGGGCAAGGCGTGATGATTTGACGAGAAAAGCATAGCATCTCCTCACATAGGAACAATGATACCCTGTTCGTACTTTGTCCATCATGTCTCCTGCTTGTATAAACCTTAGGGTGTCAGTTCAGATTTCGACCTAGACATTATTCGGTGATTAAATTAGATCCCCCACAAGTGACTACGATTTACTGGCCGCCAATTCAGTGAAGTTATTTAGCAGGAATTCGTACTGTAGGTTCTTAGCACCTTAGGTAGGTAGGTAGTTCCATTAGGTTTAAGGATGTTTCGTGTCACATGACCAGGCTTCAAATCTATTTCCAAACGCGTCGCGTCTTCTTGCATCACATCCCACGCGAATTATACCATGATATGATGATGCCTACCGACTCCCCTCAGAGTTCTACGGACTCATTCCACACGGCAGCTTCGACCTCACCCATGCCAGAAGATGTGAGGTCGAAAGTCTCGGAATTTAATCGGTACCGGCCCGCAAAGCAACTTCCAAGTGAACTGAAGACCCAATGCGGGATATATCTTAATGAGAAACTCTGTAAGTATTCAAGGACGCATATTAAACCTCGGGCTGACAACAAAGATTGCGCTGGCCTTGCCCTCCTTAACAACCTTCTTACTACAGGATCTCCCCGCCGAAACACGCCAGAAAGCCCAGCCTTTGTACCTACTCCGGTTCTCATCGAGTTTACGAGTACGCTTCTTGTCCACCCCTTCAATACCACGAACAGCCTCCCTGAAAACAACCCGGAAGTTGCATCTACGGCCATCACGCTTCTCCGCAGTCTCCTGTCGACGGTTGGCCCAGTGAATGGAAATCTCAAAGAGGCATTAAGCTTCACGTCAAAAATCAATGTCAGGGCCAGGCGCAGACGCAACGGCCTCAATGGTGATAGCACGAGTAGTGATTCGGAAGACGATGAAAGAGCATCCATGGGCCAAAATATACTCGTCCACAAGGAGAGCATACGTGAACGCGCCGACGACTTCTGGCATGCTGTAGGATGGGCTTTCAATTGCAGTGTCAAATATCCAAATCGATGGAAGTATTGGAAAATATGGCTGGAATATATGCTCGATGTCATTGATGCGGATTGGAAAGAACGAGAGAGACAAGACCAAGCGGCTTTCAAAATTAAAAAGGACAATGACCCACAGGCTGAGTATGAAATAACAATGTTGCATGGTTCGATGTTAGTTGGGTACTTGTCCGAGGCTCAACAGAGCTCTGCTGGGGTTAGAAGAGTCGTTAAAGCTGCCTTTGCAGATGGGGGAGATGATATGCTCAAAGCATTTCCAACTGTTTTCGAGAATGAAGCTCGAGACAAAAAGAGGAAGCATGGTCAGGCTGTGGGCAAGCCAGAACACAGACGTGCCATTCTCGAAGATGAGGAAGATTCATCCGATGCTTTGAACATAGAAGAGCATCCATTGGAACCTAAGGAAGGCGTGGATGAGGCAGAACTAGAACGAGCATCTTTACTAGGAGGATTAGACGCGATACATTTACGACAGCGTGTACTCGGCCTTGTGAGTTAAGTCTCGTCTTCTATCACATTTTTGCTGACTTCTTTAGCTCTCTCTTGTAGCTGCGAGACTGCCCGATTGTTTTGCAGCAGCCGGAAAAGTATACGACTTCTTTGTCGATTATGTCAAAGTCCTACCACTTCCTGCATTCTCTCTGCTCATATCTCCCTCCATGCAACAATGTTTTCTTCCCGAAGCTCTGGTTTCACTCTATCAACTCCTGCTTGGAAGCCTTATGCAAAACAGCACATACCGTTCCAGAACAAAGAACGATGAGGTCTCACAAGAGCTGATGGAGGAAAGATATCTTCCGGCCTACGCAAACACTTCTTCTTCTGGAGACAACACTAAAGTATCCATTTTGGTTGAGAGCTTATTCAGGTTGTTCATAGTTTGTGATTGCCCAGTATATCATACAGCCCATTTAGTAGAAGCCGTTGAGAAAGGTATACGCGCGCGTGAAGGCAACATCAAGAGTGATAAGCGGAAGAAGGGTCTTGCCGCCAGGAGACACGTGGAAGATTCCGACAGATTGTACCTACAAGCGAGCGCAGAGCGTCTGAGGAGCTTGCTAGTTTGGGTAGAGGCCCAGCCAGTGAGCCATAAACCCTAACATTGAGGTCATGGAGTTAGTGGGCGGCTAGCTATCTCAGAGATAGGACTGTTGAACGATGCCAGAGCCTATCCTCTCAAATCACAGCTATGTCCTTGGTAAGACGCTAAAACTGCCTCCATCAACGCCTCACCAATCTTTGAAGGCTCAAAAGAAAAATTAGCACTAAGTGCTGCGTGACTTTAATAGCGTAGATGGTTACATGTCGGGATCAGATATAGACTCCACTAGATTAAATACCAGAGATTGGTGATACATAAATCATAGACTGAGGCCTGGATTCACCTTTTTACGTCGCTCTCGAGTGCATTTAAATCGATGCTTAAGCTCCTACATATAACTACCTATGATGACCTCGTTAAATCTAATTACAGAACAGAGGGAAGGCTACCTACTCGCACTGACAAGGCTGAACATTTAAAAAATTGCAGCCTCGCACTCGGCTACAAAGATGTAAGGCAGCGTCGATAGACATCCCGCCAGACTCCATCAACTCTTCCCATCTACGGCAGTCTTCAGAAAGACACTTGAGGCTGTGGCTCAAGAGTCAAGATGAAATTCAACATTGAGTATGCATCCGGTCTTCTTCTGTACTACATCACGACATAAAGCCTGACCGGTTCACAGCGATTTGCCCGTCCTCTTTCCGTATCCGCGGATCTACCCAGGTATGTAACTCGGTACTGAGATCATTCACAGATGCTGACGGTTCCCAAAGAGCAATATGCGTACGTTTCAAGTCTTCTTCCAGCCAGTTTAGTGCTAATAAGGTCTTGAAATAAAGCTACATGTGTGATCTCAAACGTAAGCTGAGCCCGCCTCGAGTCCTGTAACTCACATGCTTACCGACTCCAGGGACCCTGGATGCTGGAGGAGGAAACTGTGTGCTGGAGATGCCTTCGGGGACTGGAAAGACTGTATCTCTTCTGTCCCTGATTGTTGCATACCAGCAATACTATCCAGAGCACAGGAAGCTGATATACTGCTCACGTGAGTCATGTACATTTGCCACTTGTAACACGTTCTGATGGCTCCGACTATCCATCCAGGTACTATGTCAGAAATCGAAAAGGCCTTGGCAGAGCTAAAGGCTCTTATGAAGTACCGCGCGGAGCAATTAGGACACGTCGAGGAGTTCCGAGGCATGGGTTTAACAGCGAGAAAAAACCTTTGTCTTCATCCTTCAGTGAAACGGGAAAAAAGCGGTGCTGTCGTTGACGCTAGGTGTCGAAGTCTCACGGCAGGATTTGTAAAGGAGAAGAAAGAGCGGGGTGAGGATGTACCAGTCTGCATATATCACGACGTACGTATTGCTTACTCTATCTATCATGAGGCGGGCTATGTTGACAAACTCAGAATCTCGATCTTCTGGAACCTCATAATCTCATACCCAATGGCGTTTGGACATTAGATGGGATTATGAGATATGGCGAGGAACACAAGCAGTGTCCCTACTTCACGTCAAGACGGATGATGTCTTTCTGCAATGTGATCATCTACTCATATCACTATCTGCTCGATCCAAAAATTCAAGAACGAGTATCTAACGAGCTCTCCAAGGATTGTATAGTGGTTTTTGATGAGGCACACAATATTGACAATGTCTGCATAGAATCTTTGAGCACCGATATCACCGAGGACTCGTTACGGAAAGCTACACGCGGAGCACAGAATCTAGAGCAAAAGATTTTAGAGATGAAAGACAGTGATGCAGATAAATTGAAAAATGAGTACGCAAAACTTGTGGAGGGGCTACGTGACAAAGACGAAGCTAGAGAAGAGGATGCTTTCATGTCAAATCCAGGTAGATCTTCGAGTGCTCTAAAGACAATTACGAATGCTAATGAATGTTAGCTTTACCGGATGATCTCCTCAAAGAAGCAGTTCCTGGAAATATAAGAAGAGCAGAACATTTCATCGCCTTCCTCAAGAGATTTGTGGAATATCTCAAGGTGAAAATAAACAGTAGCTCTCGCCTACTCATGACAAGCTGACAAATGACAGACTCGAATGAAAGTACGCCAAGTCATTTCCGAGACGCCACCGTCCTTCCTAGCACATCTCAAAGAGTATACTTTTATCGAAAAAAAGCCATTGAGATTTTGTGCTGAACGTCTTACGTCCCTTGTCAGAACCCTTGAGCTTACTAATATTGAAGACTACCAACCGCTTCAAGAAGTTGCAACTTTTGCAACTCTTGTTGCTACGTACGAAAAGGGGTTCCTTCTTATTCTTGAGCCCTACGAGTCAGACACTGCTGAAGTCCCAAACCCTGTTCTACATTTCACCTGCCTTGATGCAGCAATAGCCATCAAGCCAGTCTTTGACAGGTTCAGCTCTGTGATCATCACATCCGGAACCATCTCTCCCCTCGAGATGTATCCTCGGATGTTGAACTTCACCACCGTTGTTATGGAGTCATATCCAATGACCCTTGCTCGACGGTCTTTCTTACCCATGATTGTCACCAGGGGCTCTGATCAGGTTGCAGTCTCGTCCGGCTTCCAGGTTCGAAATGAGCCATCTGTTGTTCGTAACTATGGAAACATACTTACAGAGTTCTCAAAACTCACCCCAGATGGCATGGTTGTCTTCTTCCCATCGTATTTGTACATGGAATCAATTATCAGCATGTGGCAAGGCATGGGCATCCTTGACGAGGTGTGGAAATACAAACTCATTCTAGTGGAAACCCCTGATGCCCAAGAGACCTCCTTGGCCCTAGAGACATACCGCACAGCATGTTGCAATGGTCGAGGAGCAATTTTACTCTGCGTAGCTCGAGGAAAGGTCAGTGAGGGTATTGATTTCGACCACCAGTACGGACGCACTGTCTTGTGCATTGGAGTGCCCTTTCAGTATACTGAATCGCGTATCTTAAAGGCACGTCTGGAATTCCTTCGAGAAACATATCGCATCAGGGAGAATGACTTCTTATCCTTCGATGCAATGAGACACGCCGCCCAATGTTTGGGTCGAGTTATCAGAGGAAAGGACGATTACGGTATCATGGTCTTAGCTGATAGGAGATTCCTCAAAAAGCGGAATCAGCTCCCGAAATGGATCAACCAGGCAATTCTTGACAGCGAGGTCAATTTGAGTACTGATATGGCTGTTGGAAGTGCCAAAAAATTCTTGAGACAGATGGCCCAACCCTTCAAGGCTAGAGATCAAGAGGGAATAAGTACCTGGACAATCAAGGATTTAGAGAAACACAAGGAGAAAATGGAAGAGCAAAGTATCAGGGAATTACGAGAAGCGCAAATGGCTGGTCCAGGACAGATGGGTGGTCAGGTGGTCTCGGGAATTGATGAGGATGGGTTCGATGATGATGAGATTGAGGCAGGCATGATGGAGTTGGATGGGGAGTAAAACGGCACTGTGTTTGAAACAATGGCGTCTGGGGTCCAGGCTTTGTAACATTAATCAAAATTGGTGTCAAATTGAACAGAGGGTTTTCAAATAGGCTACACTACAGTAATTTAGCTTTTTAAGTCCTGGGGAGTTTGGAACAAAAATTAACCCAGAAACGGCAGTTACTATGTCAGAATTATTGAGTCATGAAGATATTTGGAATAATGATATCATTGTCAGGGACATCTACCAATTTGCAAACGAAGCCGACTTGAGGCATATGATAATACTATAGTCGTTTTCGGAGATTGAAAAAGACAATTCGTCCTTTTTCAATAAGTCCCCGTAAGACCTAGCTATCGTTCCTCTTCGGTACACCAGGCTATTATCTACCTAGGTAAACAGTGTGTGTACATAGTACATACTTGTCCTACGGTCCTTTCCACATCTAGCAAGTTCCTCAATTCGGTATCACTACGGAGATGAAAACAGGATTTTGAGAACTTGTTTAGAAAATGTGTAAAACCAGTAAGACGATTCTGGTAGAGTTGAGCATCATCTCTCAAGAGTTTGACTTCGCTTCAGAGTGGCCAACCTCGCTAGCCAATCCCTCTCCCCATGGCCGACGGTTGGTCATTCAAGGCAAATGCTGCTCATCCAAGATATTCCTCATGTTTCAAACCTCACCAAGTTGATTTCCTGATTCCTTAAATAGTTCCGTTCTCTGAAAGTTCTCTAACGCGTCCGCGTATAACAGTAATCTATGACTAAGCTATGTTGTGTTTTGTCGCGTCGGCCCCATGTAGTGATCAAAACATCATGAAGTGGACACAGCGACTTTTCAGTGCATATTTACACTATGGAGATCTCACCAGCGACCCAGTCACCACTGGTTGGTACCCCTCACGAGCGATATAAGCCATTGCCAATATCACCATTGTTCAGGCTTCAAGATGCGGTATCACACTGCAAATCAATTAAAGGCACAGTACCATGTATTGTAGGTTGAAGAATTATTTATTCCTCTTGGTCATGAGGATCAGCGCCCATCACTGTCCATAATAATTTACATCCCATTGTGTAGAAAGCAGAAAACCCATGCGATAAACTCCCCGAACCAATATCAGACCCTATCCCATTGCGCAATCATCAAATATCCCATATGCCCATCCTCCCTGACCAGCGCGCCCGAAAGCCGATGGTCAAAGCCGAAGGGTTGTCATGAGAATGGTCGATGAACCCATCTAAGAACGCTCACCACGGAGACGGCGGGCTAGTTGGATGTCCTTGCTCTGTGGGTTTGTTAGTATGTGAAGTATTCAAGATGAGGATGAAGTAACGAACCTGGATGGTGACACGCTTGGCGTGGATGGCGCAAAGGTTGGTGTCCTCAAAGAGAGATACGAGGTATGCCTCAACGGACTCCTGAAGAGCACCGATGGCAGAAGACTGGAATCGAAGATCGGACTTGAAGTCCTGTGCGATCTCACGAACCAAGCGCTGAAAGGGAAGCTTTCGGATCAGAAGCTCAGTGGACTTCTGGTAACGACGGATCTCACGGAGAGCGACAGTTCCTGGCTTGTATCTGTGGGGCTTCTTGACACCTCCGGTAGAAGGCGCGGACTTTCGGGCAGCCTTGGAAGCAAGTTGCTTACGAGGAGCCTTTCCTCCAGTGGATTTACCTATGAATAAATGTTAGTGATGATCAAGGACGATGATGTAATGCTGAAGACATGTTGTTGTGGGGGAGGTTGCGAGGCGCGTCAAAATGAGGCTCAAGTTGAAGCGCCACCACGGTCGCAAAGTGAAAATCGCGAGGAGCGCGTCGAAGCGATAGATAATGAAGATGATGTCAGAGGTAGGATATACTCACGGGCAGTTTGCTTGGTGCGGGCCATTGTGGATGATTTTGATGAAGATGGATGAGGAAGTTGTTGATGATTGTTGTCGAGATGTGGTTGTCGGATGATGTTGTAATGGAGAAGAAAGATGGAGGCGAGCGAGGTTCCTTAAGTATTTGGGAGAGCTGATCTTGATTGCGAGTTTAGCGTGGCGCTAAGCCTAACTGGTAATTGCAAGTTTTGAATGAATTTTGCGAGGCGAAAGAAGGCTGCCTTTGAATTTCAAATTCGGCAAATAATAATCAGTCAGACTGAGCCACGCCACATACAGGCTACGGGCCGTAGTTAAAGCTGAATGATGATTTAATAATAATCATGCAGTATACACATTAGAGAGGAGAATTAAATATATGAACTAAAACTGAAAATAAGATAAAAATAAGATAAAATAAATATACAGTAGAGAAATAATTCAAACATCATACCCTAATCTACTAAGGCACTGCTGTACTACTACGCTCTTCCATGCCTCTGCAGGTCCGTAGCGCGCTCGGCCCCATGTCGCTCGCCTCGCCTGCCAAAGTTTCGACGAAGTGTTGATTCCCGACCGAATTGATCCCGCTCGCTGATTGGCTCTGATTAGAATCTGGCACTAGTGGTGCGATCAACTCGGGTAGCTATATATCTCACAGCCTCTTTCCCCTCCATTCTTACATCTCCATTCACGACCATTCAAAGCATCTTCTCCACGCTACCATCATCATCGTCGACAAGTAATATCTCCTCCAACATCAACCCCATTTCTCTCAACAACCCAACTTCATCATGACTGGACGTAAGTACTATCTTCATCTTCCTCATCCCACATCCTTCTTATTCTTTTCTGCCTTCGCCCTCGCGTCGTCTTCAAGACGCGCCTTTCCCAGCATCGCGACATACTAACGCGTCTTCTCTTAGGTGGAAAGGGTGGCAAGGGTCTCGGAAAGGGTGGAGCCAAGCGTCACCGCAAGATTCTTCGTGACAACATCCAGGGTATCACAAAGCCTGCGATCCGTCGTCTTGCGCGTCGTGGTGGTGTCAAGCGTATCTCAGCCAGTAAGTTTCCCTGTGCACATCTACCTTTGATCACAATTTCTAACGCGTTGAACAGTGATCTACGAGGAGACCCGTGGTGTTTTGAAGACCTTCCTTGAGGGTGTTATTCGCGACGCAGTCACATACACAGAGCACGCCAAGCGCAAGACGGTTACTTCCCTCGACGTTGTCTACGCACTCAAGAGACAAGGTCGCACTCTGTACGGTTTCGGAGGTTAAGTGTTTTTTACGAGCGGTAGTTTTCACGGTCTTATGAATTTCTTCCCCATCATGGATGGCTTGGAGATGTGGGTGCTATTGGGTTTGGGTTCTGCTTTTAGGTGTTCAATTGTATCATACGGATATGGGGTATGCGGCATGGTTGATAAGTCCATGAGATAATCAATCCACCACCAACAAAAACATGAATTTTGTCTTACTACCATGGCGTGACTTCCTGTTTTCAGTGACATGGCGCCGCTGTGTTCGGGCTATTTGGTGTGCTTTGGCGGTTTCTCTGTTGCCCAGCGAGATATGTGTCGATGTTTATTATGACATTGGCAGAACCCTGTAGTGAGTCATTGGGGTCCCTGTGACTGGCAGCTCCGTGAGTTACACTACATGTACTCTACTGCTTCTGCCTAGCTTGGCGTTGCTTCTCGATTCTGTATCTTCTTACTTTAATAGCATGTGCCATTGTTAGTCAATAATTATCGGAAATATAGGGTTTGGGTACGTGCTGTGTAAAATTTATGACTGTATTGATACTGTTTCTCCAGCTTTGTACACCAATGTTGTAATTGAGATAATAATACGAATTTACAAATACCTTGTATACCTTCTATGATTGATTTTCTTACGGTCTTGCAAGTGGATAAATAATTGCCCGCCCGTGATATTCTACTTGGTAGTGAGCATAGTGTACAGGAAGTCCTCTTGTCTTGGTTAGGTAGATATAATGATCTTTAGCTTTCCCTAGCCTTCCTAATGCAGAAAGAAAGGTTCAGTTGCACGGTGTTGGAAACGATTTTCCGTCCTCTTATTACTACTCTATACTCTTCATTAAAAATTCTAGGCAGGCTATTTTTGATTTACTAGAAATATTATCTTGACAATATATAATTAAGTTACAGAGTATAACATTTCGCAGCAGTCGAGCTTCCTCACATTTAACCACTATATAATATACTATACGTGTATACCTACTATTATACCTTCTATAGTAAGTACGAATAAATTAAGTTACTTAAATCTGGATAGGGGCAGGCTTATAAATTAGATAGATAGGAAGCTTACTATTAGAGTAACCTAATTAATTCTTATTCTTTTTTGTTTTCGTTTCTTAAGAGAGAGAAAAAAGAGGAGGTTTTGGGAGGGGGAGGGGGAGGGGGAGGGCGTGGTTACTAGGGTCAGAACTATAGTTGCTTCTTAAAGATAAGAAACTAGCCCAGTCTTCTTAAACAGCGATCTACAAAGTTCATTAAAGTATCACGCAGAGGAATAAACAAGTAAACTTAACCAATAGCTCAGGGAATGGACTTTTTAATCTTTCCTAGCGTCTTGTAAACTATTGTAAACGTTAAGTTAATGCTCACCTCGGCAACAAGAGCTGTATTACATAGTCTCTAGCAGGATATGTACTATCACAGGACTTGCAACCAAGAATTTATTGGTGTAGGTGATATTGGAGATGATAAGTCAACGAAGTACGCCTCGATACGTAAAGACCGAAGGATTATTCACCCCTACCAATTTACATTCACTCCTTGCACTATATTATCATTATCCCCAACATATGTTTGAAATGTGGAGTCAGATGTGCGGTACTTAAAAGCATACCAACAGAAGTGAAGTTCGAGGAGAAAGAGCGTATTGTGTCTACTTGCAAGAAATGGCAACGACTTTTTGGTAGCTACCCAGAACTCCAAGATATCTAATCATGGTCTGTATCACACACAGCACACCTCACTCCTATACTGAAATCTCGCGAAACCGAAGGTTTCACAAGAGACCTCCCATTTGGTCGAGTCCAGTTATCTACCTGGTTTACGATCTTCCAAGGTAGTCTGCTTTGCCGACCGGAACCCCCTCCTTCCTCAGCAACGCATACGCTGTGACAAAGTGGAAGTAGAAGTTTGGGACAGCGAAGGTCAGTACATAACTTGATCCCGTAAACTTCTTCTGCTCGCTAGACCGTGTCTTCAAAATAACCTCTTCGTCTTCCATTCCGTCCATGCAGCTCGGGTCCAACTTCTCTAGCAGCTCGATCGTCGTCTTGGTAATACGTTCCTGTAGCTCAGGAAACGTAGTCTCATTGTCCTCCATACTAACAGGCGCAGCCTTGCCAACACGAACAGCACATCCTTTCGCAGTATCGCTGACTCGTTGAATTTGGTAGGTAAGGGCGCCCATATCAGCAATCAGACGTGCCTCGAGCAGGGTTGACTCGTTACCCGAGACATGGGCTCGACCCTTTTCAAGAAGTCGTGAAAGAATTTTGAGATTGGCAATGAATGGGACGATGCTGACTTCGTAGAGTGAGAGAGGCATTTTGGACTTTAGCGTGATGTTCCACGGGTTTGGGCTGGCGGTTGGTGGTATAAGCGAGAAGACGTGATTGAGAAGCGGCGGCACTTACTATGATTTGTATATTCACTTACAAGAAGAGTGCAAAGCTTTATAGAGAAGGTATTGTTTATTACTAATTGTTACATCTAAACTCCGATACCTGCATTGGTAAGCAGATGCCGTGCGCCGCGCTAGTACGTGCATGTTCACCGCTATCTGAGATGTGACAGAGATTGTTGCAAGTATGAGGATGTCGAAATTCCACCTTCTGCAAAACTTTAGCTATACTAACATGTAGCATTGGAAACAAAGAGATATTCTCTTATAATAGCGGAAAATATCGATACCTAGACATATTAGTCTCTGTAAGCTGAAATTTTGGAGGGAAATTCCAGTATAGTAGCAACTATTTACAAACAGCTACCTTGCTTTCCAACAAGTTAAGTAGGCCACTCTAAGGAAGGTATCGATGTTGTGCACTAAGCTGTTCCCACAACATTATACATAGAGATCTTTTTTTTTTATGAGGACAACTTGACACTAATGATTTTAAGATCTATTAATTCACTTACCTCTCCAAACTGCTACTGTTATTTAACATAACCACTAGAAATATTGAAAAGGAGACCGACCTAGTACTGGCCTTTTGAGAGCAACTTCATTTTTAGGAATAACTTATTTTCTAGGAAGCAAATTATTTGTGACTAGAAATTGTGGAATTTTCTTCGTGTATAAAGTATAATAAGTACGCACAGGTTAATGAAAACCTCATATAACTATAAGGAGATACGAGCTTCTGCACAAAGCACTGCGTGTATAGAGGCCAAGCAAGACTCCAATGTCCACTAAAATAAAATCTTCTGAGCACTTTTATTTCTTCAACCCAAGCTTCACTGCCTCAGCTTGAACGACCCGTGGGATGTCCTCAATCAAGCTAAGCATAGCGGGCTGCCAACCAAGGCACTTCCTAGCTCGAAGGGCCTTACTCCTAGAATTCATAGCCCAGAGAGTCAACGCGTAAGGATGTAGCTCTGTTTCAGCATTGGCTGGATCAATGCTCTTGATCTCACTTGGCGAGTTGATGAAGCCCTGTTCGTAGGCAACTCTGGTAATCTCGGCACTGATCTCACGCCAGACAAACTCACCTGCCTCAGCGAAATAGAATCCATCAGCATCCCAAGTCGCACTGCCACCCCCTCTCACTGCCTCCTCCACTAGACGAATATAAATGTTGCTGAGATCGTGTACATGTACTCCGTTCCATCTGCCTTTGCCCTCACCAACGGTCAGACCATAGCCTCGCTCAAGAATCAGTCTTGCCAGGAGTGAGATCATAATGCTGTTCTCGGCAGCCGGTCCTCGATTCTCACCATAGATAGCGGGCGGGCACACAAGAGCTGTTCTCAAGTTTGTACCATTGCCTCCTGACCATACGAAGAGATCTTCTGGGTGCCAAATGAAAGCCTCTTTCTCGAGATTCTTCACTCGGCTAACGCCAGCCATGTCATCATATACAATGTCTGATTCCTTCCCGTAGGTTTTTGAGATCCTCTCGGGGCCCGAGAGGATACTACTACCTGTGGTATGGATGTAGAAACCTGGGGATGCCTTTGAAGAGATCCCTTTGAAGATGGCTTTGACAGCGCGCTCGTTGTTGGACGCTGCCCAATCTATGATTTTTGGATCAGTTTTCTTTCAGTCTCTGCTGGAGAGTTGTTCAAGCTATCTCACTAATAACCACATCGGCTTTTGCAGCCTCTTCTCTCAAAAGGTCGTATGATTCGAAATCGCCGTATACTAGCTTAACATTTGGGATCGATGCGGCGATCAGCTTGCCTTTCTCGGGTGTTCGAACAAGACAAGTTATAATGTACTCTGGATGTTTTTGGCTAAGAGCATAGGTCGCATGTGCTCCGACATAACCAGTCGTACCCAAACTATATCACTGATCAGCTTTCGTTTCTATTATACTTAACGATTGCTACTTGCGTGAAAATGTTTGCCATCTTTTGTACTAGCAAGAAGTTGGCTGTAGGTAATTGGTCGATGACTGATGAATTTGACAGTTTATATCTTGATGTGGAAGTATGTAGTTAACACATGGTAGGTAGGAAGGAAGCCTTTGGCGGATTTACGCTTCATTTATATCAAGGCTCTGCTGCTAGTTTTTGTGCCTCCATCCTGTATTAATAATAAGAAAGACGATTTCCAACAACCTCCCCGTCCTGGCCTAGCAGTTTAAGAACATGTCCACAAATTCGTGCTTAGCATGTATATACTCCAGTAACATAAATATCGCTACGAGTACGAGTAATCGTACTCCTGGTGCCTTCCGTATAACATTGATTAATTGGGCCAGGATTCACCGCTGTGCTCGTCTACACTTGATATCTTAAAGGCAAAGATATAGAATTCATTGGCCAGAAATGTTGTAATATGTCGACCCCCCAGTTTAAACTCTAACATATATACCAAGGACCCGATCCACGTGAATTTCGGATTCGTATTGCTGATTAATTATTTATTAGAAATCAACACTCGGAACCCGGGAATTGATCAATCCGACTATAAAATCAGGTTTGTGATGTATTAGATTACTATACCTATACATCGGTTGTTACATTATTTTACCTCTAGCTAGGGAAAGCAAAAGTGTGCAGGTAAATAGAGTAGAAATAGTGTAGAGTACTTTAAAGAAACTTTAAAGTAATATATACTTTTTAAAACTAAGTAAAGATATATTAAATATAATATTTTTTATAACTTTATAAATTTATAATTTATTACTAAAAGTATTATTTTTAAATAAAGATTTTATTAATAAATTTTAAGTATTAAAGTAAGTATATTAAAATAACTTTTAAAATAGCTTATTATTTATAATTATAAAATTTATATATTTAAGTATATACTTAAATTAAACTAATTAATAATAATTTTTTAATTATTTCTTAAATTAAGTAATTTTTAGTATAGAATTATAGTATTCTAGTCTATATATAAAGAGTATCTACATCTACTATTAATTAGTTATAATAAACTTTTATAAAGTTTATTAATTTTTAAATATTTCTTTACCTTTAATAGCTAGACCCTCTTACTACGCTGTTACTTATAGTTAGTCTAAGTAAGTATTCTATAAAAATTATAGATTTAAGAATATAATTATATACTATATAAGTATTATAGAAGCTATATACTTAAAAATTTAATATCTTTTAGAATTATATTAAATAAATTTATATTAAACTTTTTAAATGTTTTTATTTAAATTGTAATTAATTATAAATTAATTTATTATTTAAAGTATTAATTATTTTTTCTTATATTTAATTTTTTTTATAAAGAAAGATAAGAGATTTCCTTACTAAAAAAATAAAATAAATCTACTTTTCTTTGTTTTCTTTAAAATACTATATTAAAAATACTAATTATTTATCTTTTTTTTATTAAATTAAATCTTTATACTAGTAGCTTAAGCTAAGTTAAGTTAACTTATATATATAAACTTATCTTTATAAAGATGCTTAGTAGCTTTAGTTATTAGTTAAAAATAGTTTAAGGTTCTAAAATAATTAAAAATAATAGTTTTTATTTCCTTAGTAAGTAAGGTTATAAAGTAGTTTAAAATTATTCTTACTTATTTAAGTAATATTAAACTATATTAATTTATACTACTCTTCTTTATAACTATAACATTTTATAAGGTTTAATATTAAATATTAGAATTTAAACAACTATAAGTTTTATTTAAATAATTATTAATATTATATATATATATATATATATATATATATAATATACTAACTTAGTATAAATTTTATTTTAATTTTATAAGTTATATAAAGATTATAATTATTTTTAAATTTATTATTATAATATAGTTTATAAAAAGATATTAAATAAATTAATATATAAGGAACTACTACTATACCTATTTAGATAGTTTTTATTATTATAAGATTAATAAATTATAAATTACTAAATATATATTATACCTTATTTATAGCTTTATTAATAAGCTAGTTATATAATTTATTAAATTTTAATTTATAATTTATTTTAACCTCTTATTTTAGTAAAGTTTAAAAAAAAGTATTAAATAAATTAATATCTTAGGAACTACTAGGCTTACTTAGGTAATTTTTATTTTTATAAGATTCTTATACTATAACAAATTAGATATAAATTTTAAGTCTTATTTTAAAGCTTAGATAGAGCTTATAATAAATACATTAAATTATTAAATTTATAATCTTTTATAAACCTCTAAGTTTAAAGAAGATTATAATTATTTTAATATATTATATATATATACTATATATACTATATAGTTATTATATAATAATCTTTTAATTCTAAAATTATATAATTAAATTTACTTAGTTTATATCTTTATAAGTAATTATACTAAAAATAATTTAATAATATATTTAAGCTTATTAAATAAAACTTTAATCTTTATTAAGAGTTATTATAGTTTAAAACTACTAAACTAGATTAAAGTTCTAAACTATATTAAAATTAGTTTAAACTAACAGCCTTAGGCTACTAAGTACTATTTATATAAAATACTTTAACTTAAATTATTTAAATTAAGATATTTTATATATTACTTAGATATTACTTGTTTTTAATTTAAATATTATTTACTTTTTTAATTTAAATATTATTACTAAGACTAAAACTAAATACTTTTTATAATATAACTAGTAGAAATAAATTTAACTTTAGTACTAACTTAAAATTAGATATAACTTATATCTTTAGTAAAAAACTATAAAAGAAACTTTAATAAAATCCTTTAAAAGAGTTATTATAGTATAAATAACTTAAATATAAAAGAAATAATAAAATTAGAAATTATTATAAGGTTATTATACTTAAAAAATATATATTAATCTTAAAATTTAAAGATTAAATACTATATAAAAGTATATATCTATAAACTATTACTAAAAAGCTTATAAAGAAATATCTACTTTTATTAAATTATAAAAAATATAATTTAAAAAGTTTAATATAAACTTATTATTATCTATATATCTTATTAAAATAGTATTACTAAGAGAACTATCTAGATATTTTAAAATAATACTTATATAATACTTAAAGATACTAGATTATTAAATAAACTCTAGAATAAAGTAGTAGAAGTAGAAGTTTATATTTAAAATATAACTAAAAATAGACCTATAATTAATAGAACTAAATTTAGTTTTAATAAAGCTCTGACTAATATTAAGCCTCTACTTAACTGTATTAAAATATTTAAATATAAGTTTTATTTATTTATTAATCGTAAATCTTTACTATAAAAAGGTTAAGAAAATAAGTTAATTAATAAAAGAAGAGTTATTATTTCTATAAGATACTTAAATATAATTTAATAAAAATATAAAAAGAATAATTAATTTAAAACTTAAACTACTAGTTAAGCTATAAAGTATTTTACTTAAACTTATTAATTAAAAACTAAAAGGTTGCTCTAAGGATTAGTTACTTAATATAGTAAAAAGTATATTACTTACTAATTTACTAAATAACTTTAAAATTATCTTATTTAAGTATACTTTATTTATTAGATTAAATATAAAAGAAGCTTATAGTAAAGGTAAAATAAACCAACTTTATTAATATTAAAGAAAGTAATACTATTAACTTAAATACTACTACTACTATAATACTTAAACTTAATAAACTACTAAAAAAGATACTAGGATTAATTTAATAACTTTAATTTTAATTTTAAATTAAACTAAGATTATCCTTTATCTATTACTAAATAAAAGAAAATATAATTTTTAAAATTTAGAAAGAAAATTAAGTAATATAATTAATAAATATAATAAATTTATAAAGGTTATAAAAGCTATACTATTAGCTTTAATCTTTAGCTAGAAACTTAATAAAGAAGATAAAATAACTTTAGTTTACTTTAAAGAAGAATTTTAAAATTTAATTTATAAGAATTATAGAAAACTTAGTAGCCTAAGGCCGTTAGTTTAAACTAGTTTTAATATAGTTTAGAACCTTAATCTACTAGTTTAAAGGTTTAAAACTATAATAACTCTTAACTAAGATTAAGGTTCTACTTAGTTAATAAAGGGAAAAAAATCTTTAAGTTCTTTAAAATAGCTTATTTAATTATAGTAATATTCCCTTAAGGGTAGTTTTAGTTAAAAAGCTTATATATTATATTATATTATTTTTAGTATTATTAGTTATAAAGATATAAACTAAGTAAGTTTAATTATATAATTTTAAAATTAAAAGATTAATATATACTAATAAATAAATACAATATATATATAATTAAATAATTATAATTATAATTAAATACTACTATTTAAATAATATTTTAAAATTATACTATTATAAATATTAATTATAAGCTTTATATAAGCTATATATAAAAACTACAATTAATATATAGTAATTCTTTATATAATAGTTATATAAAATTTAAAATTACTTAAATAACCCTAGTAGTTCCTTAGATATAAGTTAATTTAGTACTTTTTTATAACCTATACTAAAATAAGAGGTTAAATAAGATTAATAATAAGTTATATATCTAGATTATTAAAAGAGCTATAAATAATATAGTATTTATATATAGTATCTTATAGTATTAGTATATTATAATAATTTAAATTACCTAAATAGGCCTAGTATATTCTTAGATATTAATTTATTTAATACTTTTTTATAAACTATACTAAAGTAAGATATTAAAAAAGATTATAACTTAAAATTTAATAAACTATATAACTACCTTACTGCTAAGAGGTATGTATATAATTTAAATTATATACTAGTAGAACTCTAAGCTAATTCTAGCCTAGTTTTAATCTAGCTTTATTTTAAGTTAAAATAATCTTAAGTTGAGCTTTAGCCTAAAATACCTTTAAGCCTATAAAACTAAAGCTTTATAAAGATAAACTTTACTTTAACTTTAGTTTAACTCTATTATATCTTTAGTTTCTTTTATTAATAACTTATTTTAATAAAACCTTAGATAACTATATATCTAAGAATAAGCTTTAGCCTTAGTTAATCTCTAGTTAGTCTCTAGTTAGTTTCTATTAAGTACTTAGTTAGCTTTAGATATAACTATAATTACGTTTAAATTAGGTACCTAGGTATATAGTAGGTAGGTAGGAGGTAGGTAGATAGATAGTTATAAGAAAGAAATTTAATATTTAATTATAAATTAAAAAAAAAGGTTTCCCTAGCTTTAAGGTTTTCCTTTATTTATTTACTACTAGTATTAGTTAAGGTAGGTAATAGATACTTCTTATCCTCTATAATAGCTAGTAGCTTATATACTACATATAAGCTTTTAGGTAAGGAAAGAAATAAACTAGTTATCTAATTTATATTAGTAAGTAACACTATAGTCTTTATAAAATATATATTATATAAGTACTATTAGCTTAAACTTATATAGTATATACTATTATAGTTTTATATTTAATATAATACTAAGTTTTAAAAAAGAGATTTAAATATTAGGTAGATTATAGTATATAAGATAGAAGTATAATATTAAAAACTTTATTATTAATCTATAAAGCTTTTTTTAGAGCTATTAATTAAATACTTTAATTTCTAAAGCCCTTATTATAGTTATATATTTTTTAAGTTAATATAAATAGTACTTCTTTACTAGATATAGACTATTAAAATACTACTATTTATATTTTAAAAAGAAACCTCTTACTATACCGTAGTATTAGTAATAAAATAAGTTATAATTAGTTTCTTATATATATATATAGTAGAATTAAGTTATATATTATAAACTATATCTTTAAAATATAATAGTATTTAATTTTATAAATTAAATAGTAGTAGCTATCTACCTTATAATTATTAAGTAACTTATTAAAACTTAATTCTAAGTTTTAAATCTAGTTATAATTAATACCTTTCTTTTAAATACTTTAGATATATACTAAGATTTTATATACTTATCTATTTATCTTATATCTAAATAATCGAAGTTTCTATTATAGGTTATATAGTAAAGTTAAATAAACTACTTACTTAGAATATACTAGTTAAGGGTAATAATAATAGTATAGATATTAGTAATAGTAATAGTAAAGATAAAACTAAGTATAATAATAAGATAAATAAGAATAATAAGAACAATAAGAGTAATAATAATATTGTTATAGACCTAGCTATATATAATAATATAATAAGTAATATAGCTAATTATAATATAGGCAGAGCTAGTAAAGGCCTCTCTAGGTTATTTAATAATAATAATAATAAGGGCCTCTTTAGATTAAAGATACTTACAGGCCTAAGGCCATCTATTTAACACGGTTCCAACACGGTTCCGAACTAGTTCCGAACTAGGTCAGGTGTTATTACGGTTGTGAACCTCTAAACTAGATTAAGGTCGAAAATAATTAAAATTAAATATTAGTATTTTAATAACTATAAGTATTATATAAGTAAATAATAATATTATAAAATCTATATATATATAATATAACTTAGTATATATTTTATTTTATTTTATAAAGCTTATAATCTTTTTTAACTTCTTACTTTAGTATAGTTTATAAAAATATATTAAATAAATTAATATCTTAGGAACTACTAGGCCTATTTAAGTAATTTTAATTATTATAAAGTATTTATACTATAAATATATATATACAAATTATATTATAGTTATAGCTATCTTAATAAGCTAGTTATTTAATTTATTAAATTTTAATTTATAATCTTCTTTAAACTCTTATTTTAATAAAGTTTATAAAAATATATTAAATAAATTAATAATTAATAAACTACTAAGCGTATTTAAGTAATTTCTATTTATATAATACTAATATACTCTATATTAATATATATTAATTTTAATTTAATATTATAGTTTAAAAAGAGCTTATAATAAATAAATTAAGTTTTTAAATTTATAATCTTTTATAAACCTCTAAGTTTATAAAAAATTATAATTATTTTAATAGATATATATTAACTATATATTATAATATATATAAAGCTTATAATAAATATATATAATTTTATAAGTTTATAATTATATTTAAACCTTATATATTAATATATTATATAATATTAATATTATTATATATATATATATATATTAATATATTATATAATACTTTCTTAAAATTTAAATATCTTTTAATTTTAAAATCACGTGCCTGAATTTGCTTAGCCTATATCTATATAAATAATAACACTAAAAATAAAATAATATAATATTTAAGCTTCTTAGCTAAAATTACCCCTAGGGGAGTATTATTATATTAAAATAGGCTATTTTAGAGGACTTAGAGATTTTTTTCCTTACTAACTAAGCGGAACCTTGATCTCGGTTAAGAGTTATTACGGTTGTAAACCTCTAAACCGGATTAAGGTTCTAAACTAGTTCTGACACGTGTTGAAACTAGTTTAAACCGACGGCCTTAGGCTACTAAGTAGAGAAAATAAGTAATATAGATATAAGTAATATAGATATAGGTAATATAAATATAAATATAGAGGTAAATATAAATATAGAGGTAAATATAGATATAGAGGTAAATATAAATATAAAGGTAAATATAGAAGTAGATATTAAAAATAAAAATAAGGGTAATAATAAGAATAATAATAAGGACTCTTTATTATTTCTTTTTAATTAAGTATATAACTTTATTTCTAGTATATAATATACTTATAAAGATTATAAGATACTATAGATACTATTAATAAGGTTTAGAAAATACTACTTATAGTACTATATTATATAATAAATTAATATTCTAATAAATATATATATTATATACTTATTATTATATAGTTTTCTAATACTTTAGATTTCTTATATCTTAAGTTTTTACTTTTAACTTACTTATCTAAAGTATTTATTAACCTTATTTTAGTTTATCTTTATAAATTTAAAATTAAAATATTATTTAAAATAATACTTTATTATCTAGTAAAAAGATCTAAATAAATAGTTTTTTAATAGTATATTATTAGAATTATAAATAATTAATTTATTAGATTAGTATATATAAATCCTTTATTTATATTACTATAATTTAATACTAGTATAACCTTTTTAAATTAAAGTATTAAACTTTAAGATTACTATAAGTTATTCTTATAACTTTATTAATTTAATTCTCTTCTTTTCTTTTAATAACTATTTAAAAATAATATTTTAATACCTCTTTTATTTAATTATTAGATCTAAGAGTTTATAGTTTATTATTAAATCTTATAATTTATCTTCTCTTTATATAAATTACTATATAATATATAAGAAGATAACTTTAAAGTACTATATATAGAGATATAAGATATAAAGAAGAGTAATAAAATAAGATAATAAATAAAATAAAATAAAAATACTAAAATAACTTTATATTATTTATATTATTAAATATAAAGTAAATAAAGAGATAATAAAATTACTTAAGGTTTTAAGTCTTATAAACTTAATATCTATATATAGTAAAATTACTTAAGGTTCTAAGCCTTATAAACTTAATATTTATATATAGTAAAATTAAACTATAAAAGATTATTTAATAAAAACTAAAACTTTTCTATTATAGTATTAATTATATTTTATTAACTTTATATAAGTTTATTTTTATACTAGTATAAAATAAATAAAGTTATAAGCTTAACTACTCTTAGTTATTAAATAAACTATTATTTCTTAAAAGTATTAAATAACTAAAGATTACTTAGAGTATATAATTAATTTATTTATTTATTTTTATTTATTACTTAGTATTATCTTAAAAATACTTTATACTTTATCTTATATTATAGGTTTTAGTTTATAAGAGGTAAAGAAACCTTCTAAGAGGGTAAAAAATTAATAACTAAATATTTTACTATCTTAGTTTATAATTTTTATTTCTCTTAGAGTTTATATAAAGTATAATAATAAGTTAATACTTAGTTAAAGTTAATAAATTAATTAAAGTTAATAAGTTAATTAAAGTTAATCTAAGGTATTAAGGGATAATAAGAGCTCTTTATATTAAAAATATATAAAAATTATTTATAAAATACTATTAAATATATACTAAGTATAAGCTTAGTATATACTTAGTATATACTTAGTATATATCTAGTATATACTTTATTTAATAGTTTATAACTATAAGATATACTTCTTTATATTTTATTCTTATAAGGTATTAAATAAAGTATATACCTAGTATATACTAATATAAACTACCTTACTTAATCTTTACCCTTTATAAACTATTATCTTTTTATATTACTTATTATAGCTAAATTAATAAATAATTAATACTAATATTATTACTTTTATTTTTATTTTTTTACTCTTATATATCTAACCTTTTTAATTAAGGTTTTACTTTTAAAAGTATTCTTTATCTTATAAGACTATTATTACTTATAAGAACCTTAAAGAGAATTTTACCTTTAGTAGTAAATTAAAATATCTCTTTTAATATTTATATAAAATTAAATTATTATAATAGTAAAATAACCTAAAATTATATATAAATTTAGTTACTATTTTCTCTAATTTATTTTTAAGCTAATTTCTTTAATCTACTTTAGTAAATATAATATATATATATATAATACTACTTACCCTTTTTAACTTTAACTAGTATATAATATAAGCTTTATTTAAGCCTTTTATTACCTTAATTAAAAAGGTTACTATACTCTTAGTATCTTTATATCTTTATAAATTAATTATCTATTAATTTTATTATTTATAAAGATATTATCTTAATTCTTTTACTTTAGTTTATTTCCCTTTTACTTTAATTACTAGTTAAAAGGCTCTTAGAATATTTAAGATAGTTTATAAATAAATTATTAGCTTAGCTTATAATAATAGCTATTAGCTTTATATTAAAAAATCTTTTATACTTTTTAGTTTTATTATAATATATTTTACTAAAGATAACTTATTACTTTAAATCTTATTATATTATAATACTTTATATAACTCTTCTTTATTTAGCTTCTTTAACTTTATCTTCTTTTATCTTAGCTTAGTTAAATACTTTATCTTAATTATCTAATTCCTTAAACTTAAATCTTATACCCTTTATTATTATTAATATCTTAGTCTTACTCTTATAGTTAAAATAAAAAGTCCTAGTTAAACTAACTTTTAAATAATAGTATTACCTAAGAAGAACTAAAGTAAGAATTTATATTCTAAGTTATTATACTTCCTTACTTAGTTAAAGTAATTAAAAGGTTTAATTTATTAATAAGCTTATTAGTAAGATTAAAGTAACTATTATAAGTATTCTTACTTAATAACTATTTCTTAAACTTTTTTTATCTAAATTATTATAATAATTTAACCTCTTTTATTAATTACTTACTAAAGTAAGATAAGAAATAAAGGTATTCTTCCCTTATATATATTTATTTAAGAGACTTTTTATTAATTAAGAACTAGTTACTTAACCCTTTAAATTACTTTATATTATTTAATTTTAATTAAGCTATATATACTAAAGTATAATTTTATAATAGAAAAGCTAATTAAAGCTTTATAATATAATTATTATATATTTCTTTTAATACTTATTTTAGCTTTTAAATACTTTTAAGACTATAATTACTTTATATAAGCTTAGAATAAAATCTCTAGGTTAAATACTTTAGAGATTAATTAAAATAAAGTAACTTTTCTTTTTACTATTAATTAGTAAATATATATTACTAATACTATAATCTAATATTAAACTAATATTATTATAAAGTATATATTATTATTATATTTATCTCTAGAGCTAAGTAAAATAATAGATTAGAAAGTAATTATTCTTTAGCTTAATTTTAATTTAAATAATATAAAAGGATTTAAAATATTAATACCTTTAGATTTTAATATTTAACCTACTATAGTATTACTTTAATCTTTTAGTTTATTAATAGTTAAGCTATCTTTTACCCTTAATTATAAATCTATTAAATTTACACTAATATTAAAATACTATATAAAGTATCTTTTATTAAGTATATATCCTTTAAGTAAATCTACTCTAGTTCTTAGTAACTTACTTTATATATAATTAATTCCTTAAAGTAATTAATTTAATACTCTTATAATAAGTAATACTTTATATATACTTTATAAGCCTACTATAGATTTTACTATAATACTAGTTTTAAGTATTTATACTATTTAGATAATAAATAATAAATATTAATCTTTATTATAGATATATAAATTTACTTACTAGTTACTTTTAGTTATTTTTACTTTTATAATATTATCTCTAGAATTTATAATCTTAGATAACTTATTATATTTATTTAATTTATTATTAATTTTATTTACTAAAGAGTATAATTTAATATATCTTCTTAAGTTATATACTAAACTTATAAGTAAAGATTTCCTTAATACTTCTTTTAATAAGTTATTAATAAAATAGCTTTAGTTTATAGATTTATTAAAAGTTAATACTAAAAGAAGCTAATTTAAGTCTTTTAATTAGTCTCTATAAATATTAAATAATTACTTCTAATACTAGTTAAATAACCTTAAATAATTATAAATAATTTAAAACTCTAGTAGTACTTAAGTTACTTTTAAATTAATATTCTTAGTATTACTTAGTTAAAAGTATAAATACTATATATATTAGTAATAATTAATAAGCTTTTATAAACTAACTATTATCTTACTCTTAGTAGCTTTAGAAAACTAAGTATATAAGAAGAAATAATAAACTAAATACTATATTAATTAATTAAAATACTTATAATTATAAAATTTATTACTTTAGTACTTTTTATACTTTATAAGTCTTTTATCTAATATATTTATAATATTCTTTAAGTGTAAATTAGAATAACCTTATAGTAGACTTTAAATTTAATAATTTAAGATTCTTTTAAATTAGTAAATAGAATTACTTAAGTTAGAATATTAGAACCTTATTATATCTTATAAGATTTAGTATAACTAGAGTAGTTAAAGGTATAGTAAGATATAAAGTAAAATTTTTAGTAAGGTATAATTCTTTATTTTAATTACTTTAATAACTATAAAACTTTATAATTAAAAAAAAACTTATAATCTTAGAACTAAAATTAAAGGTTTATAAGATAAAGTTAACTATAGAATTAAGGAGATTTAGTAAGAATAGAATTTTAAAGTTATATATTAATTAAGAAAGTATTAGAAAAGTAGATAAGTAATATTATAAGTAATAGGTTAAGCTTAAGATAATAGGTTAGAGATTAAGAAGGCCTAAGTTTAGTCTTAGAGGAATTATTACTTAATACTTTATATAATAAGATATCTAGCTACCTAGTATAAAGTAGTTTAATTAATTATAGTATTTAACTTATATATATATATAATATAGTATTATCTAAGTATCTTATACTAAGAGTTACTATATACCTTTTTAAAAGGTTATAAGCTTAGGTTTATAAAAACTTAGAATAAACTTATAATTACTATAAGATAAGAGGAATAAAATATAGTAAGTTTAAAAGTATAATTAGTTTCTTAGTAAGTTTAAGAGATTAAATAAGTATAATAAAGCCTAGAAAGTTAATTAGATATTTATAGTAAATTTAGAAGTTTAATTTAAAAAGATTTATAAAAGAATCTAGTTAAAAAGAAGATACTATATTACTTTTAATATTAAAATAAATACTTTACTTAAATATAATAGTTACTTATTAATAACTATTATATAATATAAACTAATAGTTACTTAATAATAACTATTACCTTACTTAATTTATAAACTACTCTATAAAGGTTTAATTTTAATTTAGTTACTATAGTATAACTTATAATACTTACTTACTTAATTAATAATATAAATCTTAATTAACTTATAAAGAAAAGATAAACCTTAGTATTATCTAAGATAAACTAATAAATATAGTTTTAGCTACTAGAGCTATACTTTACTAAAGAAGGAATTAACTTTATTATTTAAAAAAGTAAAGCTAAGTATATATCTATAGTAATAGGCTTATTTATCTTTAACTTATCCTAGAGTTAAGAATTATATATAAGTTAAGGATTAATCTAAAATAAAAAAGAGAGAGAGAAGTATAGATCTATATCTATAAAAGCTCTTTATATAATAATAATTTATATTAAAGAAATAAATATTTAGTATATTAAGGATTTTAAAATAACTTAAGTAAAATAAAAGGAACTTTATTAAAAATATAAGAAAATAAAATTTATAATAAATTATAAAAATATAAAGAAGATTATAAACTTTTTACTTAATAAGGATATATTAATTAAAGATACTTAAATAAAGTTAAAAAAGGTTAAATAGAAAATTATAATAGTTAACTATTAATCTACTAGTAAATTAAATTAGTATACTATTTAAATTAATAACTTTAGAATAAGTATAAAAGAAAGATTAGTTATTTTATTTTAATCTACTATTATTATTATATAAATTTAATTATAAGATAATATATATATATAAGTTTTATTAACTCTTATCTAAGATACTATAAGTTATAATTAGTACTTATTTAAGATACTTTATTAATTTTTTATATTTACTAAGAGGTTAAAGTTCTAAGTCTTTATCTTATACTTAGATAAAAGTATCTTTATAACTTAGTAAATTTAAAGGCTAAAGTTATTAAAGTAAAGCTTATTAAATAAATTTATATTATCTAAGTTTTAAGGTAAGTTAATTATACTTATATTAAATCCTTATTCTTTTAGTTTTAAATTAGTTACTATTAACTTATATTATTAAATAGTATATTTTTCTACCTTATATATTAGCTAAGTAAATATAAGTTAAGCTAGAGGTTTTATATAATTTATTTATTTAAATTTTATTCTTAAAAATCTCTATAAGTCTTAGGTATAATACTATAGTATATTTTTTTTTATCTACTAGATAAAATTATTAATTTTATTATACTATAGTACCTTTTAAAGTAAAAGTATAATTAGTTAAATTCTTAAGTAATAATAATACTAAAGATAATCTTCTTTTTTTATCTAAAAGTTAAAAACTATTTTATATTTTAATTAAGCTTTTATTAGTATATTAATACTATATTAAAGATATATTTAATTATTAATTTAATTTTATTTTTAGATATTTAAAGTAACTATTATATATTACTAATATATTAAATATTTAGCTATTATTCTACTAAGTTTTATTATATTATTTTATATATCTATACTATTAATACTATACTACCTAGTAGTAGTATAAAGTTACTTTATAATAATCTTATTACTTTAGATACTTATATCTTATTAGGTTTTAAAGTTTAGTATAAAAGTAACTAGATATCTACTCTTTTTCTTATTATTAAAACTTTATAAAATAATTATATAAGTAGTAACTTACTATTTATTTATAGCTATAGACTAATTACTAGTATTATTACTAAATATAATTACTTTTCTTTTAATATTACCTAGTATAAGAGTATTATTTAGTATATTAATAAACTAGTTATAATTAAAGAAATAAGTATAAAGAATTAAAACTAATTACTTATTAAATCTAGTATAACTTTCTACTTAAAGAATATTAAAGTTAATTTTTATAATTACTTTAAACTTTAAGATAAGTATCTTATTAACTTCTTTATAGTATAAATAGTTATTTATAAAGATTAAAAAAGTAAAGAATATAATTAGATTTATAGTTATAATATAAGGTCTTTTTTAGATATATATAAGAGTAACTTAAAATAAAAAATATAAGGTAAATTAGAAAGTATATATAGCTATTTAGAAATAGTTTTTATAGCCTCTTTTCTAATTAATTTAAAGGAGTAAGTACTAGATAAATTTAAGTATTAACTACTAATAGTATACTTTATTACTTTATACTTTTTATTTAAAATTATTAATCTTTATATATTTTATATTTAGTATTTTTTTTATTTTTAAAATACTATACTAACTTTACTTATATTATAATAAATAATATTAAGAATACTAATAGTATAAAACTTAGAAATTAAGGAATCTAATAATATTCTAAATTTAGTATAAATTAAAATCTTTAATCTTTAAAAGATATAATAACTAAATTTATATAAATTAAAAGTAGTATTATACTTTATCTAGATTTATTATTACTTTACCTATAAGTTTATAAGTTATTATTAGAAATTCTATTAAAGTTATTATATTAAGTAATAAAAAGACTAAAAGTAATTATAGTAAGTAATTATTACTAGAAGAAGCTTTAACTTAGAGTAATAAATATTAACTATATAAAAGAAAAGAAATATTAGTACCTAGTACTTTATATAAATTTATAAAAGTATAACTTTATATTTCTAATAGTATTATATAATATTAATTTAGAAAATAACTCTTACTTATTTAATAATTTTATAAAGTATAAAGATTAAGAAAGCTTAAGATATAGTAAGTAATTACTAGATATATTAATAGCTTATATTCTAATATAAACTTTATAAGATAGTTTTAGAGAATTTTTTTTAAAACTAGTTTATTAAAGATAATTCTCTTATATTAAAACTAATTTAGGTATATATAAAAAGAATACTATTATTAAAGCTTTAAAACTTAAAAGATAGAAATTTAAGCTAGTAATTAAAGATTTAAATAGTAAATATATAGTAGAAGTATACTATTTAGATTTAAGAGAATTACTAGGTTATATTTATTATACTAAGAATAAAAGAACTTTAAAGTTAATAAATTTTAAAGCTTAGTTAAGTTAAAAAAGCCTTAACTTAGATATTATATTTAAATAAAATAAAATACACCTAGTAGGAATATATAATAAAGGATTTAAGGTAGCTATATTAGTTATAGCTTACTATAGCTATTAAGTTTATTTTAAAGCCTTAAGTTATTATTAAAGTTTTTAGTTTAGTAGTTTAAATAATAAATATTTATATTATTACCTTATACTAATCTTAGAAAAGAAACTTAAGAAGTAAATTAAGGTAAATTAAACTAAAATAAGTTAAGGCTTTTAAAGGGAACTCTAAGTAAATAATTAAAAGAATATTACTATTAAACTTAGTAGACTCTATAAACTATAATAAGAGGAGAGAATTAAAAAATAATAGTTTTATATTATAGGTTAAGATAACTATTAATCTTAATTAACTAACTAGAATTTTTAAGATACTCTATAATACTCTTATTTAAGATAAACTTTTTAGAAATAAAGTTTACCTTAAAGGTTTACTACTTAAGATAATATCTTTAATAAAGAGGTTTAAATTTTAACTATAATCTAATAGAAGGTACTATTAATTAAAATAGATAAAAACTTTCTAATCTTAGTAAAAAAGCTAAAATCTTTATAAAGATATAAGAGATCTTAATAAAAGAGTAAGTAATAAGTACTATTAATAATTATATTAATATACTCTTAGATAAGGCTTAATAAGAAGATATAAACTATATAGAAAATAAAATCTTAATATCTACTATAAAGATAATTTAATAGTATCTTTTATAAAGAGATTCTAGAAAGAATTACTTTTATTATAAATAAAATACTATATAAACTAGGTATATACTTCTTTATATAATTAGTTATACTAATAAGGCTATAAAATGCTTAATTTATTTAAAAAAGTTTAAAGAAATTCTTTATTTAGTTATTATAGTATATATAAAACCCTTTAAGAAGGTTTAACCTAGTATAAACTATATAAAAAGAGTATTATTATTTATTATATATTATACCTCTCTCTATTAAAGTAAATATACTATATTTTATAAAAGTAAAGTAAACTCTAATAATTACTTTATTTATAGATACTAGAACTTAAAACCTTAAAATTATTTTTAAAAGTAAATTTAATACTAAGTTAAATCTACTTTTAAAGAACTTATAACTTTAAGTTTATAAGAAATAATTAAACTTCTATATAAGCTATAAGGATATACTATATAACTTATTTTACTTAGCTTTATTTAAGAATCTTATTATTAATACCTTCTCTTATAATTATATTATAAATAAGTTATATAACTTAGTTTTTTATTAAAATTAAATAAAGAGTAAGATATAAAATCTAATATACTTAAGAAGAAAGATAATTCTCTTTAATTAAGGGTTAATAAAAGCCTTTACTAAATACTATATATAATTAATATTATTTATAAAGATAATAATAGTAAAATTCTAGTTTCTTAGATAAATTCTAAGAGTAACTTATTATCTAAGTTATATTATCTAAATATTAAGTATTAAGTTATATTATATTATAAGAGTATATACTCTTAGAAAAGGTTTAATCTTATAAGATCTAAAGGTAAAGACTAACCCTAGATATAAGGCTTAAGATAATATATTAACCTAAGTTTTAAATTTTTTAAAAGGTAAAATTTTACTATTTATAAGTAAACTAAATATTAACTTTAATTATAGTTACTCTAAGAGAGTTATACTCTAGAAGAACTTAAGAATAATCTTTATTAATCTAGAAGATAATAATTATTTCCTTATAATTATAAGGATATATACTTAAGTATTTTATAGCTTACTATTAAAAGTATTATAATTAACTTATTTATAAATAATTTATTTAAAATTATTAACTAAAATCTTAAGTTTAAACTTAGTTACTTTTACTTTATATAATAATAATAATTATACTTATTATATAAATAATAATAAAGATATAAAGTTTATTACTTCTTTTAGTAATACTATTATAAAAGATAATTTTATAAATATAAACTTAACTACTTAGTACTAGTTAATTTAAAGCTCTTTAACTAATACTAAGTTACTTAAAATTAAAAGTAATAAATAAATCTATTTAGCTTAATAATAAAATATATTAAGCTTAGATGTTAAAGCTTTACTAGAAAATATTAACTATATAAAAGTATAGCTCTAAGTATCTAGATCTAAGAATAAAACTTAGTATTAAAGAACTAACTAGTTTATAAAAGTTTTTATAAAAAAAGATAAGCTAATTTAAAATACTAAGGTAACTATTAAACAACTAGAGATTTAAAACTAAGATACTAATAAATTAATTAAGAATCTTTATATAAAGATTTAATAACTATAAGATAAGAATTTAAAACTAATTACTAATTAAGACTAAGTATAAGATAACCTTAGTATAGCTTTAAGTCTTACTTATAATATAGTTCTAAGATATAAGTATAGTAATAAGTAGTAAGAGAGAGTAAATATAGTTAAAATATACTTCTAGCTCCTTAGAATATTTAACTAAAAATTTAAGACTTATAAATATTTTATAGTAAGAGCTAGAGAGAGGTAAAATCTATAATTCTATTTATTATAAATTAGATAATATAAAATAAAAATAAAAAAGATTAAAATAACTATATTATCTTTATAATATTATATAGTTATTTAGTATAATAGCTTTTAGTATTATAATTTTATTATTTTAATCTACTATTATTCTTTATACTATTACTACTAGCTTCTTTAATAGAAACTTACTTAAAGTATAGTATTAAATAAAAATACAATTTTATATAAGATAATAATATTAATAATTAATATTTCTATAAGTATATAGTAGTAGTAGTAGATAATAAAAGCTAGAGAGAGAAATAAGTTATTATAGAAGTAACTTAGATAAGCTATAGAAATCGAAATTAAGTTTAAATATATAACTTTAATTACTACTTAAGTATTAATAAATTCTTTAACTATTATTTATACTAGAATATAAATTACTTTAACTTCTATATAAGCTTTACTCCTTAGTTCTTTACTCTTTAATTATTTTATAGCTTATATAAGCTTTAAAATCTATTAAACTCTTATAATCTAATCTATTTATAAAATATATATATATATATTTATATATAGAAAGTTTACTTATTTAAAGCTTTTATTTATAAGTATAGTATTTTTAGTAAAAAAGTAATATTAAGTTTTATTAAAAGTATATATATTTTATATATAAAGTTTATCTATTATAAATATTAATTTTAAATACTTACTTATATAATATATATAGTATAATATATTTTAATAACCTTTATATATATTATATAAAATTACTATTTTTATTTTTTATATATTAAACTTTAAATACTAAGAGCCTATAAGTATA
Organism: Pezicula neosporulosa; assembly: GCA_009805495.1. NCBI lineage: Eukaryota > Fungi > Ascomycota > Leotiomycetes > Helotiales > Dermateaceae > Pezicula > Pezicula neosporulosa. Next base: position 980,683 of record SELE01000007.1, read on the forward strand.
TTAGTTTATTAACTATATATAAAAATAAAAGATAATAGTATAAGAGTTTAAAAACTACTAATATAGTTAATTAGTATATATATTTTATTATATCTTAGTCTCTAAGAAGATTATTAGCACTTTAAGCTACTACTTATATAAGAGGTATATTAGAAACTAGAGATATAAGCTTAGAGCTTACTATTAGTATAAGATAAGATAATAATAAGACTAAGATATATAAGCTTACTAATACTAATAGTTTAAAGGCTAGAGTCGACAAAACTATAGCTGCTTAGAGACTAACTATACTAGCAGCTACAACAATTACACTAAATATATTATATATTAGTTCTAGATAGAAAGGAACAAGATAGAATTAAGGGGCGTATTCTTACTAATTAATTAATATAGGGAATCTTAACAAGAGCACATTTCCCCTGCTTTGTAGGGAAGAAGCTCCGCAAATCCTCTCTAATACCATAGTGCCTTAAGTGTAGTTTTACTATGTGGCAAACTAGCACTCATCTTAGTTCTTACTAATGTTCCTCCTCCTATACTTGCGTGCTCCACCACTTCTCTTCTCTCCCTCCATGCCTTAGTAAAAGCGCGGCGTATATTCAAGAGGGAGTATCCGTATTCCGACAGGCTACCACAACAATTTAATATAGCTTTCCGGGGAGTTAATTCTGGAGTATATCCTAATTAGTGACCTTAAACGCCGTTTACAGTATGTCCCATTTGTCATCCTACTCTTCTCGAACTCGTCCCGATTATCGCATGCTCTAGAAAGTGTTCTACTTTGTAATTATTCCGACGGTATACCATCCTCGTCCCATACCCTTTATGTATCATCGCAATGTTCAGACCTTGAAACCACTAGTATAATTCCGTCTCCGGTAGATCAGAGTCCACAGTTGGAAGCCCTAACCTTAGTTCCAGCTATCTATCCAACAGCCAAACTTTCCACTTTATTGTTCCAATTCAATGGTTCGCAACGTATAGCAATGGCTAATTCTCTCTTTTACTGCTCGTCTCCGCCCAGTCAAACCAATTCTCTGCTGCGCTTAATGGTGGAAAATCGGCGATAATCGCCTCTAGCTCCTGGGTCACTATTGCGACATTTAATTCTTCGAAAGACATTGTTTTTTTGATTGACCATGACGGTGGCGTAAGTGTGCTAGATTGTTCAGAAACTCGAGATGTTGAATTGGGCCCTTTGATTTATCTACCATCTCGACAAAATTACTGCAGCCCTCACACCCGGTCATACACATTATAAGTATTAAGCGCTAGGAACTACACAAACCTCACTGGTCTGTCCAGTCGGGGTGCATAAAAGGCTCCGACGAACTAGCATGCTATCAGAAGATGTAGGTTATAGAGGACATGCTCGTAATCAACATGTGCATGCAAAAAAAAGGCTTTTAACTAAACTGTCTTTAATGCCACACTGTAGATATCCTCGTCCTTCTCACGTAAAGCTTTAACAAGGTATAAGATCTGTAGAGGCAAGATGTAAATAAAAAGGGCCTCTACAGTCCTATATGTAGCTTAAGATTAAGACAAGAAAGATAGAATAAAGGATCTATTTAACAGCTATTTCACACCCTCTAAGGGTTAAAATTCACATCTAATACATGTCTATGTGTTTGTTAATCTGTGTTCCAAGACCTAGAAGATGGCTCAACCCTATATAACTAGCCAGCTAAGAACAGTGCGGTATGAATCTAACGAAGTCAGATAGTGTGCTAGATATATCTATTAGCAGAGCAAGGCTACTTAGAATACAATAAACGCTTTCTTTCTAGGACATTCTTCTTCTCTATAGTACCCCCTTCTAACTTCTAAGAAACACACTAAGTAAAGACTACTAGTCTGCCCGTCAAATTGGTCAATAACGTCAACCAATAGTTATAGTTTGCTTCTGGAATGAGGCTTCCCATGCTTGAAAGTCTCGCCCCCAAAACGATTTCAATAATCCAAGCCTGTAATATAGTTTATCCTCCTTTTCAGCGAGGATCAATGTCCACATAGTGTATTCATCTAAATCATTGTTGCGCCAAGGCGAGATGACTTGGAGAAGTATGACATGTCTATGTTTCTCTATATTACCAGAGGAAGGCGACTCGTCCCAGCAGATCTCTGGTGCCCACGTGCCTACGTCTAATTGACCGGCTGGATCCAAGTTTACCTCGAGCACTCCAGAGTTATAGTCGAGATTGACATGTTTTAGTAATCCAGTCACCTCCAGCTCTGCTTTCACTACGCCGGCGTACGGTGCGTTGTCAAATTTCAGCTCAACACAATAGTCGATAATCTCCAAAGACCCTTGCATATCTAGCTTTGATTGGCCGTTATTGCCGAATGGGATCGTAAAGAAAGTCAATGGCCCGTCCATGGAAGCCCAAGACCAGGAAGGTGCTCGCCACGAAGAAGTTCTAGAAGTAGGATTGCTCTGACTTTCGGGGGCGTCGTAATCGGTGTCATTATACCATAACAAGCCGAACGGGAGATGCTCTACCCATAATCCAGCAAGATACGTTAAACGGCTGCCGCTCCGTGCACGCTCGGCGAATCGTTGTGCCACCGCTGAGAGTGCCACTAGCTTGTCTGAGGGAACCGTGAGGGCTCTTTTGGTGTAGTCTGAAAGGATGATAGCCCAGTGAGATTCAACCTGGGCCACAGAACTTGTATGGTCCATTTCAGAGAGCTGCTGCCATCTGTAGCGCGGGCTATGAATGTGCGAGGGATTTCCGCCGTCGGACAAGTTGCCGCCGTGTGCAGCACAAGACCATTCGAGTTTCTGTAGTCCAAAGTACAGAAGCCTTGAGGATAGCAAACCTAATGGTTATCCCTTAGCCTAACTGAAAATTTGGGTCGTGCGACGGATGGGTAAGCTTTAAATGAAGACGAAAGGAAGACACACCTTCTTGAAATGTCCAGGCACGTAATGCAATAGGATCAAGAGCTTCTGCCGCGTTCTTGACTCCAGTATTTTGGAGGAGAAGACTTCCCCGATATCCCTGTGTATCTTCGATGGAGAGGCGGAAGGTGTCTTGGAGGCTTCTCTGGTGAAGAAACCCTTCTGAGCATCTCGGGACACTGCCTGCCACAATCGTGAACAATGCACCTTCGTAAATATCCGCCATCTTTGCTAGTTCCGAGGCGAGGTCCAGTTCATCATCTTGGATGATACAAAGAGCGTCCACCCAAAGATAGTGAAGGCCCAGATTCCATGTCACGAAGACGGCGTCGCGTATGGACTGGGAAAGCTCCAATAGGTCTGATCCTTCTCGTGACATAAATTTAGACGTGTTCGAGCTCTTGAGCTTTGACTGATCGCCTCCCCAACAGTAGGAGAGTGCAGCATACGGTGTATCTTGCTGGACTTCGACGATCCGAACCTTGGTAACTGAATCCAACTCTATCAGTCGCCTCGGCATCGCGTATTTAGCATCGTTACTTCGGCATCTTGAGTGTGGCCCACGTTTGAGTTGGCAAGTTGCTAACCACTTGCGAGCTTGTGCTATGGCAGCATCAGATGCGACGTGGAGATTTGGGGGGCCGATAATTTTGAGTGTATTTCTTCTAACGAAGTCATTGTTCTGTAGACGCCCGAATTGCAGCCAGTCGGCATCTGGAAGAGGAAACGCTTCCCACGCTATAGATCGAGGTGGTCTAGGAGTGTCAAAATGAAGAAGTGCCACAAGTCTCAGTCTGTTGCCTTGGCCAGGCATGACCGAGAGCTTCAATCTCAAATTCATCAAGCTGGCCGGCCATCCCAGAGTCGGATCAAAGTTAGATATCTCGGGATGCTGTAGCAATATGAGCTTCAGTAATGGACAGAGCATGCCATCTCGCCAGTCGGCAAAGAGGATATTCTCGTCAGCCATGCGATAGCTGAAACCTTGCAGATTATCGATAGGAACAGTGTTCGGTTTAACGGAATTTAATAGCTGTTCTTGTACAAGTTGATGCAATGTATCCAATATGTCACCTTTGAAAATGATTTTGTTGCAGTGCCGACATCTGTGAGACACCAAGCCTTCGCTGTCTGTATCTCTTCTAGCACTTTTCATTCCCAGAGAGACATAATTTTCATCCGGCATAGCGGCTAAGAGGACCTAGCGACAGCAGTAGCTTAAATGAAGGTTAAAACCATAGAATTGACATTGGTTAGAGAATAAGGAGGGCGTTGCTATACTGGCCTTTTATTCTTTTTACCCTTAGCTGCCTGTTACAAACGTTGTATCACATGACAATATAATGTTCTATACTAAAAATAGAATATTAAGTGTTTTAGATTAGATTAGAACATAGATTATCTACAATATATAGTACTAAAAGCTAAAATAATTTATTATTAAAATATATAATAAATATAAGTTTTAAAAAAATTATAATAACTTAAACTAAGACTAAAACTACTTAAGTTATAAAGGTAAAATATAATAAAATTTTAAACTAAAAATAAAAAAGAGTTTAAGTTATACTTAATTATATATAAAAGTAAAGTTATATATAATATAAATATATTATTAAAATATCTTTTTATATAATTTATTAAAAATAAAGAAAGTTAATTAATAAATTAAAATTAAAAATTATTCTAAGTACTTTAAATATACTAATATTAACTACTTTAAAGTTAGTAGTTTGTTAAAATTCTTAATAGTAAGTATATTATTTAGTAAGTAGTATAAAAGTTTTATTAATACTATAATAAAGTTATAAAGTTAGTAATATAAGATAAACTACTATAAGTTTAATAAACTAAGATATTTATTAGTAAGTATTTTATAACTTAAACTTTACTTACTCTTCTAAAAGAATATAGATCTAGTTTACTAAAAGGAACTAAGACTATAAATAAAGTTATTAGTATTTAATTTATAATAGTATAATATTATTTTAGTAATAAGCTTTTTTTTAAACTTATATATTCTTATAGAAACTACTATTAATAAAGTTATTATTAAGAATAGTAGAGCTATAAGTATAGAATATATTCTAAGTAGTAATATAAGTAACTTTCTTTCTTTTCTTAAAAAATACTTAGCTTATAAACTAGTTGTTCTTATAGCTAAGTTTACTATAGTATTAAGCTTTAGAGAGGAATTATATATAAGTAACCTTATATAATAAGTATATATAACTAATTATTTAGTGTAGTAATATATCTTTTCTAAGGAAGTACTTAGAAAACGTTACTTACTCTTTTAATAATAATATTATTCTTAAGGCCTAAGTTTAAAATACTATTAGTTTTACTAGATCCTTAGGTATATATTTAATAAAACTTTAAGAACTAGATAAAGTAGTTAATAAAGATCTTAATATATATAGAATAAAAAGTTTAAAGGTATATAATATAAGTATTATACTAGCTTATAGTAAGTCTTTTAGATAATATAATTATATATATAATATAATTAACTTTTAGCCCTAAATAGTATTATATAACTTACTATTAGTTGTAGTATTAATAAAAGAGTAGAGAGTAGTAAAGATTACTAAGTATTTTAAAATTAATAAATTATTACTACTCTAAGTACTACTAATCTTTCTTCTTTATACTTTATACTAATTAAAATCCTATAATTACTTTTTATTATTCCTTTATATTAGTTATTACTTAGAATAAAAATACTACTCTTAGGTAGGTATATATATTATATAAATTTATTTATAAGTATTAAATTAATCTAAGGCTACTAGTAGCTATTTATTATTATATATACACTTATAAATATAATTACTATTAATTAGTTTAACTAACTTTATTCTTTAGTTAATATATACTAAAATATTAATACTTTCTATAAGTTATATTTAAACTTTATAAAGAGTTATAGAACTTAACTAAAATATTATTAGTTTATTATTAAGTACATCTAAAGTTAAATATTTTATTTATTTCTTATCTTTTTAAAAACTAATACCTTAGTTAATTTATTATATTTTAGTTTTAATACTTTAGTTTTTATAAGATTTTACTATTCTAAAGCTTAAAGTTAGATAATAAAGTAGTAGAGAAAGATTACTATTAAATGTTATTACCTACCTCCCCTTTACTTTTAGTTTACTTTTATATATAACTACCTCTTATATTTAGTATTAATTCTTATACTATAGCTTAACTATTAGATTTAAGTTTTAAGATCCTTTATTATATTACTACTTTAATTATAAGAAGTAGTAATTTATATAGCTTTATACTTATATATTATTAACTTTATTAAACTATAAAGTTTTTATTATATAAGGAATTTATCTAATATTAAAGAACTTTATAAGTTAAATAATTTCTTAGAATAATCCTAGATAACTTTAAACTTATAGTAAAAGCTAAATATATATATATAGATAAATATAATAAAAATAATAAAGATAAAGATAAAGAAGAAAAAGAAGAAGATAATAATAATAATAATAAATAAGGGTATAGATTATTAATAAACTAATAGTAGAAGGAAAATTAAAAGAAGAGAAATACTAGTACTATTATATTAACTATTAATAATTTATATATTATAACTAAGTAGAAAGAGATATAGATTTAAAGACTTAATAAATAAAACTATAATATACTACTAGTTATCTTAATACTTTTTCCTTCTTAATTTAAAAAAGTTATTAATAACCTTTACTTAATACTAAAATTTATTTCTTTAATAAGCTTTAAAAATAGTAATTAATTATAATACTATAACTTTTTTACTTATTTACTTTAATATATTAAGCTATATTAAATATAATTATAATTATCTAGAAAGTTTTATTTATATAATATAAGTTAAATACTTTTTTTATATTTTAAGTTTATAAAAATTATTTATTTTTAAACTATTTATCTATAATTTATTTTAGATACTATTACTTTTATTATTTAATATTAAAGTATTAAAGCTTAATAATAATAAAATTAATAATAAAGTTTAAAGTACTTTTTTTAAACCTTTAAAGAATCTAAAAAGACTATTATTTAACTTAGAGAATTCTAAGTATATAAGATTTATAAATATATACCTTTTAGTTATTAAATAAATACTTTTATTAGTTAAGAAAATATTAATATTATTATATTTAATAAATTTCTTTTTTAAGTATTATAATAAGATACTTTTATAAAATCTTAAAAACTTTCTAAAACTAAAAAATATAAAAGTATAACTTAGAATATTAATTAGTATTATAAATTAAAATATAAGTAAAGTACTCTAAGAAATATTACTAACTTACTATAATAAATAAAGATATAAATAGTATGTTACATTTAAGAATTAAGTTTTATTTAGTAACTAATCTTTACTTTTACTATTAGAGAATTCTTTATTTATTTATCCTTTATCTTTACCTCTTATTTAAAATATATATAAGACTTTAGTAGTACTATACTAACTAGAACTATTAATTCTTATAGGCTAAGGCTAGTAAGCTAAGGTTATAGTACTATTTATATATAATTAGTAATTTTAGCTTATAATAAAATCCCCCCCTCTAGGTTATTATTCTTAAGAGTCTTTATTACTAATCTATTACTTTATATATAGTAATACTATTTCTCTTTTTTAAGATACCCTTTTTATTATTTATAATAATTAGTAAATAAGGCTTCTTTAGTAGTTATCTACTATAGTACCTTATATATTATAATATATAATAAATAATAAATATTATAATTTACCTCTAAGAGTTATTTCTTAAGTAAATAAATAAGAGTATAATTTAGTATTATCTTATAGTATATCTAGTATATACTTATTACCTTTAAGTTTATATAATAGTAAATAACTCTTAGTAAATTACTTATAGCTATAAATTATTTTTATAGTAAATAACTTTTATAGTAAATTACCTTTATAGTAAATTATAGCCTTTAAACTAAGGTCTTAAATACTTATAAATACTTTACTTTATTTTCTTTCTTTTTTCTTCTTAATAATAATATTATATTTCTTCTTTTTTACTTTTTTACTCTTAAACTTCTTTTTTTAATTTTTTAATTAAAATTTTAATTTAAAAATATTAATTAATATTTTTAATAATATTAGATAACTTTAATTATTATAGTATTACTTCTTAGGTAATTAGTTTAATACTTTAATTATAATATTTATACTACTTATAATATTTAAAAAACCTTATAAAGATACTTAATCTTTATTATAATATATAGTAAGACTAAAATATTTATAACTAGTATATATAAGTTTATAAGCTATATATTTAAGTAAGTTTCTTTATTTTCCTTAGCTTTTTTATTTTTTACTAATATAAGCTTTAAAGTTTCCCCTTAGATAATACTTTACTTAAACTATCTTCTTAATTACTAAATAATCTTATATAGTATACTTATAAATAACCCTTAGTAATTAGCTTTAGTTATAATATTTATAACTTATTAATATAACTATACTTACTTTATTAAAGTTTTCTTTTATTTCTATTAAGTATTAAAGATAATTAGTAAAATAAAAAGTACTATCTTAGTAAGTTTAATAAATATTAATTTAACTTTAGAAGATATTATAAATATTCTTTATTTCTAAGTATACTTCTTTTATTACTTACTTTATTACTTAACTACTAATTACTTAAAAGGTAAATCTTTTACCTCTTATTCTTAATATACTAAATAATAAAAATTTAGATAAAAATAATAAAAGCTAGAAGAATTTAGATAATAGCTAGCTAAGGCTAAGTTAAAAGATTATAATAAAGCTAAAGTAATTTAAAGTCTTTAGTTTTTTTTATTTTTTTAGTATTTTAGTAAGGTTATAATAAGATAATAAGAAGTTTTTAGTAATTTTTTAAATACTTTTTTAATATATAATTTTTTCTTTCTTCTTTTATTTCTTTATCTTTCTTCTCTTTATTATAAAGGTATTATTCTCTTATAACTTATACTCTTATACTCTTTTTAATATATTTTTTAAGGTTTTTACCCTTTCTTAAGTATCTTTTACTAGTATATAGCTCTTTTAGTATACTAGATACTTTACCTTCTTACTTTTTATATAATAAGCTTAAATTAACTTTACTTTATACTCTTTTTTTCTTTTTATTTTAACTAAAGATAACTCTTTACTAGCTTTACTTTACTAGTACTATAGCTTTAAAAGTAATATATAAAAGATATTATAAATTTTATAATTTAAAGAAAGTTTTAGTTTATAAGCTTACTTATACTTACTAAGTATTATTATAATCTTAAATAAGCTTAAATACTTATTTAATATTTTCTTATTTAAGTATAGTTATTTAATATTCTTTATAAATAATATAACTTTATTCTTTACTATAAAGGTTATTAGTTTTTTATTTCTTATTATAATATTTCTTTTACTTTATAATAGTATATTCTTATCTTTACTATAATATATCTTAGTTTTTTTTATAATCTTTTTAATTCTTTTTATTACTAGTAGTATCTTTTTATTTAATTAGTTATTCTTAGTTAGTATTTTAATTTTTAGATAAAAACTATATATAGTAAAAAATAATATTATTTTAGTTATTAAGTATAATAAGTTATTTATATATAAGAACTATTAGTAGAAAGTACCTATTTATAGAAATTAACTAAGAAATTAAGTATATTTATAAACTAATCTCTAACTTTTAAGTAAGGTATAAGATGTCTTTATATAATTAATACTAGTTTAATATATTACTATAGTCTTATTAGAGTATATAGCCTCTAATATAGTCTTCCCCCTTAGTACTTACGTTCTAGGAGTACTTATAGAAATATAATATTACCTTACTATATAAATAAAGTATACCTTCTATACTTCTTACCTTCTTATATATATTTATTTAAGCTATAGGCTAGGGAAACCACCTTTATAGATAAAACCTAACCTTATATATTACTACTAATTTACCTCTAACCTATATAGTTTATATTAAAGCTTATCTTAGCCTATTTATAGCCTAATTACAAGCTTACTTATAAGCTTAATTAAGTTTATATTAAGTGTCTCTTTATTAACTACCCTTTAAACTAATGTTAAAGTTTATTTACAAGCCTATTATAAGCTTATATTAAAGTTTATATTAAGCGTCTCTCTATTAACTACCCTTTAAACTAACGTTAAAACCTATTTATATACTTGTTTATAAGCTTAAATTAAAGCTTATTTTATTATTAACTAGCTTCTAGGCCTATATTAAAAAGGCTTATAATAGCTTCTATAAAAATTTATATAAGTACTTCTTTTTCTTTATTCTTTTATTTCCTTCTCCCTCTTATAATATTATTTTAATATAGCCTTAGAGGTAATTTATAAGTAACTTATAGGTAACTTATAGATAATTTATATAGTATAAGTATCTCTTATATTAAATTAGCTCTTCTTTTATATATTTTAGCTTTTTAAGCTTCTAGTACTATACTAGTAATTTCTTTATACTATACTAGCAGCTTTACTATACTAGTAACTTCTTTATATATATAGTATATACTATAAGCTTCTTTTACTTATTATATAGTTTTTTATTATTACTCTAGTAGCCTTCTTATACTATACTAGTAGTCTCTTTATACTATATTAATAACTTCTTTATATCTCTCTAATAACTCTCTTATATATAATATTTACTATAAGCTTTTCTAGCTTCTATATATAGCTTTTATACTATACTAGTAACTTCTTTATATTTCTTTAACAACTTCCTTATATTATACTAGTAACTTCTTATATATAATATATACTATAACTTCTTTAGCTTATTTTATAGTTTTTATTATTACTTTAGTAGCTTCCTTATATTATACTAATAACTTTCTTACGTTTCTCTAATAACTTTCTATATTATACTAGTAACTTACTAGTTCTTTTATACTATACTAGTAACTTTCTTATATATAATATATACTATATTAGGCCTTAGAGGTTGTTACTACTATAGTACCTTCCTAGAGGCTCTTCTAAGGCTCCCTAGCTTTTTAATATATATTATAACTATAAGCTCTATAGCTCTAGAGGTCCTAGTACTTAATATATACTATATTAGGCTTTAGAGGTTTTTATACTAGTTTACAACTATATTAACTCCGCTTATACTCTAGTATAGCTTTATATTCTATATATTATCTTTTTACTTAAAATATATACTATTATTTAATTTAAGATCTTTAGCTTCTTTATCTTTTAAGGTTTATACTAGCTTAGTATAAGGCCTAGAGGTTCTTCTTATATATATATATTACTCTTATATAGTTTTAAGTTATAGTAGGCTTTTTAACTTTCTTCTAATATAGCTTTATAAGCTCTTTAGCTTATAGATCTAGCTTTTTATAGGTTTTAGCTTTCTTATAAGTTTAGTTTTCTTATAGGTTTAGTCCTCTTAACCTATATATACTTAATAAATAGCTTATACTTCTAGTTTATAATTTTCTTATAAGCTTTTTTATAAGCTTTTCTTTAGCTTATAGCTATATAACCTCTAGCTTATAAGGGTATACTTCTCTACTTTATTCTATAATATAGCCTAGACCTTTTTAATCTCTTTATATATATAAGTAGCTATACTATTACTAGCTTATAGTTGTAGCTAGAAAGTCTTTAGTACTTTATTATTACTCTTTTAATATCTAGTACTAAACTATATACTAGCGTCTATATACTACTAACCTAATCTATATATAGCTCTTCTTCTATTATTACTAGCCTATACTAGCTTTAACCTATATATAGCTCTAGTTCTCTCTTTTATTATTACTAGTTTATACTAACTCTAGCTTAATTATAGTTTTAATCTATATATAGTTCTTTATTTTATATATAGTTCTTTTCCCTCTTTAGTTTAGTTCCCTCTTAGCCCTTAACTTATAAGAGTATACTTCTTTATTCTTATTATTACTAGAAGGTCTCTAGTACTATACTACTACTCTTCTAATAATATTTAAAGTTAAGTATATTAATATCTCTATAAGAGCTTAATATCTACCCTCTCTACTCTTCTTTTTATTATTCTTCTCTTATTATTTCTAGCTTTATACTAGCTTTGCGCTAGCTTTACTTTGCTTATAACTCTAGCTTAGTGTCTTTATAGTATAGTATTAGTTCTAATAGTAGTAAAGACTAGTTTATAAAATAAAGGTAGAGTTATCGAAATTATAATAGTAATAATAAGCCTTTAAATCGATTTTAAATAGCTTATAAACTACCTTCTAAAGGATTAGAGAAATTAGCTTATAAGAACTATTAGTAGAGAGTACTTATTTATAGAAATTAACTAAGAAATTAAGTATATTTATAAACTAATCTCTAACTTTTAAGTAAAGTATAAGATATCTTTATATAATCAACACTAGCCTAATATATTACTATAGTTTTATTAGAGTATATAGCTCCTAATATTATAAGTAAACTTTATTAATACTAGCTTTAGTATTTAATTATTCTATATATAGTTAGTATAATACTTTAAATATTACTTTAATATTAAATTTAAGTTTTTTATCTATTTATTAGTTTATAAATAAAAGGTAATACTTAGTTATTAGTATATTCTTAAGTAAAAATAAAATATTCTCTAGAATTAACTTATAAATTAAAGCTTATAATTAAAGGTAATATTATATAATACTTTAAAGTTTTTAAATATATATTATATAAAAATATCTACTAACTTTATAAATATAACTTCTTTAGTTATTAATATATACTATACTATTTTTATAAACTTATTAATAATTATAAGTATTAAGTTATAAACTTTTTCTTAAAATTTAAAAGATAAAAGCTTTATAATAAAATCTATAGTTATTTCTTTTTAAAGTTTTTTAGAGATTAAGAATAATATTAACTTACTATAAAGCTAATATTTCTTTACTTTTTTTATCTTTTAATATACTTTATAAGTATAAATATATTTTTTAATATTCTTTTTTATATCTTATTAAAAATATTTTTAATAAATTAACTTTAATATTTTACTAGTTTTAAAATATTCTTTTAGTAAGTTATTATAATTTATAAAAAGTATCTCTTATTATATAACTATATCTTTTAGTATATAAATAACTCTCTTATATTATAATACTTTAAATATATTAAGTCTCTATTAACTAATAGCTTTAGCTTTTCTTATTATAAAATATTTATACTTCTTATTTTTTATAAAGTTATTACTCTTTTAAAGGTTATAAATTAATTTTAAGAATATTTTTTAACTTAAGTTATATATTATTTTAAACCTTATTATTAATATAGCTAAGGTTTATAGTATATATTATTTATAACTAGTTATACTAGTAATAAGCTTAAATAAAGGTTTTATAACTTTTATTCTATTACTAATAAATTCCTAAGTTATTAATTAAAATACTAGTAACTTACTAATAAAGAAGTACTTATTTACCTTTCTTTTAAGCTCTTTAGCTTTTTCTTCTTTAATATTTTACCTTATTATTACTATTATAATAGCTAGTAAGTTACTTAATAAGGTTTTTATTTTAATCTTTATTTTTTTAAAAAGAGTTAATAATATTATTTTATTAATCTTCTTTAATTTATAGTTTAGTCTTTTTAATAAACTATTAGCTAGATTTAAACTACTTATATAATACTTAAGTATAAAATTATATATTACTAGCTCTTTTAACTAGTAAATCTACTTACTATTTAACTTTCTCTTAGTTATAAAGTATTTTAAGTTATTATAATTTATTTTTATAATAATAATACTTTAGCTATATAAGAGATATTATCTTTATATCTTAAAAGCTAGTACTATAGCTAATAGTTTAGTATTATAAGTTTTATATCTTAACTTAATATTTATAAACTTCTTAGAATAAAAGATAATAAGGTATTATTATTACTTTACGCTTTTTTTAAAGAGTTATAATAATATATTAGCTACTATAAAGCTTAATATATTTATTTTAATATATATTTTTCTTTTTTAGGTTAAAGTAATATAGAATAAGTACTATAGTAAAAGCTATTTTTAGTTATTAAAAGGCTTTTTTTACTTCTTTTAACTAGTTAAATATTTTCCTCTCTTTTAAAAGGTTAATTAATAGTATTATTACTTAAGAGTAATTAAAAATAAATCTTTTATAAAAGTTTATAAAATCTAAAAAGACTTAAACTTCTTTAATAAACTTAAGCTCTTTTTAGTTTAAAATAATTATAATATAAAAGGAATTTATCTTAATACTTTTATTATTAATAATAAACTTAAATAATTTTACTTTTTTTTATATAGAATTTATACTTCTTTAAGTTTATATATAGCTTATATTACTTTAAGTAATTAAGTACCTCTTATATTATTTTATTATATTACTCTTTATCTTTTAAATAAATTAAAATATTATCTAAATATATAATATAAATAATATTAACTAGCTTTATTAGTACTTAGTTAATATAAGCCTAGAATATAACTAGTATATTTATTAGCTTAAAAGGTATTATATAATACTTAAAGTAGTTATAGTAAGTATAAAATATTATCTTTTATTTATTACCTTTTTAGATCTTTATCTTATAATAAGTATTCTTTAGGTTTAATTTTATAAATATTTTAATATCTTAAAGCCTATTAATAGTCTTATTAATAAAGTAGTAATAAGGTCTTATTCTTAATTATAATTTTATTTAACCTTTAATAATTTATATAAAGTTATAACTTACTATTTTTTCTTTAGTATAAATATTATTAATATACTTATAAAACTAGTAAAGTAATAAAATTATTCTTTTACTTTACTAATCTCTAGGTATTCTCTTAGTACCTTTAGTTCTTATTTTAATAATATATAAATTAGTTCTTATAGTAAGTTTTTTTCTTAGTTTAAGTTTAATAAGGTATTTATTTACTTTTTATTTAGCTAGTATATTTATAGCCCTCTTATTAAATATATTTAAATATTCTTTAAATTATACTAGAATAATCTTCTTCTTACTAGCCTTTATTATTTTAATAAGTTTTTTTTAATAATAATTTTTAAGTAAGAATCTAATATACTAAAAATAAAGTAAGTTTATTATTTATAACCTTTATAAATTCTTTAACTAAGAGTAGATAAATTATAAAGAAGTTAGTATAATATTATTATATTATTATTATAAATAATATATTTAGATTAATTTTTAATAATTATAAGTAATTTAAAATTACCTTTACCTTACTTATTTTAAAGTTATAAATAACTAGCTTATATTTAAACTTTCTAATTAACTTATTATAATCTTTAGTAGAGATATTAATATTATAATTATTATATAAAAATATTAGCTTCTTATTAAGAGTTTATAACTATATTACTAGTATTATACTATTACTTAAATTTATTTCTTTAATAGTTTTTCTTTTAAATATAATTTACTTTTACTCTAAAATCTATAAGAGCTTTAACTTAATAACTTAACTATCTTACCTTTAATATTACTTTAATTACTATTTTTATTTTTCCTTTAATACTTTTATTAGTATAAATAAGAAAAATTACTATTAGATATTATTATTTCTTAACTTTCTCTTAGGTTTAAAATAGTTCTATAATTTATACCCTTTTTTATTATAGTTATAATAAGTTATATTAAGATAATTAAATATAATATACTCTTTTTAGTTATATATATAATAGATAATATCTTTTTTTTATTATTTACTTATTAGAATATTATTTAATTATATTAAAACTTTACTATTATAGTATTACCTTTTTAATTACTTAGGTAATAAACTTTTTTTTTTCTTTTTTTACTTATTACTCTTTTTTTTAAGAATTTTATTTTTTATTATTATATTATTATTTTATTATTATTTTAAAGGTATTCTTTATATATATAATTATTAAAATTAATTACTCTCTTATTACTAGCTATATAGTTTAAAAGTTTATATAATTATAAATCTATAGCTTTAACTTAGTAAATAATATATTTCTTTAATAGTTATTATTCTTAATCTTTAATTTATTTTTTTAAACTATTTAAATAAGTAATAAAACTTTAGATACTTTAGTAGTTTTATTATTATACTTAATTATATTTATTATTTATATTCTTTCTTTAATTAACTAGGTTTAATATTAAGTTCTTTATAAACTTTATAAAGTTATCTTATATAGTTATATTAATACTTATACTTACTTTTTATACCTCTTTTAAATATTTATTAGAATTTTACTAAAGTAAAATATATAATAAGTAATCTTCTTAGTATTAATTACTTAGGTTAAATCTTTATCTTTATATTACTTTAGCTTAGCTTAGTAAAAGAAGTTTTATACTTTTTTAATATTTTCTTCTTTATAACTAAGAAGCTTTTATATCTTAAGTAACTATAGTTATCTTATTATAGTATTAAATTATTATAGTATAGTATCTTTTATTTTACTTAGCTTCTTTATTTACTTTTTATAATTATCTTTAAAGGTTTTATACTTTTTTAAGTTTATAAATTTATTATAATATAACTTTTAGTTTCTTAGTTAATATTTATTTAGTATTCTCTTATAATAGTCTAAGAGTAAGTATAAACTCTTCTAGAATAATCTCTTATAATCTACTATTATTCTACTACTAATTTAATAATTCTTTCTTTAGTTACTTCTTTTAACCTTTATATTAATAAAGCTATATTATTAGTACTATATTATATATAAGTAATATATAATAAGTTACCTCTCTTAGAATAAAGAAATTAGAATATAATAAGTAAATATATAAATAGTATATTATATCTAAGAACTAAGTTTATTTAATAACTAATCTTTACCTTTACTACTAGAGAATTCTTTATTTATTTATCCTTATCTTCGCCCTTTATTTAAGATATATATAAGACTTTAGTAATATTATACTAACTAAAACTATTAATTCTTATAAACTAAGGCTAATAAGTTAAAGCTATAGTACTATTTTATATATAATTAGTAATTTTAGCTTATAATATATATCTTTATCTAGAAAACTTACTAGCTTTTAAATAAACTTAGTAACTTATAAAATAAATCTATTAAAATAAAAGAAATCTTTCTTTAAGTATATTAATTATAATACTTAAGTTTTAAATTAATTAACTTATAAATAATAATAATAAAAAGAGCTTTTCTTTTTATATAATAATCTTAAGAGTATTATACTAAAAAAGGTAATTATAAATATTAAGAGAAGATAATAATATTAAATTACTAGTTTTATAAAATAAATTTATTTAAATAAGAAAAATTATCTTTTAAGTATATAAATTATAGTACTTAAGTATTAAATTAATTATAAAGAGTTATCTTAGTAAAAAAAGAATAACTATTTTAAAAAAGTAATTATTAATATTATATAATAAGTATATAATACTTAAAAAGGTAAATATTAATAAAAGGTTATAATAAAAGTAATAATTATATTTAGTACTTATAATAAATATTTAAATATCTTAATATCTTACTTATAAGTAAAAGATTATTTTAAATTACTTTTTATTTATTTATAATTATTATTTTTAAAGTAATAAAGAAATCTTTCTTTATTTTATAAGTATTAAAAAAATTACTAGTTTTTAAAAAAACTTATTTACTTATAAAATAAATCTATTTAAGTATAAAAGGTTATTCTTTAAGTATATTAATTATAATACCTAAGCTTTAAATTAATTAACTTATAAGTAATAATAGTAAAAAAAAAGCCTTCTCTTTATATAATAACTCTAAGAGTATTATATTAAAAAAGATAACTATAAATATTAAGAGTAAATAATAATATTAAATTACTAACTTATAAAATAAATTTATTTAAATAAGAAAAGTTATCTTTTAAGTATATAAATAATAATACTTATTATAAGTAATATAAGATTAAAGAGATTAAAGCTTTATAAAGGTATATTAAACTAAAATTATAAGTAAGTTAATTATAAAATAACTTATTTATAGTAATTAAAATACTAGAGATTAGATTATTATTAAAATTAAAGTTATTTATAATTTATTTATAATTCTTTATTAGTAAACTCTTATATTTTAATCTCTTTAACTTTTAAGAAATAATTTATTATAAAGTAAATATAAATTAAATAGAAATTAAATTAAATATAATAATAATAAAAAGGAAAAATTTAAAAACTAAACTTAATATAATAATTTACTTTACTTTAGTAATTAATAAAGAGACCTAAAGAACTTTAAAGAATAATTTAATTTAACTTTAACTTATAAAAAGTATACTATAAGAAGGTAACTTTATAAGTATTATATATAAAGATATAAAATATAAAAAAGAGTAGTAAAATAAGATAATAAATAAAATAAAATAAAAATACTAAAATAGCTTTATATTATTTATATTATTAAATATAAAGTAAGTAAAGAAATAGTAAAATTACTTAAAGTTTTAAGCTTTATAAACTTAATATTTATATATAGTAAAATTAAACTATAAAAGGTTACTTAATAAAACTTAAAACTTTCTTATTATATTTATCTCTTTCTTTATTAGTTATTTACTTATAAATAACTTAAACTATTAAATTTATAATAAAATAAAGCTTTAAATTAATTAAAAAAAAGTAATAAATATTAATAAGTTACTAATAATACTAGTAATAAGAATTAGTTTAATTTAATTTATTATAAGATATATAATTTATTACTAAAATAAAAGATCTCTTAAAGTAAATATTTTTTTTTTATTATATTAAAACTAAAAAATAAGTATAATCTAGAAGTTTAAAGTTTATAATAGAAAGATAAGAAAATTATCTAATAATATTTTAAAAAAGAAAGAAAAGACTTATAAAAATAATAGTAATTAAATATATAAAGAAGCTTAGTTAAAAGCTTAAAAGTAAAAAAACTATAGTACTAAAATAGTTTATAATATACTCTTTAGCTAATAAGTATTAAAATTAAAAATTAGTTAATTAGATTTAAAACTAAAAAATATATAAAATATAAGTTTTTATTAAATTTACTAATTATAGTTAAAAATAAAAAGTATATATTACTTTTTTTCTAAATTTTAAGTAACTTTATAAGCTTTTATTATACTATTCTAAATTAGACTAATAGTAGATAAGCTTTTAATTATAATACTAATATATATAATTATTACTTTTATTTATAAATTACTTTTATTTTTACTTATTATAACCTCTTAGAAATATTATTATTAGTAGAAGTATAATATTACTTTATAATACTAGTTTTTACTTATTTATTTTTATCTTTTTATCTTTTACTTTTTTAAAATAATTAAAATATACTTTTTTTTTATTAGTAAAACTACTAGTACTTATTATATCTCTAAGAAGGCTTAAAGAGCTTTAGTTTTAAAAAAGATATATTAAGTTAAAGATTAAGTAAAGTTTATATATTCTTATTACTTTTACTTTTATAAATTTATAAATTACTAACTTATTTTCTTTTTTTAAAAAAAAGAAAGAGCTTTATAATAAGTTTAAATATAATAAGAAAGATAATAATAATAATAATAATAAAAAAGAAAAGAATAATACTAAAACTTTAGTTTCTCTTAGAAAGTAAAAGAAAGTTTATATTTCTACTCTTTTAAATTATTTTTACTCTTATTATTATTCTTTATTATTTACTAAGACTAAGATAAGCTAAAAGATATATACTTTTATTTCTTTAAATAACTATTATAGTAATCTTTATAATAACTCTTATTATAGTTTATATAAAAGTATCTTATTTAGTGCTTTAAGTAACTTTTATTATAATTAAACTAGTTTAAAAAATTATTATATATATTATTTAAAGAAGTATACGTATATACTATATTCTTTAAATTTTTTAAATTTAATAAAGAAGTTTTTAGTTATTTACTAAGCTAAACTAAAAGAAAAAGTAAGTTTATTTACTTAGATTATTTATAAATTTTATTAACTTTTTAAATTATAGCTAATATAGTATACTAAAACCTTATATACCTTATAACTTTATATACTTTTTTATTATCTTACTACTTTAAAATATAATAAAACTACTATAATATATTAAATTAATTAAAACTACTTAGAATTTAATAAACTAGATATATTTATAACTTTTTAATAAGTTTATATATTATAATTAATTTTTCTATAAGTACTATAATATTATTAAGTTAATTTTTCTTTATCTTCTTTACTTTCCTTAAAGTATTTATTATATTAAACTTACTCTCTTATATTCTTTTAAGCTAATTTATTTTATATATTCTTTATAATAAGTATATTTCCTTCTTAAATACAAGTCTTTTTAGCTTTTTAGTATTTACTAAAGGCTTTATTTACTATTTAAAGTATATAAACTTTAACTAATAAAAAGATTACCTTATAAGCTAATTACTTTATATCTTTTATTAATAAAGTAATTATTTAGAAAATAAATATTAGTAAGCTTTCTTAGTAATAAGTAATATAATCTTTAATAAGAGTTAATTATAAAAGAGCTTTAATAAGGTTATAAGATATTTAAAAAGATTAAAAAGTAATATTAATAAAGAGAAGTTAGTAAATATAGAAGTTTATAACTTAATATTAAACTTTAAAATTATAATCTAAGGTTTTAAAAGTATTAAACTAATTTTATAAAACTTAGCTTTAGTATTTTAAGTTATTATTAATTAGTTATATAGTTATATAAATATTAGAAAAAACTTAACTTTAGTAATATAATTTATATAAGCCTTAATAAAAGTTTTAATTTAATACTTATATATATATTTAAAAATATTAAAATACTTAATATTAAGTAACTAAATTAGATAAAATAAATAAAAAGAGGTAAATAAAGAGTAATAATATTATTACTTATAATACTTTTAAAATTACTATTAATTTATAAACTTTTATACTTATTTAAAATTAATATTTAATATAACTCTTTTATTTAACTTTAAGTATATTTATTAAAGTATTTTAAGTTATTTTAAACTTATCTTATTATTAGTTTATTTATTATATATTAGTTTAATAACTTAGTTATAAAAAGATTCCCCTTAGTATACTAATTAGTAAAGTAATTTTTTCTTTAAACTACTAAGAATAAAAATACTTAAACTTTCTTTATATTAAATAATTATTATAGCTTATTTTTAATTACTTAGCTAGATAGTTTTACCTTTACTATATTAATTAATATATATAATAACTATTTTAGTATAAATAATACTTATTATAAAACTATCTTATTAAAGTTATAAAATTATAGTCTTAGATCTTATATTTTATTTATATTTCTTTACTAACTAAAACTATATATTAATTAGCTTAAGATCTTATAAAGGGTCTTTTAAAAGTTATAAATATAATTAAAATATTTTTTAACTTTAATTATTATTATATAAATTATATACTTAATTCTTTTTATATATTATCCTCTTTATAACTTAAGTATATAATTTACTATTCTTTAATACTACTAAGCTAAGGTTAATCCTCTTATATTTAGATTAAGTATATATTAATAATTATATTCTTTTTATATATTAAAATTATAATTTACTAGTTAATATTTATTAAATATAATTAGTTATTTATTCTAAGCTATAGTATTAATTAGAAACTTTATAAAGTTTTTAGCTTTATAATAACTTAGTTTTTTAAATATTTAAATAGCCTTAATAACTAAGATAATTTATACTTTTTAGTTTAGAATTCTATTAGTAGTTATTAGAAATATATTAAAGGTAGTAAGTAGTAAATATAAAAAAAGTATATAAGGTTATAAAGTATATAAAGTCTTAGTATACTATATTAAGTATTATACTATTATTTAAAAGGTTAATTAAAAAGTATAAAGCTTATAAAAAGAAAAATAAAGATATTAAAATACTAAAAAGACTAAGAAGTAAAGAAATAAAAGTAAAAAGTCTTTTATTTTATTATTATATTTAATAATAATACTTTATTCTTATAATAAAGTATAACTCTTAGTTGTAAATATTTAAAAAACCTTCTTATATAATAATATAATAAGTAATACTTTTATTATTTATATTATTATTTATAATTTTTAATATTTAGTAAAGTTAATATTAGTATTTAATAATCTCTTAGTTTTAGTACTTATAATACTTTTAGTTTTGAGATATTTTTATCTTGTAGAGGTTTTAGTAGTCTCTTTAGTTTTAGTTAAGCTTTTAGTAGTTTATTTAGTTTTAATAGTTTAGAAATACTTTTAATTCTCTTATTTATTTTACTTTAAGTATTAATAATTACTTATAGTATTTTTAAAGAGATTTTAATATACTATTCTTTAAATAAAGCTTAAGTTTATTTAAGAATATTTTAATTTTAATTTAATGATAAAACTTCTTAATAAAATAAAATAAAGTTTATCTTTATTTTCTTTATATATAATAAATAAATAAAATTATCTTTTCTTTATTAATAAACTTTTAATTATAATTTTTATACTTATTTAATAAGATTTGCTCTTAAAATAAATAAATTAACTTTCTTACTTTAGTTTAAAAGTAAGATAATATAGTTTTAAATAATCTTTATAGTAAAGCTTTAAATTCTAAACTCTTTAGTATAAATAAAATATGTTTTTATTTTTTAAGTATAAGTAAGTATAGTTTTTAAGTTTTTAAGTATAAGTTCTAAAATAATATATAGTATTTAAAAGTTCTAACTATAGTTTTTATTTTAAAAAGTATATTTTTTATTACTCTTTTTATAATTTTTATTAATACTTTTTATTTTATTTTATTATATATCTTTTAGATTTAGTAATATTTAAAAATACTTAAACTTATATCTTAGAAGGTTTTTTATAAAACTATCTATTAGTATTTTATTTATAAAAAGATAAGAAACTTAAAAAGTTTCTTTTATATATTCTTAATATAATTATATATTCTAGATATCTATATAGTATAGTTTTATTAATATTCTTATACTTTCTCTTATAATTAATTAAATAGTTTACTAATTATTATAGTATATAGTTTATAGTTCTTTTAGTTTAAGCTTAATTTCTTTAAAAAATTATTATAAAGCTATTATCTCTTTTCTTATATATTCTACTTTAAGTATCTTTATTTTAATAATAAAGGTAATAATTATAAACTAATAAATAACTTTTTATATAACTAAACTATTAAATAGTAATATAATATAGCCTTAAGAGAAGTAATAAATATTATTATTATTAGTAAATAAAGTATTTAATATAATTATATACTAGAATTCTTTATTCTTTATACTATATTTAATTACTAAGAAGTATATACTAAAAAGATATTAAATTATTTAGTTTACTATAGTTATATATTTTAGTTCTAGATTTATTAGAAAGTAAAAAAGTTATAAAGCTATAAAAGTAATATCTAAGTATAGTATAATTATAATATAAAGTATAGATTTTACTTTTTCTTAGTATTATTTAATATTAGATTTTAAAGTTTTCTTATTAAATTTTTTAAATTTAAAAATAAATAAAAATATACTTAGATACTTTTTATTAATTAAATTAAATTTCTTTATAATCTTTTTAATATAAGTATTATAAATAAACTAAATTTTATATTTCTTTTTATCTCTTATTACTTAAACTCTAAGAAACTATTCTATATCTCTAAGATTTTAAAGTTTATATACTTCTTTTAATTTTTTAATAATTTATTATACTAGAGTTTTATTATTCTTATAGTAAAGTACTTAAATATTATTAATATAAAAGATAATTATTACTTTATATTATTTATTTATAAAAATATATAAATTCTTCTTATATTAAACTAAACTAAAGTTTATAAATATAAATAAAAATTTATTAAACTAAAGTATAAGAGAGTTTTTTAACTTATATAAAGTTTAATTAATCTTTATATATTTACTAAGGATTTTAAATTTATTAAAAAGCTAGTAAACTATAAGTAAGCTTTTATTATTTCTTTTTATATTTATAAAGGTATTAATAATATTAAATTATTTAATTTTAAAATTAAATTAAGTAACTAAAGCTATTATAACTTTAAATAAGTAAATAACTAGTATAATAATATATATTAATAAAATTATCTTTTCTTCTTAAAAATCTCCTCTTATTATAATATAAGAGTAATAATAGATTAGAAAATTAATAATATTTATTTTATAAGTAAATACTTATTTTAAAAAGATTAACTTAACTTTAGCCTCTAAGCTTAGAATTATCTTTTAATAATTCTTTACTTTTAGATTCTAAAGCTTTAACTTTATATTTACTTTAAACTAAGCTTTTAAAGAATATTTCTATAACTTATTCTAAGTTTTAAATACTTTTAAAAGGTTATTATTATAAATTTTTAAAATTCTTAATACTAGCTAAGATACTTTATTTTAAAAGATTAAAGTAATTATTACTATATATAATATTTTATATTCCTTTATTTTTTCTTTTATAATTAATTACTTTAGTTAATATATTCTAAAGAAATTCTTAAGTATATTAAAGTATTAATTCTTTACTTTACTTATTATTTACTTAAGTTATCTTTTAATTATAAAAGTATATATATTATTATTTAAATCTTTATCTTAAAGTCTTTTATTTACTTAAGTAATTATTCCTTAATTCTTTTACTTATATTTCCTTTAAGGTTTATTCTTTATTTTAATAAAGTTTATTATTTATTTACTATTAAATAATTTATTATTACTAGTTATTACTTAAGAAGTATTAAAAGATTAAAAATTATATATTTAATTTTATAATACTCTTTACTATATTTTAACTATAAGAATATACTTTCTTCTAAGAGGTATAAAGGATCTATTAGTATTTAAACTAGAAGTTTTTTTATAAGCTTTTTATTATACTTATTTTATTCTTTTAAGTACTAAAAGATTATCTTTTTAAACTTAATATATTATCTAGTAAATTCTTTAGTTCTAGTTTAAAAGTATTCTCTAATATTAAAAGCTTTATATTTAGTTTATAATCTAGATTTTTAAGAGGGTTTTTATAATTTTATAAGTTTATAAACTTAGTTTTATAGCTTTATACCCTTTAGATCTTAATTATTTTATTAATTTTAATCTAAAGTTATTTTAAGAGTTTAATTTTCTAACTTATATCTTATACTTATAATTTTAATATTTTACTTTTTAAATATTTTATTTAATTTATTTATAATTTAAAGTATTAATTTAATATCTTAAATTTTATTCTTACTTATTTTAATTACTTTAACTAGTTATTTAGTAATCTTAAATAATTAACTTTTTATTTTTTTTATATTTTAAAAAATAAAGTATATCTTTATTAAATATAATATTCTTAGTAATAATTACTTTATAAAGTATAAGAACTTAGATTTTATATATATTAAAAGTTATATATTTAATTAAATATCTAAGTTAATTATATAATAAAACTTTATAAGCTTTTTAGTTTCTTTTTACTTTTTAATCTTTAATTAATAAGTATATATAAGTATTATATATATAGATTTTATTTTAATCTAGATATAAATTAACTATAATATAAATAATAAGTTATAAATTATATTATTAAAAATATTATTTAAATTATAAATTAAGTATTTTATTAAAAGTTTTAAAGTTAAAAACTTTTAATAAACTTTTATTATATAAGTAAATTATAACTATTATAACTTTTAACTAAAGTTTTTTAAGTAAATAAATATTTAATCTTATTAATATAGATTTTATAATTACTTTCTAGCTTATATATTTAATACCTTTATTAGTTTTATATATATTAATAAAAGAAAGTTTTAAATTAATACTCTTTTCCTTTACTTATAATTAATACTAAGTATAACTATTAATAACTATTACTAAAGTATTATTATTATACTTAAGCTTATAAATAAAAAGTTTATATTATCTTTTTATTTATTAATTAAAGTTCTTTATAGTTTAAAAGATTATTTTTAATCTTTTATTTTTAAATAAAAAGCTTAAAAGCCTTTTATTAAACTTATTCTTAATAACTAATATTTATAAGAAGCTATTAAAACTTATTAAAAAATTAAATAGTGTGAGAACCGTGTAGTAGGGAGTGCCTATTCGTAGAAATCGACCAAGAACTAGTAATATTTATAAACTAATCTCTGACTTTTAAGTAAGGCGTAAGACGTCTTTATATAATCAACGCCGGCCCGACGTATTACTGTAGTCTTGTCAGGGCATATAGCCTCTAACATAGCCTTCCCCCTTAGTACTTACGTCCCAGGAGTACCTACAGGAACATAATATTACCCTACTATATAAATAGAGTGTACCTTCCATGCTCTTTGCCTCCCTGTACGTACCTATTCAGGCTATAAGCCAGGGAAACTACCTTTGTAGATAAAACCTAACCCTACGTATTACTATCGATTTGCCTCCGACCTATATAGTCTATATCAAAGCCTATCTTAGCCTATTTACAGCCTAATTATAAGTCTACTTATAAGCCTAATTAAGTCTATATTAAGCGTCTCTCTGTCAACTACCCTTTAAGCCAACATTAAAGTCTATTTACAAGCCTATTGTAAGCTTATATTAAAGTCTATATTAAGCGTCTCTCCGTCGACTACCCTTCGAACCAACGTTGAAACCCGTTTACACACTTGTTTACAAGCTTAAATCGGAGCCTATTTTATTATTAACTAGCTTCTAGGCCTACGTTAAAAAGGCCTATAATAGCCTCTATAAAAATTTATATAGGTGCCTCTTCTTCCTTATTCCTTTATTTCCTTCCCCCCCTTATAACGTCGTCCCGATATAGCCTTGAAGGTAATTTATAGGCAACTTGTAGGTAACTTATAGGTAATTTATATAGTATAAGTATCTTTTATATTAAATTAGCTCTTCTTTTATATATTTCAGCCTTTTAAGCCTCTAGCGCTATACCAGTAATCTCTTTGCGCTATACTAGCGGCTTTGCTATACTAGCGACTTTCTTGTATATATAGTATATACTATAGGCTTCTTTGGCTTATTATATAGTTTTTATCGTTGCTCTAGTAGCCTCCTTGTACTACGCTAGTAGTCTCTCTGCGCTGCACTAACGACTTCTTTGCATCTCTCCAACAACTCTCTTATATATAACATTTACTATAGACTTTCCTAGCTTCTATATATAGCTCTTGCACTACACTAGTAACTTCCTTGCGTTTCTCCGATAACTTCCTTGTGTTGCACTAGTAACTTCTTGTGTATAATATATACTATAGCTTTCTTAGCTTATTCTATAGTTCTTATTGTTGCTCTAGCGGCTTCTTTGTGCTACACTAGTAACTCCCTTGCGTCTCTCTGATAACTTCCTGTACTACACTAGCAACTTACTAGTTCTTTTATATTGTACTAGCGACTCTTTTATATATAATATATACTATATTAGACCTTAGGGGTTGTCGCTGCTGCGGTACCTTCCTAGAGGCCCTCCTAAAGCTTACCAACTTCTTGATATATACTGTAAGCTGCAGGCTCTATAGCTCCAGAGGTCCTAGTACTTAATATATACTATATTAGGCTTTAGAGGTCTCTATACTAGTTTATAACTACATTAACTCCGCCTACACTTTAGTGCAGCTTTGTATCTTATATATTATCTTTCTACTTAAAATATATACTATTATCTAATTTAAGATCCTTAGCTTCTTTATCCTTCAAGGTTTATACTAGCTTAGCGTAAGGCCTAGAGGTTCTTCTTATGTATATATATTACCCTTACATAGTTTTAAGTTATAGTAGGCTTCCTAACTCTCTTCTAACATAGCTTCGTAGACTCTTCGGCTTACAGGTCCGGCTTTTTATAGGTTCTAGCTTTCTCGTAGGTTTAGTTCTCTTATCTTATATATACTTAATAAACAGCTTTGTACTTCTTCTTTACGGTTCTCTTATAGGCCCTCCTATAGGCTCTCTTCCGGCTTATAACTATATAACCTCCGGCTCGTAGAGGTATACTTCTCTGCCTTGTTTTATAATATAGCCTAGGCCTCTTTAATCTCCTTTTATATATATATAAGCGCTGCACTAGCGCTAGCTTATAGTTGTAGCCGGGAAGTCTTTGGTACTCTATTGTTCTTCTTTGACGTCTAGTGCTAAACTATACACTATCATCTATATATAGCTCTTTTCTTCGTTACCGGTTTGTACTAGCTCCGACCTATATATAGCTCTTTTTCCGTCGTTACTAGCTTGCACTAGCTTCGACCTATACATAGCTCTAGTTCTCTATGTATAGTTCTTTGTTCTATATATAGCTCTTTTTCCTCTTTTAGTCTAGTTCTCTTTTAGTCTCTAATCTACAAGGGTATATTTCTCTGTCCTTGTTGTCGTCGCCAGGGAGCCCCCGGTGCTACACTAGTACTCCTCCGACGTTTAGCGCTAATTGCGTACTAGCGTTTCTATAAGATGGGCTCGATGCCCCCTCCTTGTTGCTCTTCTTCCTTCTTCTTTGTTATCTTTAGCTTTACGCCGGCTTTGTGCTAGCTTTGTCCTACTTATAGTTCTAGTCCGGTGTTTCTGTAGTATAGTGTTAGTTTCAGTGGTGGTAAAGACTTAGTCTATAAAATAGAGGTAGGGTTGCGATAATAACAATAACCCTTTAAATCGATTCCGAATAGCTTACGAACTACCTCCTAAAGGATGGAGAGATTAGCTTATAAGAACCGTATAATAGAGAGTGCCTATTCGTAGAAATTAACCAAGAACTAGTAATATTTATAAACTAATCTCTGACTTTTAAGTAAGGCGTAAGACGTCTTTATATAATCGACGCCGGCCCGACGTATTACCGTAGTCTTGTCGGGGTATATAGCCCCTAACAAATAGATCTTAACTAATATATTAAAAAAGATATAATAAGTACTTTTCTAATAGTTTCCTTAAAATTACTTATTTTATATAAGTTTTTATATAATACTTATACTTAACTCTAGTAATTCCTTAGATAATAATATTTCTTATATTATAAATAAGTACTTATAAAGCTTTTAAACTTAAATATCTAACTTATATATATTATCTTTCTTTTATATTACTTCTTAGTTTAAGGTAATCTTTTAATCTCTTAAATAACTTTTAAATTTACTTCTAAAGTATTAAATATATTAAAGTTATACTTATTTAAATAACTAAGAAAATATTTAAATAAATAAAAAGAGGTTTAAATTTTAAAAATACTAGGTTAAATTTATATATAAGTTTCTTAATTTTTATACTTTTTTTTTAAAGTAAAGTAAGTAATTTAAACTATAGAATTATACTTTTAAGTTATAAAACTAAGCTTTTAAAACTATATTAGTATAAAAACCCTTTATTATAACTTTATCTTTTAAAATAAGATTTACTATAAATTAACCTTTTAAACTATTTAAGATATTCTTAAGTATATATACTCTTTTTTTACTAATAAAGAAACTTAAAATTCTTACTTTAATATTTTCTTTTACTTTAATCTTAATAAAAGAACTTAGCTTAAATAAGTTTTAATTATTAATAAAGTATAATATAATATAATTATTAAAAAAAGTACTTATAAAGAATAAATATTTAAAGAAGTTAAGTATTATATAAATTTCTTTTTTTACTCTTAGTATAGATTAAAGTTAATAAGTATAAGTTAAATTATTTTATTTAAAAATTTCTAATTAAACTTACTTAATAAAGTCTCTAAGCTATTATTTTTATTAGTAATCTTAGTTTTATTATTTATTTTAGGTTTATTCTTATTTTTCTTCTTAGTAATTAAGCTTACTAATATTTATTCTTTATTAATAAGCTTTTATTAAAGTTTTTTAAACTTATTATCCTTAAGATACTTTTTAATTTAATTATACTCTTTCTTAAAAGGTACTTTAAAGTATCTAAGACTAGTTATCTTTTTTTTAGTTAATATATACTTTAAAGTTAGATAAATAGTTAGTTTCTATAAGTAGGTTTCTTTTATTATTTTATAAAGATATTAGTTTATTTCTAAATTTTAGTTTTTTATATTATTAAAGTAATTTCCTTATATAGTATATATCCTTAGTTACTTTATACTTTATTATAATAAATTTTTTATAAAAGAAAGTAATAAATACTTATTTATATTAATTAATTATTATTATTAGTTTTCTAAGCTTATTACTTTTAATTAATTTAGTAAACTTTTAACTTACCTAGTTTAAAGTTATCTTTAAAGTAATTATAATAAAGAATTCTCTAATTATAAATAACTCTTAAACCTTTAGAATATTATATATAATAGTATAATTATATACTTTTAGTTAATTTTAAGTATTATTTAAGTAGGTTTATATAGTTTTACTTTATTTAAATAAGAACTACTATATATTTTTATCTTATTATAATAGTTATACTTATATTAGTAAAAGTAAATTATTATTTTAATACTTAAACTAAAGCTTAGATACTTAGTATATTAAACTTATAAGAAAGTTTATTTATATATAGTTTAAGAGGTTTATAATTAATTATTAAGATAATTTATTTTATAAGTTTTTAGTATTTAGTTACTTTCTAAGATTAATTTATTTATTTAATTTAATAGTTTTTTATTATAATATAGTACTTTTTTAAAATATTATTATAAGTAATAAATATAAATTTAAAAAGTTCTTAGATACTTTCTTTTACTATAATATTAAGTAATAAGTATTTATATTATATAATTTATTTATAAGTATTCTTTAATTCTAAAAGATCTTTAATTATTAATAAGAGTAATAGTTTACTCTTTATTAAATTACTAGTTATTAACTTATCTAGGTTAATAAAACTCTAAATTTAATATAAATAAGCTTACTATTTAAATAAATTAAATTATTTTAGTTATAAGTAATAGTTTATAAAATAAGTTATTAAATTAGTATTTATATCTACTATTAAGGAAATAAATAATTTAAAAAGAAAGGTATTTTATATTTATAAAGTTTAAAATAAATTAAGAAGTAATTTAAAAATTAAAAACTTAGCTTATTATTTTAAATTAAATAATTAATATAAATTATAAAAGCTTTTAATAGTTAACTAAACTTATAACTA
The DNA here is from genome assembly GCA_009805495.1 of Pezicula neosporulosa. Taxonomy (NCBI): domain Eukaryota; kingdom Fungi; phylum Ascomycota; class Leotiomycetes; order Helotiales; family Dermateaceae; genus Pezicula; species Pezicula neosporulosa. Next base: position 1,011,631 of record SELE01000007.1, read on the forward strand.
TTATATTAAAGTTAGAAAATAAGTATAATCTAAAAGTTTAAAGTTAATAGTAAAAGAATAAAAAAGTTATTTAATAATATTTTAAAAAGAAAAAAAAAAGACTTATAAAATAATAATAATTAAATATATAAAAAAGCTTAGTTAAAAGCTTAAGAATAGGAAAACTATAGTACTAATATAGTCTATAATAATTAATCTATATATTTTTAGTCCCCTAGGATTTATATAAGATAAACTTTATTTTCTAGCCTAGGTAACTTATATATAATAGTTACTTATTTACTAAAAGAGGAAAAGAAGCTTTAATCTCTTTAATAACTAAGTAATAAGTATAATTATAAGAAATCTTAGTTTATTATAATTTTTAGTTTCTTTTTTAGTATGTTTTATACTAATCTCTTTTAAGATATATAATTTTATAAGCTAAGTTTAAAGTATTAGAGAAATTTAATTATTAACTTTTATCTTTTTAATAACTAAGTAATAAGTATATCTATAAGAAATTTTAATTATATATAATTTTTAATTTAGTTTTTAGAATTTTTATATTAATTTCTTTTAAGATATATAGTTATATAAATTAAGTTTAAAGTAATAAAAAAATATAAATTAAATATAATAATAATTAAATTAAAAATAATTAAATTAAAAAATAAAATTAAAGTATAATTAAATTATAATAGTAATTAAATTAAAATAATAATTAAATATAACCTTAATTAAATATAATAGTAATTAAATATAATTAAATTCTAATCGTAATTAACTTTAAAATCCTTAATTTAACCTCTAATTAAATTTTATTATAATTAGCTTTATCTTATAATTAAATTTATATTATAATAAGATTTATATTATAATTAAATTTAAATATAATTAAACTTATTAAAGATTAATATATTATTACTAAGCTTAAGATTTTTAAAGTTTATATAAGAAGTTAATTTTCTTTCTTTTTTAAAACTTTTTTACCTTTTTTAAATATCTTAAACTTTTATATATATATATATATATTACTTAAAGAAATAACTTTTATTATTATTATCTTTTATTATTATAATAAGTAAGTATCTTATAATATAGTTTATTACTAAGTAAATTATATTACTAAGTAAATTACTTTTTTTTATTCTACTACCTTTTATCTTTAATATATGTTTTTTTAATAATTAAAAATAGAATTTTAAATCTAAAAAGTATAAATTATTCTAGCTATTAAAGCTATTTAAACATTTAAAAAACTAAGTTATTATAAAGCTATAAAGACTTATAATATCCCTTATACTATACTCTTTACTAGAATAACTAGCTAAACCCTTTAATATAAAACTAAAGCTAATTACTAAAAGTTAACTAAAGTAAAGAAGAAGGTAATTATTTAATATATATTTAATCTAGATATAAGAGGATTTATACCCTAGCTACTTAGTATAAAAAATATAATAAATTATATCTTTAAGTTATATTAAAAAGAATATATTAGTAAGCTCTAGGTATATTAATTTATATAATAATATCTAAAGTTAAAGATATATTTTAATTATATTTATAACTTCTAAAGAGCTTTTTATAAAGATCCTAAGCTTATTAAAGTATAATTTTAATTAATAAAGAATATATAAGTAAAATATAAAATCTAAGACTATAATTTTTATAACTTTAATAAAATAAATTTTATAATAGATATTATTTATACTAAAATAATTATTATATATATTAATTAATATAGTAGAGATAAGGCTATTTAGCTAAGTAATTAAAAATAAGCTATAGTAATTATCTATATTAATAAAAAGAGTTTAAGTATCTCTTTTATTCTTAGTAGTTTAAAAGAAAAATTACTTTACTAGTTAATATATTAAAGATAATCTTCTTAATAACTAAGTTATTAAACTAATAAGTAATAGATAAACTAATAATAAGATAAGTTTAAAATAGCTTAAATACTTTAATAAATATACTTAGAATTAAGTAAAAGAACTATATTAAAAATATTAGTTTTAGATAAGTATAAAAGTTATAAATTAATAGTATTCTAAGAGTATTATAAAGCTAATAATATTATTACTCTTTATTTACTTCTCTATTTATCTTATCTAACTTAATTACTTAATATTAAGTATTTTAGTATTTTTAAATATATATATAAGTATAAAATTAAGACTTTTATTAAAGCTTATATAAATTATATTACTAAAGTTAAGTTCTTTCTAGTATTTTATATAATATATAATAAGTTAATTATAACTTAAAATACTAAAGCTAAGTTCTATAAAGCTAGTTTAGTACCTCTAGAACTTTAAACTATAATCTTAAAGCTTAATATTAAGTTATAAACTTTTATACCTACTAGATCTTTCTTTACTAATATTACTCTTTAAATCTTTTAAATATCTTATAACCTTATTAAAGCTCTTTTATAATTAACTCTTATTAAAGATTATATTACTTATTACTAAGGAAGCTTACTAATATTTATTTTCTAGATAATTACTATATTAATAAAAGGTATAAAGTAATTAGCTTATAAAAATACTCTTTTAGCTACTAAGGTCTACTTTCTTTAAGTAGTAAATAAAGCTCTTAGTAAACGCTAAAGAGCTAAAAAAACCTATATCTAAGAAGAAGGTATACTTACTATAAAGGATATATAAGATAAGTTAACTTAGAAGGATATAAAAAAGTAGGTTTAATATATTAAGTATTTAAAAAAGAAAAAAAAGAATAATTAACTTAGTAGTATTATAGTACTTATAAAAAAACTAAAAAAAACTAATAATAATAAACTTATTAAAAAGTTATAGATATATCTAGCTTATTTAATTTTAAATAGTTTTAGTAAAATTTAATATATATTATAGTAGTTTTATTATATTTTAAAGTAGTAAGATAGTAGAAAAGTAATTTATTTAGTAATATAATCTACTTAGTAATAAACTATATTATTATATTTTCTTTTAATTTAAATATATCTTTTATATAAATACTAATTATTTACTTAGAATTTATCTTAGAAATATAAACTTCTTTAAAGATTTATAAATAAATCTTAATTAAAATATAAAAAAATTCTAAGTATATTTATTCTTTAATTATTATATATATATACTAATTATTTATTTAAGATTCTTCTTATAAATATAATTCTCTTTAAAGACTTATTAATAAATCTTAAAAAAAAATAAAGTAAAAAAATCTTAAGTATATTTATTTTTTAATTATTATATATAAATACTAATTATTTAATTAGAATCTCTTTTATAAATATATAAAATTATTTATTAAATTATTTAAAAATTAATAAATATATAAAGTAAGTTAATTAATTAATTATATATTAAAAAGATTAATTACTAATATTATTTAGAAAATATCTTTTTTTAATTTTTTAAACTATACTAAAGTAGAAAGTATTTATACTTTTTTTAAATATAATAAAGAATTTAAGATTCTTATTTATTCTAAGTATAATACTATCTTAGGTAACTTAGAGAGTATTAATAAATATTTAAAAAGAGAATATTTAAATAGTTTTACTTTAAATATTATTAATAATATTATTTTACCTCTTATTAAAAACTTAAAACTAATAAATATTAAAGATATTAAAGAACCTTTACTTTATACTTATTACTTTAAAGACTTAAAAGAAATTAAGGGTTATAATTATAATAAATATACTTATCTAAGGATTAGTTATATATATTTTAAAGTATACTTAAATATTATATACTTAATTAAAAACTTAAGTAAAGGAAAAGATAAAGATTATTTAAAAACTTATTATAAAGAAGTTTTTTATAAAGCTTTTTTATTAATAATAATACTATTAAGTACTTTATTATTAGTAATATTAATTCTAATATTACTAATTTTAGTAATAGTACTAATAAAGAACTAAAAGATATTATTATTAATAAATATAAAGAAAAGGAAAATCTTATATCTACTACTAGCTCTAAGAATCTTAAGGTTTTAAAGAGTAGAGAACTAAGTAATTTCTTACTTAATTCTAAGTTTTACTTATATTTAATAGATAAAGATTTATTTAGTTTATTAAAACTAGTAAAAAAGTTTACTAAAAATACTAGTACTTATTATCTAAAGTATATTTCTCTAGCTTATAATATAACTCTTAATCTTATTATTATATTAGAAAGAATAGTTTCTCTCTTTAATAAATACTATTTATAACTACTTAATATAAAAAGAGAAGATAATAAAGAAAGAAAACTAAGATCTTTTAAAATAATAGAAACTTTTACTAAAAAATACTATAATCTTACTTTTTCTACTATTTTAGTTTATATTTTAAGACTTTATATTATAGAGTTAAAAGACTTAAAAGAGTTAGAAAGTATTAGTAAAGAACTTAATATTAAGAATTTTTCTTTAATTTTAAAGAAAATAAATAAAGAACTAAGAGAGTTATTAAAGATTAATAATACTATTAATCTTAATAAAGATTTATATAATAAAATCTTAAAAGACTTAAAAAAGAATATTATAAGTCTCTTTATAGAAACTTTAAAGTAAAACTTAAAGTAAGTTTCTCTAAGAGAGAACTTACTCTTTAAAAGTTTTATTATTACTTACTTAATACTCTCTAGTATAGATTCTAATATTTTAAACTTTAAAGAAGAGTCTATAATATAAAATAGTTATTCTAGGATTATATATAGTTATAGACTTATTTTTCTAAGATTTTTAAGAATTAAAGAAAAAGACTTAAAAGAAGAAACTATTACTAGTTTATTTAATACTTATTACTTTAAGTATTTAACTTATAACTCTAATAATTACTTTAAAGAGATTATATAAATAAAAGCTTATACTAGAAAAATAACTAGTAATAAAACTAGACCTAGTAGAATAATAAATATAAAGAGAAACTCTTTAGCTATAAATAATAAAACTATTAGTATTTCTAAGCTAGAGTTTTTCTTTAAGGATATTACTATTAGACTAAAAGATATACTATATAATAAGTTATTATTTATTAGTAAAGAAGATATTACTATAGATCTTTTTAATATTAAAGATAATATATAAGAAAGCTCTTTAAACTTTTACTTTATAAACTATATAACTAAAGAGTAAGATTTTATTAATTATAAGTACTTTTTATTAAGAAAGTATCTTAATAAAGAGTCCTTAATTAGTAAAGAATTAGTTAAGGACTTTAGTAATAATACTATTAATTTTAATAGTATTAAGTTAACTACTTATCTTACTAATAGAACTAGCTTCTTAGAGCTCTTATTCTTAGCTATATACTTATTAAGTAACTCCCTTATTAGAGGAATAAAGGTAGAGCTTATTAAGTATAAGAATAATCTTATTACTAAGTAAAGAAATATAAATATAGATTCTAAGATTAATTTAATAAAAATAAATACTAATTACTTTAAGTCTTTTAATATTACTAGATTAGATAGTAATAATATAAGGTATCTAAGTCTTAGACCTAGTAATATCTTAAAGGTTTACTTATTAATAGTTATTTCTTTTTATAACTATTTAAATCTAAAATACTATAAGTTAAATAAATAATATTACCTTATAAAATAATATTAATTTATTATTTAACTTCTTAGAGTTATTTAACTTATTAATTAATAACTTATATAAAGAACTATTAGCTAATAAATTAATAGTAATAAATAGTATTATAATAATATTACTATTAAAACTATTATTAAATTTAATACTATTAGCTTTAGAAAAGTTAAATAATATAATATCTTTATTAATACTAATTATTAAATAAAAATACTAAGTTAGTTTTAAATTAAAAATAATATTACTAATAAGAGAAATATTAAAGGAAATACCTTTAGTAAAGATATTTAACTTACTTAGTAAGGAAAATATAAATATTAACTTAAGTATTATTTTTATCTTACTTATATATAACTTTAGCTTATATAAAAGAAAATAAAATCTAAATAATAATATTAATAAAAAAGAAAAGATCTTTAAATATATTAAAGCTATACTTATTATAATAATAAATTATAAATTTAATAAAGATAATAAGTATAAACTTATTAGCTTTAAAAGAAACTTATATATTCTTATCCTTAAGATATTATTAATAATTTAGAATTTAGCTAGTAATAAAGAAATATAATTTAAAAAGAACTAATATTACTTTATATTAATAAAACTTAAAAGAAAGAAATTACCTTAAAAGATATAAACTTAGTATTAACTAAATAAGTTTTTATAATTAAGATTAATTTAAATAAATTACTTAAGAGATTTAAAGCTTAATTAATAATTAGAGGCTTCTCTTAGTTATATAAAGAAAATTACTTTAAAATATTTACTTTAACTATTTAAATAAATATATTTTAAATATTTATAATAATTATTATTATAAAAAACCTTAAATACTTTTATTTTAATATTAAAAATATATTTATAAAATTAAACTTATAAGAGAAGATTTATCTCTTAAGGCTTAATAAAGTTATTATATAAAATAAATATACTCTTAGAATATTAAAAAGCTTTTATAAATTAAAATAAGTTATTTATAATTAGTATTTTATTTATAAGGTATTTCTCTTTAAAATTAGTTTTTTAAATAAAGCTTAATAAACTTATACCTCTTTATATACCTTTAGTAAAAGCTTATAATATTAATTTATATTAATAATATTACTATTATTATACTTAAACTAAAGAAAGTTAAATAGTTTTATTTTTAATTATTTTAAAAATTTTATACTAAGAACTTAAGAGAGATTAAAAAGTTTCTTAGAATAAAAAATTACTAGAAACTAGAAAGATAAAACTATTACTTTAAACTAAGAATAATATCTAAAATTAATATTAAAGTATTTTAGCTTCTTAACTAAAAAATATAAATTAAAACTAATTTTACTAATTAAATATAAGAATCTTTATTTTATATTACTAATTAATAAGTAAATTAATTAAAATCTTATTAATAAGCTATTAAAAGCCTTTTATTTCTAATAGTACTAATAAAATTTAATATTTTTATTATTAAAAAACTAAGTTAATTTATAAGTAACTTAGTATAATATTACTAAATAACTTTAAATAAAGTATTTAAATATTTATATTTTATAAACTAATATTAAATTAAGTTTAAACCTAGTATAAACTCTATACTTATATTATATTTAGATATAAATTAAATAAGCTAGAGAAGTAGTTAAAAGAGTACTTTTAATAGTATTAGTATACTTTATAATAAACTAATTATTTAAAGAAGTAAAGTATAAAGATTAATAGTTATTTTAAGTATTAAATTAAAGTATATAGTAAAATTATTAATTACTAAGATTAATTAATAAGTTAAATAAATAATTTAAGATATAAGATATATAAAGTATATTAGATTAAACTTATTAATTATTTTAATCTTTAAGAATAACTAAAGTACTTTAATATTAATTAAAAACTTATATCTTTATAAAAGATTAAAGTATATTAATATTTATTATTACTATATTTAAAATCTTATTAAATATAAGTAAATTAAAATTTTATATATTTATTAGTTAAACTAAAGACGCTATCTAATAGTATATATACACTAAATAGTAATATCTTTATATAACTATAGTTTGTTTATTATATTAAATAATATATATCTTCTTTTCTATCTATATTATATAAAGGTATACTCTACTTTAAAATAGTATATAAACTACTATATACTTATACTAATATAGCTAAGATAGACTATTATTCTAATATAGGTAACTTTTTCTTTTATAGTAAATAAAGTTAATAATTACCTTTAGTAGTTAAAAATACCCTTATATATTAGTATTAGTATTAGTAGAATTAAGTAATTTAACTAACCTTAGTAATTTAGATAAAGTATAAATACTTTATCTTCTACTTTAAACCTTTATTTAAAAATATAATAAAACTTTAAACTATTTTCTATATAACTATTTTAAAATATTATATCTTACTTTATACTATATTATTCTTTTTATATATTACCTCCTTAAGCTACTATAGATTAACTTATAGCTAAGGTTATTAGTACCTTTAGTAATAATAAGATAATAATATTTATTAATACTTTTATTAACTATTACTTTAGATAAGGTTTAGAAGTGTTAGTAAGAGTTTACTCTAAGATTAATTTTATCTTAATTGTTAATATTAAAGTTTTTATTTTATAATTAACCTTAAATAATTACTACCTTATTTATAAGTACTTAAAAGATAGTTTATATATATTTATTAAGCTATATTTACTTAAGAGATATAGTAAGAAAGGTATAATTATAGATTAAACTTATTCTTAAAGGCTATAAAGATTAATAGTATAAATAATTTAAAATAATTAATAGTAGAATCTATATATAAGATATACTACTAGTAGTAAAAGAGACCTTTATTTTAGTATCTATACTATATATAGACTAGATTATACTAGTAGAGTATATAGAGAATATTTAGTAAATTAAGATAAATTATAATATAAATATTATAAGTACTCTTTAAAGTTTTAAGTTAACTCTTTTAATTATCTTTAGTATTTACTTTTATAAAACCTATACTATCTAATTTATATAGTGTAAATAATCTTAGCTTTTTCTTTTAAAAAGATTACTCTAGTATTTAAGGTATATATACTAGTACTTAAAGTATAAATAATAATATACTTAGAAATATTAGTTTATTACTTATATAAAGATTAAGAAGGGAGGAGGAAGCTACTAAACTAGTTACTACTAGTTATAATAATAAGTTTAATAGTAGTAGTAATATATTTAAGTATATAGTTATACTAGTACTAAAGATAAGTAAAGGAGCTAGAGGTAATACTCTTAGATATAAAGAAGGTAGTAGTAATTATATTTTATTACTAAATGTAATTTAAGAGTATTTAGAAGGTTTTTAGTTTTTTTTTAATATAATACTTTAGTGTATAATATAAGTAGTTAATAAGAAATACCTAATTAATTTCTTTTTAGTAATTAAAATAAATCTCTAGTAAATAAGTAACTAAAAGAAATAATAAAAAATAAAATATATAATTAAGTATATATATAAGTACCTTATATCTTTATAGTAGTATATTAGCTTAGTAGTTAATTTAAATTATTATAGTAGATATATAAGTAATCTTAGATAAAAGTTATTTTTAAGTAAAAATAATATATATTATTATATATATATATAGTAAATACTTATAGAAATAAAATTAAAAAACATATAATAAGGTAAATAAAATATAGTATAAATAAGTAATTTAAATATTATAAATAAAAAAATTAAATAAATTAAATTAAATAATATATAAATAAGGGAAAACTTTAACTATTTTTTTCTTTTAACCTATTTCTTAATATATATAAAGAGTTTATTTATATTAAAGAATATTTTTAATATATTATTTAAGTTACTTTTTATTATTATATTTACTAGATTATTATTACTATTAATCTAGTAAATTTCTATAAGTTCTCTTTATTTATATAATTACTATAAAGCTATAATATTAATTATAAGTCTTTTCTCTTTTATAGTTCTAAGTTTAATAAGGTATTTATAAAGTAAATATAAATCTATATATATTATAATAAGTATAAAGAGTAAAGAGAGTTATAATATAATTATATTAATTATACTACTTAATATAATATTAATATTAACCTTTACTACTATTTTATAGATTTTTAATATAAGGATACTTTATATAACTTACTTACTTTTTATATTACTTTAATAAATTAAGTTACCTTTAATTTTAAAAGATTCTTATTTATATAAATTTATAAATATTATTTTATTTACTAATATAATAGTAAAACTAAGTTATAAACTAAGATCTTTATTATTAGTAAAAGAGCTATTTATAAAGATAAATATCTTTATATATAAGAGATTAAGTAGTATATACTAAATTCCTCTTTTAATATTCTTTATTTATTATAAAAGTTATTTATTTAGTATATTTACTTTTCCTTTCTTAGGTTCTTAGTATTATATAATAATAAAAAGATTAAAACTTACTTTTAGCTAGTATATAAAGAAGATATAAGCTCCTCTTACCCTTTGTTTTTAGTATTCCTTTATATAATTTACTAAATCTCTATTAATAAGCTTTATTTTCTTTCTTTACTCTTTTTATTTTAGTAAAATAGTATTACTCTTATACTATACTAGTATACAACTATTAAATATTAAAAGGGTTTTATATATAAGTAATTTAATAAGTTTTACTAAGAAATTAGCTTTTTTAAGCTTTTTATTCTTAAGTTTTTAAAAAATTTTATCTTTAAAAATTAAAGTATTATTTATTTATATTCTTATAATTCTAAAAGTATCTTATAATATTATAATAAGTAAATATAAATTGTATAAAAATAACTTTATAGATAGTTTCTCCTTATAGTACTTATTATATATAGCTTACTAGTATATTCTAGCTTTTAGTACTCTATATAATAGTTTTTATATAATTATAATTATACCTTTTAGAAATTAATCTTTAATATTCTTAGAAATTCTTACTAAAATTATTCTAGTAAGCTTTATAGTAGACTAAATATATACTTATATAATATCTCTATAGAATAGTATAATATTCTTTACTATAAGAGTAAGTACTAAAGCTAATATTAATTATTAACTTATTTATTAAATTATAAATAACTATATAAGAATAAACTTCTTTTTAGTATTATTATAAGCTTATATAATAAGTTGTAACTTTTTATATAAAGTTACTATACTTTTTTCTTTTACTTTATATATAAGATAGAAATTAAAAATCTATTCTATATATATTTAAGGGTTAAATTATATAAACTTAAATATATCTCTCTTAATAAGAGCTTTAATCTTCTTCTTTATAAACGCTTTAAATAACTTTCTAGGTATTATAATAATCTCTTTCTTTTAAAGTTTAATAAAGAGGTTTATATTACTTTATTCTTTTTATATAAAGAATAATATTATAACTTCTTATTTATTTTATAATATAATAAGAAATAATTTAAATATATATTATTCTATACTTTATATACTTCTTTAAGGTATTTTAACTATAAGAACTTTTTTTTTCTAAATATATTTTAAAGGTTATAAAGTTATATTTATTATATTTAAAGTCTTAGGTTTTATTTAAATTTACTTAATATAAAAAGGTTTTACTATAGTTAAGTAAAAGTTAGTTAGTTTATATAATATATCTATAGTATATATTTCTCTTATAATTACTAAAAGCTTATATAGTTCTTTTTATCTATTATTTTCTCTTTATACTTTAATATCTAAGAGAAGAGGTAATACTAATATATCTAATATATATAAACTATTCTATATAGAAACTATATTATTAACTTATCTTTGTATATATATTTTATATACTTTCTTTATTATATTACTTAGTGCTTTTACTCTTTTTACTATTAATAGTAAAGGTATATTATTTTTATATATTCTTAGATAAGTACTAAATATAAAAAAGGTTAAAATAAGTTTATTTAGTTTTATAAAGTTATTAATAGCTTTTACTACTATCTAAAAAATAAACTTCTTCTTAAAAGATTCTTCTTCTAGCTTCTTTTATATTATTTTATATATATATTATAATAGTATATAGTATCTCTTAACTTTACTAATACTATTATAAGCTTTAACTAGAATTTCCTTTACTTATATAGTTATTATTCTAGTATTTTACTTAAATTATAATAATATAAAATTCTTTCTTATATTATAGATAAAGTAATCTAAGAGTTTAAGGTATATATCTATCTAGTATATATATAGTATATTTTATATTATTTTTACTAAAATATCTTTAAGAAACCTTACTATACTAAATATAATAGCTTTATCTATAATATATAGTACTAGTTTACTATCTAAGTATATAATATTAACTAGTATAAAGTAATTAAAGTTAATTTTATCCTTTACTAAGAACTTAAATCTCTCTAGTAACTTTAAATATAATTAATAATATTTATAGAATTTTATTATCTTTTAGATTATTTCTATATCTACCTTATATTCTACCTTATCTAGAACTAATTTTAAACCTTTAAACTAAAAGGTATCTAAATTAGTAATATAGTGTATAAATTTTTACTTTTATTAGATAATAGTATACTAGAGTTATTTTATTATCTTATAATAGTATAAATAAGTATTTTTATTTTCTAATAATTAGTATTCTTTTATTATCTTAAATAATATAGTTTTATATATTATTAAAGTATATACTTATTTTATTTATATTTTAGATATATAGTAAAAATAAAGTTAATATATCTATAATATATATAGTAATTAGTTTAATTAAGCTTTAAATAGTAATTATTCTTATTAATATTATTAATTTCTTTCTAAACTTAATAATATTATTATTCGCCTTTATATAGTTAATTTAAATAGTTAAGTTAAGTCTCTATAGTATAATAAACTATTATTCTTTAAAAAATACTTAATAAACTAGGTCTATTTAAGTAATTTTTACTATATATAATTCTTATATAATTATTATTAATATAGGTTTATATTTCTTCTATATAACTTATATAAGGCTTATAATAAATACTTATTAATTTTATTTAAACTTTAATTAATATATATAATTATAATTTTTTTATATATAATAAAATATATAATATATATATAGAATTAATAATCTTCTTTTAAATAAAGTTATTATATATTTTAATTTATATAACTTAACTTAGTTATTATAGCTCTATAATAGTAATATAAAGATCTATATAAAATTTAAGCTTTTAAGCTAAATTACCCCTAGGGAACTAGTTTATATATATATATACTATATATAGTAAGAAGAACTTAAAGAAAATCTTTAAGTTCTTTTTCCTTATATACTTAGATTAAATTAGTTACTTAAATTAGCTTTAAGTTTTATAGACGCTCTATAATATTTTAAGCTAGGCTATAACGGGCTTAGATCGAATTAAACTAGGTTTCGATTAATTAAAACTGGCTTTAATCTAGATTAAGCCTAGCTTAGTAATTATCTATTAGTAGTACTATAAAGATAAGTTTTTCTACTTTAGTATTAGTAAGTATTATAGTATTAAAAATTAATTTAGATTAATATTAGATTTTAAAGAAAACTAATAAAATTTAAATCTATATAGAAGAAGAAATAATAAAGAAATTTTATATTTTAATTTGAGATATAAACTTAATCTTAACTTATACCTATAACTACTACTTAGTATAATAGTCTTAACTTTTAATTAAATAATAATAAGAAAGAACTCATTAAACTATACTATTAATTTAATAACTTTATAATATATTTATAACCCTACTACTATAGATATAAAACTTTAAAATATAACTTTAAAATTAAACTAATTTTTAAGAAATGTTCTCTTCTAGTAAATAATAGTAAAACTACTTATAGATTTAATAAAAACTATAATAATAATAATTAAAGTATAGAAAAGTATATATAATATTCTTAATACTAAATTATAAGTTTTTTATAATTATTACATAAAAATTAAACTAAAAGAAGATTAATATTACTAGTATTTTCTATAATACTTAAATAAGCCTAAGTTCTACTATAATAAGATCTCTAGATAGAGGTATAACTTTACTAAAATAATCTATATAATAAAAATACACTTTAAAATAAAGAGAAAAGATAGTTATATCTTATAGATAAAGAGATATAAAACTTAGAACTATATTTAAAGATACTCTAATAAATTAAAGCTTAACTATCTTAAAACTCTATTTAATATACATATATAGTATAGTATAAACTATTAAATAAGTACTAAAATAAGTATAGTCTTTAGATTAAGTACTTAATACTTACTAAAATGTTAAAAATATAACTATATATTATTTAAACTATTATAATATTTAAAGAACTATATACTAAACTATAAGCTATAATAAGTATAAAGGTATATATAAAGTATCTTATCTTTTATTAATAAGAAGAAGAAGAAAGCTATAAGGTAAGTAAAACTAGACTAATTAACCTATAAAGGATAATAATTAAGGTATTTACTTTATAAACTAAAATTTTATAAAAATAATAGTAAAGAAGAAAATTTTTAAAGAAATAGAAACTAGAATTTCTAAAAAATTTAAAAAGAATACTATATATATAAAAGACTAAAATTTAGTCTATAAAGTATACTAAAAAAGAGTATATAAAGATATATGAAAGTTTAAAGAATAACTAGTTATAAAAATAAAATATTAAATGTATAAAAGCTTTAATAATTTCTTTATAACTATAAAGAATACTAAACACTTTATAAAAAACAGAAAATAAAGATAAGATTAACTATTAATATTTAATATATATATAATAACTTTATAACTAAATATACTAATTAAGTATTTATAATAAAATTTAATAAGTAGATAGATATAATAGTTATTAAATTAATAACTAATCTACTATTTCTTATAACTAAGGAAGATCTAAAATAAAAAACTTATTTATATATATAAATATATATATATATAATTATAGATAGTTATTAA